>JARVGW010000624.1:19546304-19560745 GCA_031762495.1 Anablepsoides rubrolineatus | reverse complement strand
AGGCGCGTCCGCCATATACTTTGCATGTAAACCGGCCGCTCCTGCCGCTCAAAACGCGCTCGGTGTGAACGCACCATTAGAGTAAACCCCTGCGCTCCTTGTAAGACCTCATTTTGTAATAACGCATTATGTAATAATGTAATAAAATCAGGCTTTAAATGTAATAAACTCGCGCTAAAACTGCATTATGTAATAACTGACACAAAATGTAATAAAAGTCTTCAATAACGTTTTTACATTTTGCGGCACTTATTACAAAATGTGGTGGTGTAATAATCTGGTGCATTATGGAATAAACAATCAAAAAAACGTATTTTATAAACACCGAACTTCTCATCTTTTATTTGCACCCCGCCCCCTCCCCTCCGCGGCTGATGGTCCACCTCTACCCTCCAACCCCCCTGCGTGTGATTAATACAGATTTTTTAAATGAAAATTACATATTTTTAAGGCTCATTATACAGGTAAACATCTGAAGGGGTTCACATGTACAACTAACTTTATATTTTAGGAGTCATCTAAAAAGTGGAATAATTTCTGTAACAGGGATCAGGACAGTAAATCTGAAAATGCAAATAAGTAATGAGAAGCTCTCAATCACCCAACCTTACTTTAAAATCGTCATGACAATCATTGTTGCTTTTTTCAATTCATTTATTTCAATGTTTATTGGATTTTATGTGTCGTATCTTGAAGAAATTAGAGTAGTAAAACCTTAAAGTGATTATGTGACTTAATAGTACAGTACACATTGTGTAAACTTTAGGTATACAGTCGTAATTAAGACATCATCAAAACCGAAGACACAAGAAAATTCATTGGGTCATCTCAGAGCCTCAGAGAACAGAGAAATCCTTGAATGAATTACTTTTTTCTTTGCTGCTCTTCCTCTGCTCTTTGTGAACTTGCTGTTGTTGTCCATGGAGGCAGCCCTGCGTCGCGGGGACTTTCCACTCTTCCCGCCCTCCGGGTTCAGCATCCACCACGAGCTCTTCCCCGTCCCCTCGTTCTGGACGCGGACAAAGCGGCTGTGCAAGGACAGGTTGTGTCTAATGGAGTTCTAAAGGGGAGCGAAACAAAACAAAAAAAATAAGGTAAGGAGCACACACAAACAGGGAGATTTGCCCTTTTCCCAAAACACCTCAGATTTATCATACGAGTGCAAATCCATCCATACAGGTGGCAGCCTTTAAAAACACGCTCGCCTTGACAATCGACTTATGAGGAGAAAGGGGAGGTTTTTAAGGTCACTCAACAATCCCATGCTGTTTGCTTTCCAAAAAAACACGTGCACAAGCACACACTCCATAGATGTCAGGGAGTTTACTCCATGAGCAACACATCCTGAACAAATACACTGTACATGTGGGCTTTCCCTGACAAAAACACAGAGGCCTTTTGTAAAACACTACTGAACCAACAGTCACATTCCACCTGACAATGTGTCTCGTCCAAACTAGCACCATATCAAAGGGAGGAAACAGACTAATCTTTCTTCCTTGCAGACACATTAATGCTAAGCTCTGACGTTGCTTAGTGACACCACCAGTGGAAAAACTAATTTTTGAGCAGGAAGCTAGTGAAGCGTTGTAAAAACAGGGCAAACAAAAGAGCCAGAATATTGGGCGAATGCTGAGCAAACCGCAGAAAGTGAGACATCACTTCGACGCTCCGGTTACAAAACCTTTAGGAGCTGATTTGTTTGCCAGCTTGTTAAGAGTTTTGCATATTATACACCAACGTTGGAGATTGGTTTCTATGCTCCCTCTGCATGGTACTGTGTCCAAACGAAATCATAAGCCTTAACCAGACATTACTGAGCCTGCGTAAAGCTTGTTGTTTTGGAGGAACAGGCTGGAACTCCCGGCTCACACGCACAGCTTAGCGTGCATAGCGGCCAACGTCATTGAGCCTTTTTGCCCGCTGTGAGTCACTGCTTCACATCTGGTTCACAGTCTGCAGCCTCTGAGCTGCCTTCACCTCTGCTCCTCCTCAGCTCAACCTTCCTTTCCGAACTCAGAAACGTGTCCCTCCTTCAACGTAAAGCACATTTATTGAGGAATTTCTTAAGCAAGTTGTAAAATTTCCTCAAAAACTTTGCAAACTTGTGAGAGTTCCTTGAAAAGGCAAAGATTTATTAGATTACTTATGATATAAAATACAGTGAAGAAAGGGTTATCTTTCCATTCAAAGCTGCACTACTTTTGGGTTGAGGTACTTGCAAGAAACTGAAAATGTCAAAAGTAAAAAAAGGCAGGATATCTCGACTTCTGAAACTCTGACATTACTTTCTCTTGGTGTAACTGAGAAACACCTTCATATCACCTCAAGCAGTGATAAAGATCAAAAACGACTACGCAAAATGTCAGTATTAAAACAGAAACTCCCCCTTTCATCTTCTTTATCTCGTCTCTCTCCCTCTCTTTCCTTCCCCTTTTTCTCCATCTCGTTATTTTCCTCTCAGCCTCCCAGGCACATGAGAGTCCGTTTGAACACTGGTTCTTTTACAAATGAATGCAATTACGTTTGAATCAAATGATCCGACTGCCTCAGCCAGTAGTTTGCATGATTTAAAGTATGTGACGGGCCTTCCCTAATTAGCCTAGCAAATGCTAACCCCCCCACTTTGCCCACTGCTGCACATCAGTAACTGTGACCAAAGGCGAGGAGTAAAGTCTTGTCATGAGCCACTTTTTCCCATGACTGCTAACGAGCGCTGCTGCTCTCAGCTTTGCTGCAGTAAGGAATGACTGTAATGCGCACGCAGACGCCGGGTTGTCCTGAGATGGCCCCTCCATCATCCTGATGACAGGAAGGAAAAATCTCGCAGCTCAAGTCTCAGAGGCTTTGGCTCGTGTGACAGTTAAAAAACGCAGGGTGTGATGATTCTAGAACATTTTAAAAGGCAGTTCAGAAGTACTGAACGCCAGAGAGGGGGAGCAGATGTGAGGAGGAGGGGGGGGGGGGGACATTAAAGCGCTCTGATGGGAAATACCAAAACTCGCAGAACTCTGTGTGCCCTGCGGAGAGTGTGGCTCGGGGGTTGTCTGGTGTGGCCAGTGGAAAAGGCTGTGAGCATGTGAGGGGGAGCCAGCTCGGGCTTTTCAGTGGAATGGCAGCACGACAAACAGCAGCAGTGTATAGTTTTGATTCTGCAGCTCACTCAACTGCAGCCAGCGATGGTGGTTTCAAAACACACGCAACTAAAAAGTCAGAGACGCTTTAAAAAATTAAAATCCCTTTTGTGCTGATAATCGTGGGACATGTTTATCAGCACACGTAAGTACTTTTACAATTTCTTCATGCAGTAAATTCCTTTAGAACCTGAGACACTGTGTGACACAGATTTATCTCTGGCTTCAATACACAGGAATCCAAACATACCAGCTAATCACTGTGTGTAAAGTTCAATTGTAATCTCAGCCAACTCGCTAGTATCTTTTAGGAAACAGTAAATGCAGGATTCCCAGCCAGGCAGTCATCACAATCAGCATTCCTCTGCAAGGTTACAACACCCACAATTTCACAGAAGTGAACTTTGATTGTTGTCACTGGAGGACGCTCATATCTTGTGTAATAAAAATAAGTGATAATGACAGTTTTATGTTTACAAAGAAGCAAACAATAATAAAATAAAATGCATTGTGAATGCTGAATGACTGATGAAATAAGGCAAAGAAGCTGAAACCTAAAAGAAGCAGAGCACTATCGAAAAGTAATAGCAAAATACTAGTAATAAAAAAAGCAAAAAATTTGGTAAAATCTTAAAATAAGAATAAGCTAGCTAAAAGCTACTTGTCGCAAAGTGTTAGCTAAAGGCTAAAGTAACAAAGCTAGTTCAAAGCTAAAAATAGCTAAAAGCTAGCTATAAGCAAAATGGTAGCAAGAAGCTAATGTAGCATAAAAAGTCAAATATAGAGCCAAAGAAAGCAATGTTTTTAAGAGAATTAAAATATTTTGATGTGTTTTAATGGGGAAAGATTTGTAAATGCTAATGCTAAATGCAAATATTTTGCGAAGTACAGAAGCTACCTACGCCAAAAAGTCAGTCATCTCCCAAATGAGCTAAATGTTTTTATATGGGAAGAGCTAAATTAACAAAAAAATTAGTTACGTTGTAAAACAAAATGTGGACAAATAAAAAAAGAAGAAGAATGTGAATGTTGAATCAGCATTTGCATAATTAGGGAAATAGTTTTGGGAGAAAAATAACATTTACAAGACCAATCCTTGAACTAATTAATTAAATTAATTAATATAACAATTGTAGTTTGCATTCAAAACACTGCATTTTTAAGAAAAGCATATGTAGCCATAAAAAGCAGGCAGGAAGCTGACATTACTGCCTTTCTGAAGGTTTAGTAATGCAACCACAGAAATGCAAAAGGAAGAACTTTGCTTCGTTATTCCTGAGCCCAACGTGAGGACCACCGCCATCTCTGTTCTCTGAGTCAACAGAACGGAGAAGGGCTGGCAAAACACAAGGAAGTGACCACATGAAAGAGGACTGTGACAGGAAACAGGGCTAACTTCCTGTCTCAGAGGAAACATGGCGGTTGGTAAGCAGAGAAAAAGGCATGGAATGTGAAGCCGCGGGATCTCCAGCCAAGTGGACACCGCAATCCCCCACCCACCATCTGCCAAAAGGGTTTATGTTTAGCTGCAGGCATGCAAGCCTGTTGTTGGAACAGAATCACTAAATGAACGTAATGTTCACTTTATCAAGTGACCGCTGAGACTAAATTACACGATTGCATAGGTTGTGACTCAACAAGTGGCTGTAGTAAGGGTCGTCTGGGTGGCGTGAGTGTGTAGGCTGCTTAAAAAGCTTGAGACAGAGGGGTTGTGTGTGACAGAGTGAGGCTGGATCAGTAAGGAACACACTGTACTGACTTTAAATCGCTCAAATGAGAGCGCTAGTGAAAGGCCACACTGTTTGATACATGGCTTGCTCTTTGGTTTCTTTTTTTTTTTTGCTTCCATTTTTAATGTCCTCTCCTCGCCTTATCTTCTCTCATCTGCTTTTCTTTTAACCTCCTTTCTCTCCACAACACATTCGTCAGTTCCTTATTTCTAGCATACTTTCCATTCCCATCTGTCTCAGTATCCTCCCTTTCCTTTTATCATTTTTTCATTTTTTTTTTGCAGGTTGTAGCCATGTACCTGTGGAAATCTGCAGGCAGTGAGCCAGAGGCAGCCGCTGGCACACTGACCATTGTGCTGACACACTCGGAGCTGCTCAAATGTCACCTCGTCTAATGAAAAAGTCCCCAAAGGAGCGCAACACCACCTACATGCAGTGCCGCTTTGAATCAGTCGAAGCCACAAGTGAAACCTCAGCTGCAAAGTTCTTAGAGTTATGGGTACAGAGTGCAGCTCTGCTCCTTCCACGCTTACTGAAAGTGTGCGGCAGGTACGCTCTCACATGCCAGCAGATACACGTTTACCA
The DNA here is from genome assembly GCA_031762495.1 of Anablepsoides rubrolineatus. Classification (NCBI taxonomy): domain Eukaryota; kingdom Metazoa; phylum Chordata; class Actinopteri; order Cyprinodontiformes; family Rivulidae; genus Anablepsoides; species Anablepsoides rubrolineatus. Next base: position 19,555,296 of record JARVGW010000624.1, on the reverse strand, counting down.
GAGAGATGGAACAGATGAAAGTGAAAACTGTGGTTTTCCTGCACTATTTCCACTGAAGTCATTAGAGAAACGGTGCTGTCCTGAATAGACCTTTTTTCCTATTCTGTAATAAATGTCAGCCTTAACAGTTTGTGTGCTCGAGGCTTGCAACCAGCTATTTTCTCTGTAACGTCTGCAGCTGTGATAGCTGACATATAGGAGATGCAAACCATCTTTAATCACCCAGGTAAGCAGCCCTAAAGCTTCAGCCTGGTCATGTCTGGAGGTTTGTGCTGAGTAAGGGCAATGTGGTCGCTCAAACTTGCCATTAGCGTAACACCAGCTCAGCATGTCTGCACACTTAACAACAGCTTGCGGTTGAGGTGCGTATAGCTCCAGGTGTGATGGCAAGACAAGGGGCAGCGACAGATCTCTCGCTAGGATCACAACGCCATCGAAAGATAAAACTTGCAGGTTCCTCACCGCCGTATCAGATGTACCTCATACTCTGTGGTGCAAAGTGCAATTTCAAGCAGGTTTTTGGTGCAGCGAGAAACACGTCTGCAGCAAAGAGCATCAGACGCACAGAGAAATAGATTCTGGACAAGCAAAAACAAGGAAAACCCGCTTCCCCGACGGCTTTCATTGGTTAGGCATAGTTGGTGGCCTGCAGCCAAGTTCACATTCATAAAATCAACTGGCATATAAAAGTGATAATTAATCCAATTAAGAACTCATAATGTGATCTTAATTGGGGCATAATTTTATTCTAGCAGCTACTGAGGTTTTTATAAAACACTTATCTGATGTTATATAAGGATTCCTGCAGCTTAAGGCAAGTTAAGTTTAAGACTACTTAAGACTTTTTAATACCACTTCAAATGAAATTTAATACCAACTTTACAATAAACATAAATGAAAAAAAAACCCAGCAACAATTTTACTCAAAAGTTTATTTTAACATAAAACAAAATGTTATACAAATTTGATAAATTATGGTTAATGGGGATGAATAAAGAACCCATTCATCCCCAAAAAGGCACTGGTCTTTATTCAAACCTTCATGTCTCACGGATAAATAAAATAAAATAAATAAATGTTACAAATTATTTTAATATTTGAGATGAATTACAATCACCTTACTTACAATGTGTTAATATTTTTATGACTTATGAAAATTGATTCAAGACATTTTAAGGCTAATTAAGGCCTTATTTTTGGATGGATGAATTCAATGTCTTAAGACTTTTTAAGGATCCGCAGGAACCCTGTAAATTCAAGGCATCAATTTAAGGCCCAGTCTGTGTGGATCAGTCAGCTCAATGAGCAAACTTGTGAGACTGGAATAGTTTTTTTTTGGTATGCAAAACCAGCTACTAGTTACGTGTTATGCAAACATGTTCCATGGACTATAAAAAAAATTTAATTCAGGAGCTTTAGAAGCAGTATCACCAATGGAACTAAATCTTCCCTTTGGTCTGGAATTTCATGTCAAATATACTTTTTGTATGCACAAAATGCAACACAGCAAATAAAAGTGATATTCTGAAAAGGTAATTAAACTTTTTTAATAATGTTGTGACAACTGCCTCATTGAGGTTTTGTGAACCCGGTGGCTAGACTATAGAATCACATCAAGACATCCTTTGACTCATCACTAGAAAAGTTTAGAAAAAAAATAAATGCTATATGACTCGAAACACGGTCGAATAAATTTTGTTGCAAAGTTCAAGTTTTACTATTAAACATACTCTGTCTATCCCTGAAGTAGTTTTTTTCTGTCCTCCCAGATGAGTACTGATTGTATATTGTGAGGATCTTTCACTGCAATCAACAAGAAAAAATAATTATAGCATTTCCGCTAAACAGTTATTAGTTTTAATCCTGTTTTTATATATTGCACATTCAAAACAATCTCGTGGTGATAAAGTAAACAACTTTAATATGAATCTAACCAAAGCCTCTCCTACAAATGCAGTCAGTATAAAAAACACATCAACATGACCACATTTCCAAAATGACCTGAACAGAATGTGATGACTTCATGTGTTTGTAGTTTGATAGGTTATCATCAGCCCCAATATTGAACTGACCAGTGGTAATCACTGACCTATTTACCAAAGTCAATCCAGCAATATTTATAGAAAGAAGGGAAATTAAAAAAGAAGACCAAGCACAAGAAATCTAAAGCCTTTGGCCCTTTTTGTTTTAAATATAATTTACACCCTCGGAATAAGAAGAACAAAAAAGGCACAGTCTGGTGAAAAGGAAATGACTGTTGTCATTAATGTTGCGTAGCAGCAAGCAGGACACCACAATGCCTCAGGTTTGTCTGGTGAGCGGAGCATAAATGTGACACTGTTTGAATAGATGTCAAAAGTAACCTGTTTTGCCACAACTTCTGGTTTTCAACTAAAAATAAAAACTGACCTTAGGATATGATTCAAGCCCAAAATAGACAGTTTCTGGTTTCCCCCTTCCCTGCTTCCGTGTATCCCTCTGTTTCTTTCTTTTTACTTGTTCCCTTAGGCTTCTTAGTTTCCACACTTCTAATATGGTTCAAATAAGCTCCCTGTCTCAGTAATGTCAATTCAAATCTGCAACACAATGGAAAGAAAAATGGCTTTGCACTCTTCAAACTCACTGAAGAATCCTGTGCGCCTGATTAGTAGTCAATGACTTCCATCCAGGGAAGTACCTCTTTAAAACAGTCAATACGTGATGCAGAGTTGAATGACCATCATAAAGCACAGAGGGAAAGACAGAAAACACAAGTCATTCAGGAGGAAAGCTGTCTGCAAATGTATTTACTGAATGCCTTTTGGCAGAGTTGCCTTTTCCTCCGCAAGCAATCTCAGAGCAACCAAACTCATTTTCCTTCTTTAAACAGATACACCAAACAAAACGCTGAACTTGAACACAAAGAGGATGCTGATTGGCTGATGTGAGGATTGATTGGTCATTGAGAACATCTGGCAAACTGATAGTTTGTGCAAATGAAGTGAATCACCAAAGCCTCTGACACCCCTAGATCGTTCATCACCAGGATCGTGTATGACCCCTGCCATGTTAGAGCAGTAGCAGATTGGCTATTAGTGAACTTCCTGCTGCATTGTGTTCGCACAGGAAGAGCTGGCCAGTCCTGATACTGATCCCACTGATGCCCCTGGTTTACAGGCAAAACACAGCGATGGGATACCCTGCTAGGGGCAGAGCAAGGGACCGGTTAGAGAAAACAGTGGGTTCATGAGCCACAACTTCCTAATCAAAACTCTAGTCTAACTGGGCAAAACAAAAGGAAAAAGGAAAGAGCTGTGCCTGGTCCAGGTAGGTTCAGGTTCACAGTGGTGGAGAAAAAAAAACTTACTGTACATTTTAGAAACAAATTCCCACCAAAAAAACTTGACCTTATTAGATCGTAACAAAGAAAACAAAACAAAAAACCCAACCAGTATTACATCTTTGGCAGCTACTCAAAAAAGAAACTCAACTGAAAAAGTAGGTGACCATAAAATTGATTTTAATAGATGTTGATATTAATGTTTCTATGACCAATATTGACCTTTAGAAATCTGGGCAACCTATGGCAGATATATATATATATATATTATTATTATTGATGTTATGGCCGATAACCAATGTTTGCCGATATCACACAAATCAAAATCAAGATATCGTGACCAATATCGGCCGATACCGATGTTAATGACGATATATTGTGCATCCCATTATAGAGTGCATTCTTGCCTAAACAAACGCAAAACTTTTGCCAACATTTAACTGGGTATATCAAATACTGATGGGAAAATAAATAGGCTGGCTGATTTATTGGCCCCAATTTCCTTAATTATGGGTGATCGGCAATCTGACTGATCCTATCTACCTCTCCGAAGGTTTGAAAATCAACAACCATCACCTTTTGCTCTGCTGTAAGCACTACCTCATGTTCAGTTAAATCAGGTTTGTATTGTTTCAAGGGTATTGTTCAAGGGTTTTCAACAAAATAAAAATGGAAAGTATAATTGAAAGTATATTGTAACTTTTTACCACATTGTAAAAAATTGGTAGGTCAGGCTTTTAAAAGATTGGTGATCAGCCAGAAAACTGCAATCCGTGCACCCCTATCCAATACTGCTGAATCTTTATTTTTGGTAATCAAAATGTACAGGCATGACTGATTGATTTTTTTGTTTCTCGGCCAATATTTGCAGACATATTAGTTCACTGCATTCATACTGTAGGTCCAGGATCACATATATAACTTTTTCTGAATCTAGTGGTATTTTAAATATTTACAGCATAGATCATTTCTTTAAACCACCTGAAACTCCTTTCAAGAAAACAAGCCTTTAAGCAAATAACACTTATTTTACAGCTCCAAAAACCTTGGGAAAAAGCTGACAGCACTGACAGACAGCTAACTGGATGATGACTGTTGTTAAAGTGAGCTCCTTTAAAATAAGGTCTCAGCAGTAAGTTGCAACAGCAATGCTAGGTCTGTGTTCACATGTCGCGCTCTCTGCTTGTTGATTATCTGACTCAGACTTGAGTCTATAGACAGGGCCTGGGTTGTCCTGGCTAAGCTTACCATGCTAAAATATGTGCATGTGTTGCTGTGTGCAACACAATATGAGTCTGTAAATGCACAGAGCCGTGTCTGTGGAGGTCGGATATTTTTTGCCTCTGATCAGCGCAGCCGCTGGGCTGGGCTGGGCTGCTGCCTGCTCGCCGTGGATAAAGATGTAGTGTGTGGAACAGGACTAAGAGCCGGCCTGGCAGCCTGGATCCATGAGCCCGACCCATGGCTGCATCCCCGGGGGATGTTCTCAGAGATATATTTATAGGCTTTTAACTCTTTTAAACTGGAAAACATGGGGATACCCCTGGGCTGTTTCATGGCCAAAAGTTGATTCCAACTAGTTTTAGGGCTCCAAACACCCTTCTCTGTGTTGTTATATTACAGCATTAGAGTCAAAAATAAATATAAAATGTCTCTAAGCGATGACAGTTGGTTTAGTAATTACATTCATGCCTGTTTATGAGGAGAACAATGTAGAGGAGAACAAACAAAAAAATGTCGCTAACTGCGAAATCTAAAACATTAAAAATTAACTTGGGGAAAAAGCATGGCCATTTCGTCTGCTCTCAAAAGTGCAGTTGTGCAGCACTAAAGAGAATACTACACAGCAATAATGTCACCAAAATGAAACGGTTAGAGTTGTAGTGATTAGCATTTTAAAAAAAGAGAACAAAAGCAGGCTAAAACTGTCCAAAAATTAATCCCAGAGGCTAGCATTTTAGCTTGAGTCTGATTTTGACTGTGACTAAGACCATCATGTATTTGATAAATCAACTAGACTGATGAAGGCAATTGATTTAGTCTCAAATTACCAATGCCAGATCACAATCTTTTTAATCTTTTTGAGATATGAACAAAAATCCATTAAGCTCCACTTCTGCATGCAAAGCTGCAAGGCACTTGTGTGTCTTCAAGTCTTAAAAGTAGCATGAGTCATAGCACCTAACTGTTCTAAAAAACAACAAAAAAGAAAACCTGAGAAACCTTAAAAAACCTCATGAAATGTTGGAAACCATTATTTCATTTGACCAAAAGTAGTCTTTTAATAGGCTTTAAAAAGGGATAGTTGTGTATTTTAAATATGCAGTTTTTTTTAATGAAACAAATGGTGTTTAACAAAATGTTGCTTGCTATTATTTGTGCACTTGTGTTTTTAATGAATATGAATTCTCTTGTTATTGAGTTTTTTTTTAAATAATACATTAGTGCCATTAAAAGAGACCCTGTTGCTGGCAATCAATATCACTGTTTAGTTAAATAAAAGTATACCGAGGAGAACTATGACTAATAATTCCATGGCTACTGCAAAATAAAAAATGCTGATTAAGAGAATATGATGCTTTTTATTCTCTGTTTGCATCAAATGACTCCAGTTTGAGAACAACAAGGAACAGAATCAAGTAGTCATGCTATTACACCATCTGATATTCAGGTCAGGGAGGGGTCTACGAATTTGAAATGAGCATATATCATAAAATAATGTGTACAGAAATCTCTTCAGGTTCTATTTTGTCTTGCTGACTGAAGCCTATGCTTTTATTTGAGAAATTATATCAGTTGTGCAACACAATATTTTAATATGAACATATGATTTTACACTATATACATGCTTTTGTTGAGTATTATCAGAAAACACATTAAGTTTCACTGTTATGCTGATGACACCCAGCTCTATTTATACATAAAGCCTGACCACTTGGACCTGCTACATGAGTTTCATGCTTCTCTTAAAGACACAAAAATAGGAATAATCACTATTTATTTACTCTTGAAGTGTGACAAAAATGTTATTATTGATATTAGTACAAAAATAATATTAATTAAGGACACTCGATTTCCAACATCTACCTTCTCTTGATTGCTTTACTTTAGAGCCACTGTAAAAATAAAAAAACAAACAAAAAACTTGGAGTCATTTTTTAAAGGAGAATTTCAATTTAATTTCTAATAACATGATTTGTTTCTATGAAGGCTTTTTTTCATCTGCATAAAGGCTCAAAGCATTTTAACCCCAAAAATGATACTAAAAAAAACGCATTTGTAGCCTGCAGACGTGACTGCTGCCATGCTGTTTCAGCTGGGTCAATCAAAGAGTTCCCTATGATCTTCCAGATGATCCAGACAGGAGAAGCAAAATGGGATCACGTTTCTCTAGTTTTAGCATCAGTACAATGACTTATCAAGTTCAGAATTCAGTTTAAAATACATACAAAGACCTTCATGACCACTCTGCACTCAGCATTCTGTCTCAATTTAATTTGTAATTGTCTTATTAGGCCTGTACTGTTTAGGTTCTCTTAACATTTATTTGTTTTTTTATAGTTACCCATTTTTACCATTTATTTATTGAATATGTGCATATCTTTTCCTCAACCTCTATCTTTTTGTCTTTACGTTGTACTTTGCATGGTGCAGCACAAACTGAACTAATTTGATTTAATGGTGAGAATGCCTACAGGTGAGGGATAAGCAGTGATAGTAATTCATTTCCTGCTCAGAGTGGACCGAAGAGGAAGGATGTTGAAAAACAAAGGAAACGGTAGAAGGGGAAGAAGCCACTGAATCTGGCATCACGCTCAGCGTTGCTTCCTCTGTAGATGACATCACTAACACGGTGCTGCACACCTCGTGTTGCTTTCAAAGTACCCACTTCCTGTCAGTCCAGGCCTGAAATCTGCACCTCTTTAAAAAAAAAAGAAAGAAGTTCAGCAGGTTGAAGAATTCAGAGACAATATTTCCTGAAGTCACCTGCTGAGAAGAGAAGATAATGGCTGAATATTATTTTAATATATTACAAATAGCACTGTGATAAAGAAATATTACTAAATAGAAGGCTTTATTTTAGTTAAATGGGTCAAAGTATGTTGAAATTTCTCACTTTGAGGTTAAATATTGTTTTAACTCAAAAAATAAACTTAGGTTAACTTATTTTCTAGGTGACTGAATAAAGGTAATATTTTAATTTACCTCAATTAGGACATGAATGAATCATTAGAAGACTGAATGTGGCTGCACATTAAACCAGCCTGGCTTTGTTTGAGTCACAGAATTTTATGTCACACCGAGTACCAAACATAAGCTATACTTAGCTGTAAAAATAGATCCATCTAACGACGATGCTCGCAGGGGAAATTACTAACGAAACTATGTTAATGCCTAAAATAGCTTTTATCAATTACGTCAATAACCCCAGGTAACCTCACCTCTGACCTTTGAGAGGTGTTTTTTTTTTCAGTAAACACGTCATCACAAAACAATTCAACAAAACAACAAAGAGAATAGAGCTGCAATGTTGCGACACCGATGCAACACTCCCTGAGGGCGGCTCGGCCGTGCTGCTTTCCCTTTTGACCTTAAAAGAAACTATTTTGTCACCATAACAACAAAACTCATGCCACAACAATCATTACAAATTTATTATCACCTGCCGCAGAGCGATCATGTGTTCGTCTGTACTATTAGCAAAAATTATCTGTTAAATCACCAAACGCATTTCAATAAAAATCCCAAAACGTAATCGCTGATTATACATCAATGACTTGTTGACTCAGCTGAGCTAAACAACTCTAGGAAACACAAAAATGCCTCTAATGCAGTTAATTTTACATATGAGCTAAAATATGGTGTGTTAATTAGGGCTGTGTGGCGATACGATACAAATGACAGAGGGGTCACGATGCAATTTATCGCGATACCGTAAGCAAGGCGATACATTGCGATATTGTGCCAATTTTTGTTAAAAAATTCTATTTAAAAAAAGGCCAGAATGTTTCATATGAATTTTATTTGTTTCATTTTTTTATTTCATCTATGTTTTCAATTATTAGATTAAATGTGCCATTAAATATTTGATGATATATTTGTGACAGCTTTTATAATTTAATATTAATTTAACAACCTTATCTCAGTTAAGAAGGCAGTGTGTTGGTCTAATCCACTCAGATTCAGCCATCGTTTCATGATGCTAATGTTTACTCACAATGCTAATGTTTGAGCTACTCCACTGCCCTAAATAGCTGACTGACTGCTGCCAACTAGTGGTCAGTGGCTAAACTACAACATAAAGATGAACCATTGGCATGAAAGTTGACATTTTAAATCTTAATTAGATTTACAGGATCGATACAGTATCGGGAAATGAAATATTGCGATATTTCAGTGTATCAATATTTTCTTACACCTATAGTTTTAATAGCTAACTGCTCATCTAACACTATGAGATATTACTGTTAGCACAAGATCTATGTTCAAAAAATTGTCATCAACAACCGACACACTAGACAGATTTTAATTAAACTGTCAGAAAAGAACAGAATAGGCTGCACTGCTGTAATGTATTATATTTTGGCCGATACAGTTTAAAGGGGACCTAATATACAAAATTCACTTTTTAAAGGTTTTTTTACTCAACTTTGGGTAAGTACTTAATATAAA
>JARVGW010000624.1:19523403-19540838 GCA_031762495.1 Anablepsoides rubrolineatus | reverse complement strand
AAATTGAATGAACATGGTCTGGATAGCCCACAGACATACCATAACATTTTCTAGGACCCATAATTGGTCTCCTTTAAGATTGTTGCCACAGCCAACTAACTTCAGGAAACACAAAAATAGCTCCAACTCAGTCAGGTTAGCATATCTTAAGCTAAGATTTTATGTGGTTATATCTGACTCATTTAAAACAATATTAAATGACTGTAACTTACTCAGTTTAACAGATACTGAGCTAAAATTTGATGCAGTAGTAGATGAGAGTCATTCACAACACACAATCTGACATCTTGAGATATTGCTCGTAATGTTCAAGGTTTGACCAAAAAAGGCGTAAAGTACAACTCAATCCTTTCTCAACACAAGATGATCTCAGTCTAAAACTGTAGCGTGAAAGGCGGCGGGCGATTCACATTCCTTCCAGGAATGCTAGGCCTTTAATTGTAGATATGAATTCCCACCGATGAGTGTACATGTGTGTCACACAAGGCCTGAATGAGTGTGCGATGGTGTGATAATGCCAGGCCAGTCTGACAGGCACTGTGCATAATCGCCTTGGGGCAGGGATTGCACAACAATGTGGGTAATTCCTGTGGTTTGGGGCACATAAGCAGAGAGCTGTCCCATAAAATCTTTGCACTCCACTCGCTCTCTGTGCATCTAGTTCACATAGAAGCTGTGAGAAATTGATGGGATGCGATTTTCACATATGGAAGAACTGCTTTCACTTCTCCTCTGGGTGGTGAAATCGTTTCAAATATGTAACAGTTCCTCCTCTCACACTGTAAAACAATAAAAAACAAAAAAATTCTGACTGATGAGAAGTTGCGATAGCACACAGAGCCGCAGCTTATCCTCTGAAACCGACTGCCAGGGCCCGGGCATACCCACAACCAAAACAAGCCGTCACGTGCTCCTGTCCCACTACTACCAAACCCGCATCGAGAAAAACAAAACACTCTGACTCATCCCAAATGACTGTTTACCTGACATAGTAACTGGAGCTCCACTCCATATTTTCACTTCCAGCATGAGGGCAGCTGTCTGTATATCATTTACACCGACTGTGGAAGTTACAGGACACCGTGCTCAGCGAACGATCTGTCCTCTGGTCCGCAGCCAGAAAAAAAAAAAATCGGACAAAACAAAAACCCTGGCAGGAGTGCCGCTGAGCCTGAGCACAGCCTGGGGTGGGTGGAATCACCCCGTGGACTCGTTTGACATGATTTGTTTGAATTTGCAAAATGAAAAGGGGCCCACTTTATGGGATTTTCCAGAGTCCATTCCTGGGAGATAAAGGCTCAGTATGTGTTAATTTACTGCTTTCTCACCATCTGAGAGTAAAAATACACTCTGTGTTTGTATCAGCTGTTATTTTACAGCTTAATGGCTGGTGCTCCAAACAAAAATGTCCCAGCAGTGAATTCATTCATTTAAAATAATTAGAAATTCAATTTACAAATGAAAAAAACTTAATTTCAATGTAAAAAAAATATCAAAATATATTATGAGTCTGAAACAAAAAGGAAGCATTTATATTTCGAGGCTATTAAACTACATAAATCCAATTATCAGCAACCATTTGAGGCTAAAGTGATGAAATCACAGCATCAGAACAGCTGCATCCGTAAATAAGCACACATGTTCCGCACTCAGACGTAAACAAGCAATCATCATTTGATCGCCGCGCTGCATCACTCTGACCTGCTTTCCTGCCTGTTTATTGTTTCAATCTGTTAAAGTTTGATTAATGTCCCAAAAATACTTGTCGGTGAAAAGCGAACAGAAAGACAGAGAGCACAGCGACAGAGAGAGAGAGTAATAGTAGTTCCGGGGCTGAGAGGTAAACAAATGCGAAGCGAGATAGAGGGGGGGAAAAACTTGACGTTGGGAAATGGTTTGTGGGGCTACGAGGGGTCACGCTGTTGCCTAATAGAATCAGCAAGGATGAGCACAGTTATGTCATATTATTACACCATGCTCTGCCAAAGCTATCAGAACAAGATAATCCACTCGTGCTTAAAGGAACATTTAAAAAAACAATGCTTATTAGGTAAAATGAATAGGATTTATTAATACACACATTTAGACAAGTTTAATAGGATTACATTTTTTTAAGATTAGACTTTGCTATTTATATATATTTATATAAAAATGAAATGAATAAGCAGTGTGCAGAAATATTACATTGCAACATGCACTAAGTCATCCCCACTTACAGCTGAGCCACTTAAGGTGATTCAGCATTTCAAAACACAACCTGAACCATTAAGAGAAGAGAAAAAAGGGGAAATAATACATTTTAATTGGTTTGAGAGGGGGGAAAAAATCAAAGTATTCTTTTGCAATAATAAAAAGAAAAAAGTTGTAAAAGCATGTGCTGGAATGTTCTCTGTGCGTCTGCCTGTTTGTCTGCCATCGTGATTGTGCATCTGCCAACAGCAGGGCTTTAATTATGAGGCCCAGGTTGTGTGTGTGTGTGTGTGTGTGTGTATGCACGCACACTCAGAAGACTAGCGACCCACATATCTCCAGCACAGTGCCTCACAGTTCCGCTGACTAACCAGTGGCACCAGACTTTGGCCTGCGGCTCCCTGATTCCAGTAAATGTCCTGTTATGCAACATCTGAAGTGTCACCCAGACTGAACTTGGAGCTTTCTGGGAGGCTTCCTCACTTTGTCTTTATCTCCTCTGAAAAGAAGTCTACTGTAGTTTATGGTTTGAACGTGAATAGGAGGATGGGGAGACATAATTATGTGGGGGAGGAGGGGGGGTCTGGTAACCCTTCAAAACATTTAGTGTGACCCACTTTGTGCCGAGGCAGGAACGCAGGAGTGAGGAGGCAGGCAGGAAACGGGGAGGAGAGCTCCTTGAGCTTTTTCCCTGAGAAACACAGCTGCCCCTCATGTCTTGGGGCAATGCCAAGTTTGTTACTCCTTTAACTGCCTTGAGGGGGTGAGGTGTGTGTATGTGTGTGTGTTTTGAACTAGTAGAAACAGGGGGATTGCTGTTCTATCCAGCTCCTCGTCCTACAACTACACATTGACACACATGGATACCAACAAGTGTTACCAAGTTGACTATCTTTAAGTTGCTCATTGCAAAGTTATAATAACTGGGCAAAAGTAGGAATAAATTCTGCAAGTATTTATTTTTGTATTGATGAATAATGTGACTTTAATTTAGACATTTTTAGGCTAAATGTGTAAACTGATGCCACCTGCTACAGGTGTTTGTTTACTTATAAAAAGTGACTGAAAATAGGCCAAATGTAAAACTTACTGGTCTAGAAGAAGTTTAGCAAAAGCTGCGTATGTTTTTAATGTCAATCTTTGACTTTATGGCAATTTATTGTTTCCACTTGTCTCATCCATTTATTTTGCGTTAGGGAGCAAATCCACTCAAATATTTTCATCTTAACGTCTTCTCCAAGATCTGTTTCAGAATTGCATTCAATATTTCTGGAAAAACTACTGAAAAAAACTCATTTAATACAGTTCAGAAAAATCTTTTCCTGTTGGATTTTATATTTTGCAGTAAATATCTTTAACAATTCACTGGCGGTCGACCACAAAAGGACAGCCAAAGGCTGATACGCAACACCATTTTATATCCTAACCAATATCTACTTTCCATAAATGCTTAAATATTCAGATATTTAACAACACTTAGAAATACTTGGACCTCTAAATATATTATGTATACATAACACGCTTCTTACAAAATAAAATCCTAAACCATGAGCTACCTTGAGCTGGCTGCAGCAGCTGATGCTGCATCTTCATCTTTCCACTTAGTAATCACTTTATGTGTTTCCATTTTAAGCCAGTGGCTCATGGGAAATACACTTAGGACATAAGAAATGTACCCAGAGTCTCAACTACATGGATTGTTTTAATCCAATATTAAAATAAAACAAAAAAGGAAGCCATTTCTTTCATCTTGCAGTCGCAAGTGTTTGTCTTTTACAACTTATGATTATTGCAAATTAGTTTTTTATCTGCTGTAGCGCATCTTTATATTTAAAGAAAGGTAATAATAATACAATCTATTTAAAAAAAAAACTTTCAGGACTGTGGATGAGTGGTTAGGGGAGTCGTTTCTCCGATGAGAGAGTTGGTGGTTTGATGTGTGTCCCATCGTTGTATGAGTGTGATTTAAAGCACTGATTAGTCAGTTTATCTGTATTAACTTTAAAGAGAGATCTAGTGGAGTGCTGAAGGAATGTGTGTGGATGAGTAAATGAGGGCACAGATTGTAGTGTAAAGTGCTTGGAGTGTCTTGGTTGGATAGAAGGATGCTTTATGTAAGTCTATTTACCAGGGACACCGTACAGCAAGAAAAATACATTGGTGAAAAATTGTGTAAAAATGAACATAATGAAAAGAAAAATAATGATTATAAACCAAATAATATGACATTATTGACATATTGACATTATTGACATTAAACTAGAAAGTGAAAGTGAGGGATAGGCTAATCTAAAGTGATGGGTTTTCTGACCAGTCTTGAACAGAGTGAGAGAAGTAGAGGTTCTGAGTTAGAGGGTTATGAGTCCTAGAGTTGAGATGCTTTATAAATAAAGTTTGATCAGATTTCTCTAACTAGACTTGAATTTGCCATTTATAAAGATTTAATTTAGGGAAAATCAGAATTTTTTCCCACCAGTGCACTCTTTGGGGGCTTCTGTAGTTCAGAGGAAAGACCCCACCTGTCCCTCAAGATGCTTGGTACATGACACAGCAATATGACAGCTAGCAAAGAGTATCTACTTCCCCAAAAGGCACTGTTTCTGCAGTTATCTGGAACTGGTTAGGTTTTTTTCACTGCAAAATCTGTTTGAAGGCTCTTTTGCTACAAAAAGCAGGAGTACAACAAATTTGTTTCAACACCTAAAACAGAGGCACTCCATTAAGAGGGAAACAAAATCGATTAAAATCGAAAATCAAATTTGGTCAACACCGGACCCTCTGACCACCATCAGTAGACAAGGCAGGTGAAGTATCTTGCCCAAGGACACAACGACTGAGACAGCTGGAACAGGGGATTGAACTGGCGACCTTCTGGTTACAGGACAACTCCACCACAGCCGCCCCGCAACATGAATTATAAAAAGTATTGACCAACATTTAGGCAGCCTGTAGCTGCAATGATTGGATTTTGATAACTGGGATAGGGAAGGGATAAAATTTGATAACTTTTATCCCTTCTTCCAGGAGTCATGAACATTTTTTGCTTTTAGAATCCAGAAATGATGTTATGAATCCTAAAAATGTTTTCTGTCCTGTGCACAGTCCTTTTGTGTGTCCATATTAAAAGGAACCAAAAGTTATACAAGCTCGCCGAAGTTCACTTTTGTTGCTCCTTCCTCGGAATGGTTGCTCTTTCAACACAAAAAGGACATTATTGGTGGTGGAACCATAAAACTATAGGCCTCAGCGTCCTTAGTCAAACAAAAGAATGCACCATAAAAATGGGCCATTAAAAAAAATTCTAAAAGCATAGCAAGCAAATTTCAGCCATTTAATCAAGAGCTCTTATCGTGAGTCTGTAGAAATCATAAAATACCAGAGTAATAACCCCGCAGTGGAGTCGGTTCAGCTTATATGCCACAATATTCAGTTCAAGCCCAGAAAATTGTTGCATAATGCAATCAATGACTATTTAAACTTCACATTTTAATGTGCATTACGGTATTGCGTAACAGCATTTTTAGAAGTCAATGGCAAAATAAAAAACAATAGCATCTGGCAACCTCCACTGCAACGAAAACAAGCTCAACTCCATGCAAAGCCATGAAACGGTCAACATAAGAGCAAGATGATACATTGACAATGTTTAATGTATATTTTGCTGTTTATGGTATTTTACAGACAGAATGACTTAGTAAATATAACACTAACTGGATTTTATAGATCATTCACCAATCAGATTATAGGAAACATGATTTAGTCCCTGACCCTCAGCGATAGCACTCAACAAGATGGGAGTCAATAGGTGCATTTACAAGGTAATGACACTTTAGTCGCTTGCTGTACAATCTGCTCAGACCAACGTGTTTGTCTGCTCCAGCAGTTTGTTTGGAGATCAGTGGGAGTGTTTACCAGCGTAGGCTGAGGAATTTTAGGTCAAGAGAGCATCCTGTACAGAGGAAACCTACAACCGAATTGATCCTGACTTTGACATCAAAGCGTATACCTGAGCAATCCAGCTCCACCGGCTAAAAGCAAATATTTATCCCACAGTGACGTAAAAGAAGAAAAAGAACAGCTATTTGGACTGCATGATTGTGTGCGTGTGCATATCTTTCACTATATTAAAGTGTGATTTGTGTGAAATGATGCTGCCTCACTTGAAAGAATAAAAACAACTTTACTTGGAGTGAAATCTTTTCTTTTAAACAAGTACCCATTAGAAATAAATAACCAGCTTTGGCAGAAAAGCTTTGGTGATGCATCATTTCTGCCATCTGTTCTCCTTCCTGTTGGGTGGCATCCTGAGCCAGGGCCAGTGTCCAGTTTAATCTGAGAGGGTTTTTTTTTCAAGCCGGTCCAACCTGGCACAACTGTCCTCGAAATTCACACTGTTACAGACGGCCTGAGAAGTGTGGAGGCTGTCATGACTCAGCTCGACGACTGTGGGAGATCAGCAGCACCGGAGAACGAGCTCTGCAGCTTACAATTACAGAGCAGACAGTCTTAATCAAAGATTAATGAAAACTTAATGTGCTACAGGTTACCCGCACAGTGAGGCACGTTCAGCTGAGAGAAGTCTGTCACACAGAGAAACAACCTTTAGGTTAATTACAGCTAATATTCTATGCTGCTTCGGAGGAACAAAGCATCTGTGTTAATGACATCTACAGTATCTTACACAGACATCACCTCAATCGACCCGTGACTCAGCACAATCCACAGAACATGTTCTGATTCTCAGTGTTTTGTGTTCCGCTGAAGGCTGACAGGATTAAACCTGAAGGTGTTTCAGCTAAAGGGCTTTTATTTAAATTTGTTCTGCAAAGTGTGCAATGACAGAATATTGCGTGCAGCACGTAAAAATCAACGAGGCTTTATGGTTCAATCAGAACAAAATTAATTAAAAGGCAGAGCATTCATTAAAGGGATGCATATCACACGCTAACACGTGAACACCCAGTAAATATCCTCTGCACATTTTATTAAAGTTTGTCCAAAAGTGACTGCTGGATATGGGCACCAGTGACCCCCGTGACCCTGAAAGGAAGAAGCAGATATAGACAATGAATGGATGGATGGATGCCTAAAAGTTCATGAAACTAAAACTAAAACATTTAACGATGAAATGTCACATTTTTAAATGATGCAATGAGTTAACATAGACACATGATGCATTTTAATCCTTCTTTTTCACATTTAAATCATTCAGTTGGGGTCTTTATTAACCCTTTAACTGCCTGGTCAACCTAACTTTACCAGCTCCTCTTTCACCACTTTTCTGCTGTGTGTCTCAAAGCAGCTCGTTTTGTTACTGTTCCTTTAAGACACTTCAAGTCCCGCCCCCATTCGGCTTCCAGACCGGTCCACTCCGGTTTGAGAGAGGGGGTTTTCTAGCATATAGAAATATTGTATTTACAATTTAATTAAAAGCTGTCAACAACAGAAGACTTCATCCTCCAGCCTTACATGTTGGAGCCAGAGTCTGACCCAGAACCAGAAGGGAATTAAGACGAGGAAATTGTAGTTGGTAAATCCAGACCTAATTCAGTAGTTAAATTGCAGATTCTATAACGTAATAGTTCAGAAAACGTAATAGAAAATAGAGAAAACTGAACAGGCTGAAAATTATGACCCACACAGAATATAAAGATATCTTTGCAGCATCAGGAGAGACGAAATCCAACTTTTCTGCCTCCTAGAGACTCCAAGTCTACAATAAAATGTATTTAACAGCTAAAAAAGTGGATTTTGCATCATATGTCCCTTTTAAATATAGTGAACTGAATAGACTATGAAAGTATGATCTGCATCAAAAGTCAACAATAAAGCAAGAACTAAAAAAAAAAAGTTGCATCTTCATCTTTACAAAAAATATGTTCTCTTTTTAGTTTGGCTCATCTTGTAAGTGAGCTGAGAGACAATGAATCGACGGCCCCCCTGCGTGGAGCCGAGCTGAGCTCTATGAATAACTCCCCTCGCAGCGCCCAATGGCACTTTGCTTTCCCACAGTGTTCCTCGGTTTACACCCCCAACATGGCAGGATAAGCTCAGTGAGCTCAGGCAGGAGCAGAGCACCCCTCTCTGAGCCGCCAGTCAGAAAAAAACTTGAATAAACTGAACTACAGTGATAAACTTCACTGTTTATTTAGTTGTATCAAGTCAGACATTAATGCGTTTTAAGCCTTTGTCAAAGTCTGTGTGCAAACTGTAAATGACTGACTACTGTTATTTAACTGTAACTCTCAAAACAATACACTGTAACTCCAGTAAACCACTAAGAAATGTGTCGACTACGGATTCACGTAACCAAAGAGGCCACGTTTCTTTCTCCTCCGGAGAAGTCAACTTGTGTAAAAGTGTTAATCCAGCAGCTGTGAGTTTAGTGCTGTATTACTGGCACTAAAAACCAACAAAAATTCACACGTTTCAGGGCTTATTTCCTCTCAGTGGAGGTTAGGTTATCTGACAAAACACATGAATAATTTCATGATGTTATCCTTTTTTTGTAAGATTAACCAGAAAAAAAGGATAAACATTATTATTGTTATTTCATACAGTATATGTATAAGACTGCCTATAATAGTGTGGTTCAGTGTTGATGGCATTTTTGCCCACTTTTTTGGCACATTTGCTTTAGAGTGACACTCAAATAAGGACAGTATATTCCAGGGCTATTCAACTAAATTGCTCCGGAGGCCACAGTTACTGCAGGCCAACATCTCAGCAATTAAAGTTATTATGTAAATAAACCAAGTATAAAAAAAGATCTGTTACCTTTGAAATAGTTCATTTTGCTGCATTTAATCCTGAATACAACATAAAGAACCCTATGTAATAAAAGTAGTGATAATAAAACATCAAAAATAACACATTATGCCTCCTTTTTAACACAAATATTTTGACATCTCTGACTTGCCACATTTTTAAACCAATATTGTTTTCACTTTCATAGTTTTTTCTTCAACTGCTTGTAGTTTTAACTGTCTTGAATGTTCTTAGAAATGGTTTTTTTTACCAGCTTTTAGCCAAGATTCGGTTAGGGGGTCTATGTCAAACTAAAATAACTTAGTAACTAGAGAAATTGCATTTCCTGCAAAAATGCTAGTGTGAATGCCTGTGGCTGAAAACTTTAGCTGAAAGTTGCTGAAATTGAGCTGAAAATGTTTAATAGCAAAAGTATTATTGAAAGTTAAACTTGGAAAACTGAAAGAAGCAAAAAACAAAACAAAACTGAAAAACAGTACAAAGGTCCAAATTTATAGCTGAATTAGCATAAAAAAGCTAAAAGCTAAAATAGCTGAACATAGCAGAAAGCAACAGTAAGACACATGAATAACTCAAAATAGCATAAAAAAACCATAAAACTACTAAAAAGTAGTCATTTGTAGTAAAATATCCAAAACAAATCAAAATTTTCAGTAAAACACCTAAAATGTAGCTGGAAGTGCTTTAATTAACATAAGGAAGTATACGAAACACAACTTTGCTGAATTTAACAGAATTAAGTTCTAATAGCTACAAAAATGTATATTTAGCTTAAAAAGCTAACTTTAGCTAATAACAGCTAAAACTTAGTTAAATTTGTATCAAACAGCTGAATATAGCAGAAAGCAACTATAAGAAGCATAAATAGTACAAATTAGCAGAAAAAAGCCCAAATAAGGCAGAAGAATAGCAAAAAGAAGCTGAAATATCAGAAAACAGCTAAAGTTAGCAACAAAGTAGCTAAAATCAGCAGAAGGAATGTTAAAAGAGCATAAGCAGAACAAATTATGTAAGGTGCTGTAAAGATTTAGAAACATTTTGAAGGATTTTAAGGATGTTGAAAACAGCTCCATTCATTTTTAATGGCAAAAAGTGGCTAAAAAAGTGAAATTCTATGGAATAGGTTTGGCAATCCTAAATAGTTAAAAACATATAAGTAGCAGAAATACCAAAAGTCATAGCCTGAATGTCCTGAATGAGCTGAACGTTTTGATATATGAATTGTATAAAATAGCATAGAAATTGTGGAACGAGAAAGGGGCCAAAAAACTGACAGAAGAAAAAAATGTGTGAATGTTGTGAGGCATTGACACTGATTAAAGTAGAAAACTGGAAGTTTGGGCTTAAGAGATGAATGAACCATTTGGCGGGCTGAACTTTGGTCACTTGTGGGCCAGATGTGGCCCACGGGCCGACAGTTGAATAACTCTGTTATATTTAAATTTCAATGCAAATAAATCAAAGCATAACAGAAGAATAAATGTAACACAGGAATCCAGTATGGTTGAACATACGCTTCAAGTTGATGCTTTGCAAAAAAAAAAGAGAAAAAAAGAAAGAAAGAAAGAAAACAGAAAAAAAACACTTCCATGGTAGGTTTACATGATAAAACCTTAAAAAAAAAAAAGACAAACCAGCATTGAACAAACATTTTGGTTTGAATACACACGTTGAACAAATAGAGGGAAACAGCCGCTTGGCAAAAATGGACTTGCAAAACGTTAACCCTCAAGCGACACATCTGTCCACACAGCATGCATCCTCCTACATGTAAAGGGTTTGGACAGCATCTGACAGCTCAACATGAACTTTTGTAAACTCTGATATGAAATGAATAAATGAGTCAACTTTAAAAAAATATTCCAAATTCATAATCAGCATTTATTAAGTAGGGCTAAAATGACAAAAAAAGTGTCTTCTTGCAGCTCATGACTCAAACTTTTGAGGCCGTTCTAATGGAGGAAACAAAACTGAATAATACTCCACAACTGCTTCAAATTTCAACCCAGACAGCCCATAACGGAGGGCCGCCGCAATAAATCTTTCACTGTGCGGCTTCAGACTCGGGAATGATTTCCTGCCGAGAGAATAGTCACTGTCATTAATTTATTGTCAGACAAAGCTGAAACTATGAGTCTCTGCAGAAAAAAAAAAAGGTTCCCGCCCTTCAATGGGAGGGCCTGTCACACACCACAACAAAAAATTTTTAAGTCCACTCTTGTGTAATGTTTTTGGACAGTTTTGGGAGACACATGACCGCCTCTTGTTATCTCCTTACAACATACAGCTCCACAGTTTAACACAGAAAAAAGTGGGATTTCGCTTAAAAAAGCTTTGAGAGAGAAAAAAGGTCTCCCTCAATCATACAGTCAGAGCTCAAGTATTTTATAATTACTGTGTTTAAAGGATAAAAAAAGGCAAACAAAAAAAATCCTGTTGAGTCAGGAGACTCACACAAGTCACATTCTGCAGGGAGAAGTCAGATGACTAAGGTGATGATAGCAATTGGTCAGTTTACTAAATTACCAAGGAGGAAGTGTATAACAATAAAAGGGAGACAGTGTCTCTCATAAGGATGTAGTTAAGTGTATCATTACATGATTTTCAATGTGGGAGAATAATTACATAGAGGAAATATTAACATATTAGAAATGTGTTTATTTAGCCCAAGAAGAGAGGTGATAAGAAAAGCTGTGATAAATGACGGGGCCAAAAAAAAAAGCATTAGAATAAAACTGGCCTATTAAATGCCACGGACGAGCCAAAATTTCCCAGAGGGGATATTTCTGATGCCACATGAGATAAAAGCAGTATAAATCACAAGCAAGTACTTTAATCCCACTGTTTAATCCCACAAACACCCCCACTTTGATGACTTTACAAGAACTAGCACAGCTTCTTTGGGCATCTAGAATGTTTTAGAAAACTTAGGAAAACAAAATTTCCACTATATTACTAAAAGTTAGATATTTGATCAATTTGTAGCAATAATTTGATTTACATCAAAGGCCCACATTGGAAATTTTTATACAAAACATAAGAAACGTTATACCGTTAAATTATGTTTTGAAAGAGTTTGCTTCAGTAGTTTTCCAGATATATGGCTTTTTTAATTCTGAAATGCATGTACGCACTCAATATAAACAAAGCCTTCAGTTCAGTTTACCATAAACCACATGGAGGCTTGATTGACCTACATTCAGCTGGTTGAGTCTGAATATGTAAACAAAACATGGGAGACGTTTACAAAAGTGAATCTGCACCAAAACACCAAAGAGAAGAGAATATTAAATCCCATCTGTATACTTTACTTAAATCTGAGTAGCATCAATGCAGGGAAAATGTCAAACTCTCTTCCATGGACATCACTAGTGATTTCATAGGTAAGTATGCACATTTGGCACCTGTTGACAAATTTTGCTTATAGCCTTTTTTTTTAATTTAAGGACACCTTACCCATAAATAAGAGAAAAATATTGGACATTGCAATGAATACCTTAAATTACAAATACATGCCATTGCAATAACAAGATCAGGAGAACTGATGGGGATGCATTACACCTAGAGAAGGTGAGGACGGGAGGAAATATGCGTTCATCACATGTGGAGGTTTGCTTTAATGTCAGGGAGCTTAAAGCACAATGAACTCCAGGAAAAGTGCCAAAAATAGAAATGAACCTTACCTTCCAACCCGCGGAACTGTTGCTGTCTCCCTTGTCCTTGAAGTAAGGCACGCTCTTCACCATCCAGTCATAAATCTGGGACAAAGTTAACCTGTTCTCTGGAGAACTCTCGATCGCTTTGGTTATGAGGTCTGCATATGACATATTCCCCCACGCGTTCCGCCGGGAGGAGCTGCTCTTCCTCTGGGCAGCGGCGGCTGCAGCGGCCGCGGCGGCCGAAGGTGACGAGCCGACCGGTGTGGAGAGAAGAGGCACCTGCTGCTGCTGCTGCTGATGCGGAAGCTGCGGGTGATGTTGCTGCTGCTGCTGATGATGTTGCTGCTGTGGAGCTTGCTGGTGGACGCAGTTCTCCTGGCACTGGAACTCGCCGCACAGGAGGACGGGTTTCTCCTCCGGGAAGTCCTCGTTCTCCTCCAGCAGGCTCAGGTTGTTGATGAACTCCGAGTTGCCGCCGGGCTCCTGCTTCACGGAAGGCACCGGCGAGGAGGTGTTGGAGTCGCCCGGGTTGACGAACTCCGGCCGGGGCAGGGGCCAGGTGCACGAGCGGGGCCGCGACAGGGGCTCGAAGTCCGGGTCGATATCCACCAGGTGTGGCTGCTGCTGCTGGGCCGCTTCCGCCATGGTCGAGAGGTGACTGAGAGGAGGGCGTTAGAAGGACATGAAAGAGTGACAAACCGGTCGCGCCACACGCACGCAAAAAGTAGCAACTTCGCCGGGGAAATGTTTGCAAACAGAAGAAAAAGTCTGACCGGGAAAGGAGGAGGAGGCGGAGGAGTGCTCCGCCTGAGCGCAACAAAAATCTCCTCTGACTGTCACATCCCAAGCCGGCACAAACCTGTGAAAACCGTTATAAAAACTCAGCTTCTAATGGTCTTTAAAGGGGAGTAAAGTTGTTGAAGTAGTAAAAAAAATCTGCTGAACAGCTGCTTTGTTGATGTTATCCAGTTGTAAGGGTGTTCCGTCTGCGTCCCGTCCAGCCTGTTGACTCTGTGCTGAGCGGCATGTGAGGGGGACTTTTACTGGAAGTCTCGTTTGTCGGATCACTCCGCCCACATTTGACTGACAGACCAGAAGAACCAATGAATGACGTCAAAACATTTGTAATGCGGAAAAAAATATTGTTTTCATCCTGAGCAAGACTGAGAGCCACAAATGCAATGTTTTTCAGTGATTCTTTTAAAATGTGAAACATTGAGGCTTAGTTTTTACATTGCAAGAACAAAACTATCTTATTATGGGTTAAAAATATTACAAATATTGGTACCACTTTACAATCCCTTAGCAAAAAGTAGTATACTTGAAGTTTATTTTAATAAATAGGCTATACTTGAGTAAGTATATGAAGTACACTAGGCACCATGTACTTGTAGTGTACTAGAAAATATATTGATTTAAAACTTGTTCGTACTAAATTGGGACGTTTTTAGTTTATAAAAAGTATACTTTAAGTTTAGGGGTGCAACAATACAGAAAATTCACAATTCGGTTCGGTTTGATACTTTCGTCTCACGGTTTGATATTTTTTTCGATACAAAAAATAGAAACTTCCGTGCCCTTTTTAACTTGAAATTTATTTAAATTAATTATGAACATTTGTTCAACTTCAAAAGTACAGTTTTTTAATTTAAATGTTGCTGAAACAGCAAGTTTCTCAGTGGATCTGCGCTCAAAAAATGCAGCCTAGGTGAAGTAGTCGAACACAGATCCACTGATCCTTCAACACAGAGCATCTTCAGAAGACAAGTTGATAAAATAAATTTAAAAATCTGTATTGTTCGATACAAGTGTGTATTGAAGCCCGGTTTGATGCGCGTACATGTATTGTTGCACCCCTACTTTAAATATACTTTTATGTCTTTTTAAATTTATAAACTTACCAAAATGAAGTGTACTTTAAGTACATGTCATTACATATACTACTGAAGTATATACAAGTCTATTTCCCTAAATGTACTTTTATTTACCATGTACACTAATATAAGCATACTAGCAGTTTACTACCAAGTATACTTCTAGGACTAAATTGCCCCACAAAATGTTTATGAAAGTATTTTCAAAAGTATACTGAAAGTAATCTAAGTATAGTTTTAGTTTAATCTTGAAATATACTACAAATAAACCAGTCTGTGTAAAAAGTGTACTACTAAAGTTTATCTTACCAAAAGTTTAAACATTAGTATAAACTAATTATACTTAAACTTTTAGTATACTTTTAGTACAAGCCAAGTATAGTGTAAGATAAAGTTGGTCGAGTATATCTCAGATAAGTACATACAAAATAAACTGGAAGTATACTCTTTTATTTTAGTATACTTAATGCATACTTGCATATACTAGTTTTTGCTGCAGGTAAGGCTCCCCTTATAGATGGCTTATAAATAGTTTATAGACAGGTTATTAATTAATCTGTAACCACTTTATAAATCATTAATAAGTGTTTATTATTCATTAATTAAGTACAGGAAAGAGACAAAACTGTCTGGTTTCTTGCCAAATAGTGAGCCAAATCTGTTCATGTATATATCTTGGCTGTCAGGAGCCTTATAGTCTTGTATTGTATTGCATGCGCAAATAAATTGTAAGAATTGTTAAATGCAACTCTGAGTCCTATTAGGTTTGTTTGTTTATCAGATTAAAATAGCACCAATTTATTATTCTACTTAAGTTTAAAAACTGACAAATGTAAACACAAATAGTAAGCTGCTTAAAGTTCCTAAATCTTAAACTTGTATAAATGAAATTTAACATGCAGTGGTCATTTTTATATCTTCAGTTTAGCATCTGAAAGAAAAGAATATAAAACAAACCAAGCAGTTTCTTAGGTGTATTCAGCTACATTATGGTTAAAAGAACATGTCAGAAAAGCTGCAGGACATTTGACATAGGCAGAAAATTCCCAGGTAAAACTGCATATTTGCAATATTAACTCAGAGGCTAGGTTGACACTTGATCAGACCACTGAGATGATTCACAGTCTTAGCAATGCATCAGAGAAAAGCCCCTTTCGCAACATCTGGACTTAACGACAAGTCATTCTGATTTCAGTTTTTCTGGATGACTCATTACGCATTTGCCACATTCACCAAGTGTTGGAAATAAAAGGAACTTTGCTTGCTTAAACTAATAATATCTGGATAAAAAAAGGTCATTCTGAAAAACCTCTAGGCTCTAATGTCATGGTATCCTTTAGGAAACTCTAGATTATATCATAATAATATTGTAGTATTATTGTTTAGTTGTTACATGGCTTGCTTTCTATTCGCTCCCTCATTAATGACCAGATAATGTGTCTTAGTGTAAGGTGCAACTAATTCTTGAAATTAAGACATCCTCAAGCTATTCTTTCAGAAAAAAGTAAAAAAAAATGTTTTACCAGTCATGCTGTTTTATGACATTGCAGTAATATCTAGGACAATTCATAGCAGCTATGTAGTTTACTAAGTGTTTTAAAACCTTAAACAAGGACAATTCCGAATTTTAATACTCAATATATTATACATAAATAATAACAATTTACTCTTACTTTATATAATTGATAAAGGAAAAAAATCACCTGTTATCAGTTGTAGGATTTTAAAACCCAGCAGCTGTGGGTTGCAGCAAGGTTTAAAGAATGGAGTATGAGGACCTCTTGTGGTCAGCGTTTGGTATTACAGCTAAATGCATACATTTTCTCTCTTTCATGGTTAAACATAAATTGTGTAGTTTTAAATGGAACTAAATCCCATTATATTCATGGTTGAGACTTTAAAAACAGTGTTTCCTTTCCTTTTTCTTCAAATAAACAAACAAACAAATAAGTAAACCTATACTGACTGATGCATCGCTCCAAATTTAGTGAGGCAGATATGACAGGTACAAGTTTTTTATTTTTTTTTTATTTTAAAATACTTTAATCATTTCTTTAAAAATAAAATAAATTTATATACAATAAAAAATACAAATCACAAATAAAATGAAAGGCAGCACAAAGAAGAAAAAAAATCCTATAGTATCTGCACCTTTTTTCCCCAAAATTAAAATTTTAAACAATAATAATCTACAAAAAAAAACAAAAAAAAAACCCTCAAATTCTTATTGAACAACATTTCGTATGAATACACATTATGTTTCATATTTCTTTAACAAATTGACTTTTATCATTCTCTCAAATATAAACATTGATCTGGCATTTTTGACATCACTCTCCATATTATTCCATACTCTTATTCCTTGTATGGACCTCTCCCTCAAACTAGTTCGAAATCCATGTTTTACAAACATCTCTACCCCCTTCAGATCATAACAACTTTCTATCTTAACAAAATTTAATTGGTTGTTTAAAGGTAATTTACATGTATGAGCCTTATACATAACCTGTAAAATATTCTAATCAACCAAATAGAACTTCAATAATTTCAACAGATAAAATACTATATTTGATGGGTGACTGTAGTATTTTCTAGCAATGATTCTTACAGCTCTAAAGTGATAAATATCTACAGAATCACTGTGCTTTATAATCAATATGTGTTTTTAATATGTTTAATTAATGTCGTGTGTTCATAATTGCAGTTTTATCAATATATTTTTTATTATTTTCAAATAGCATGCTCCCTCCCTACTACTTTGTCATATAGTCACAACTCAGCAGAGGTCTATAAAGTACTTGAAACAGAAAATGACTTTGGTAAAAATAAATGTCACTGATGAGAAAACTACTTAAGTAAAAGTCATGAAACTGATAACAAAAATTGGGAAAGTAGAAGTAAAAGTAAAAGTATTTTTCCACGCTCTCTAACAAATAAACTGTTA
>JARVGW010000624.1:19513230-19523303 GCA_031762495.1 Anablepsoides rubrolineatus | reverse complement strand
CCTTATATACACTGCTGATTACACATGTGACCTAATACCCATTAACAAATATTTACATCCATTTACCTGCTCCTACAAACAGAAAATGACTTTATGTACTTAGTTACTATAAACCTCTGTTAAAAAGTAAGTTTGGCTCACTAAACTTAAAAAAAAAAATCCAATTGCATCCAATATTTTCTGTTTCTAAGAAGTAACCGGAGTTTAGTAAGTGATGAAGTTTTGAGTCACGTTATTTCCCTCAGAGATTAATTAGGTTATTAGCAATAAGAGGGATATGAGGCTTTAGCACAGCCTCGCCTGACAGCGTGGATGTTTTGTGTAACCTTCAATAAAAGCTTCTCCTCCCACCGGATCACCTTACAGTTTAATGGGATATCAACACGCTGACTACAAGAGCTCTCTGTCTGGGCTTTCAGCTTTCAGAGAATGAAACAAATGTGTCTTTTGGAACAAACAAGCTTTTTCTCTCCTCAGCAGCGAAAAACACGAGCGGCCTGGGATGTTTTGG
Organism: Anablepsoides rubrolineatus; assembly: GCA_031762495.1. Taxonomy (NCBI): domain Eukaryota; kingdom Metazoa; phylum Chordata; class Actinopteri; order Cyprinodontiformes; family Rivulidae; genus Anablepsoides; species Anablepsoides rubrolineatus. The sequence continues at coordinate 19,522,792 of JARVGW010000624.1, read as the reverse complement.
TTGGCTGTTGGTGATAATATCCCTCATCTTCATCGCAGCAACGTTCCCACTTTCACTGTTTGTGTGCGTCAAGGTAGGGTTAATGCAAAACAAAACAACCAAAGATTGAATTAATGTCCTATAAACTGCCCGTTTCTCTGCACGGATTGGTGTTTCTGATGCGCAGATAGTGAAGGAGTACGAGCGAGCAGTCCTTTTCAGACTCGGTCGGATCCCGGACAGGAAACCTAAAGGACCAGGTGTGTGGTTTTTCCACGACTGAGTGAACCCTGATGACCTTTGAGAAACTCTGCTTCCTTGTATTTATCTCTTTTTCCAGGACTTTTCTTCATTTTGCCATGCACTGACACCTTTGTGAAAGTTGATCTGAGGACTGTAACGTACGATATCCCTCCACAAGAGGTTAGTACAGGGGTGGCAAACTCATTTTCACCAAAAGCCACGTGATCAGTTGTAATTTGCTTTGATGTTTCATGTTTAACTTTGATTAAATGTTCCTTGTGTCATTGCTACGGCTGAGTACCACTAACAATTACTGAGCTCTACCTGGTATTTCCTGCATAGAAACAGCGTTTTAACAGATTGTCTTATGAACACGGAAAAATACTACGTGTATGACTGAATGAACGTGAAACAAATACAGAAATACTATTAAAAATGAAAGTAAGAGTTTTACTCACCGAGTTGTGAGTAGCAGCCATCTTGGATTCTCCCACTTTTTGACAGGGAATTCCCACTTGAGGGGCATTCCAGTTTAAATTTACAACTTGTAAATGGGAAGTTCCCACTTTACATCTAGGCTGCAGCTAAAATGCAGATAAACGCCGGCTACTTTTGAAGCCCGTGCAGCGCCACCTAGTGGTGGGATGTCATTATTTGGCGGGTAACATAATAAACATGCATTATGGGAGATGTTATTTATGAGCAATGCTGTGTTAAAAACATCATACACTTATTTTAAAGACAATAATGCATCTTTGACACTCAAAGGGCTACATAAATGCTGTGGAAGGCCACATTTGGCCCACAGGTCTTGAGTTTGAATTCCTTTCTTACAGCAAATGCAGCCTATCGTTACCTTTTGGTTTTTATTCAAAGTTAATCAACAATTTGAAAGATAATTAGCTCGTTTTGGTAGAAGCTGAGAGTCATCCTGAACAAATAAAACACCTACAAGTACAACTGTGTCACTTCTCAGTATAAAACGATCTCAAACTGTGACGTAAAAAAAGGTGGCAGGAGATATCAGGCATTTCCTCCAAGAATTCTAGACTATTAATTATTTCTATGCTTCTTTTCCCAGATCCTAACCAAAGACTCAGTGACGGTGTCCGTGGATGGAGTGGTGTATTTCAGAGTCCACTGCCCCATCTCATCGGTGGTCAACATATACAACGCACACTTATCGACACGCCTTCTGGCTCAAACCACTCTGAGGAATGTCCTCGGCACCAAAAGCCTTTCAGAGCTTCTGTCTGACAGAGAGGGCATTTCAGTCAGCATACAGGTCAGAATAAATAAATAATAAATCATGCTGACAGTTGTAAAGCTGTAAATTTAAAGGAATAGTTCAAATTCATTTGGATGTTTGGGGTGCAAAGTTTTAAAAAGTTTTTTAGCTTACTTAATTTTAACTTTTTTTCCACGTAGATGTGTCCATTTTGGACTCTTTGGTCCACATCCAAAGATAAAAAGGAAAGTTTATTAGTTCCAATGGCTCAAGTGGTTTTAAAAACTTAAAAACTGTTCAGCTGAAGAGTCAGAACCACAAAATGTATAATCAGTTTTTTAAAAAAAAAGTTCCATAAAACGTAAATAAAAACAAAATGTAATGCAGGGCTATTCAACTAAATCACTCCGGGGGCCGGGGCTACACGCCTGGTGGTCTCACATCTGCATGCAAAGTATTATCTTTGTTTTTTTTTTTTTTTATTTTGTTGCATTGAAACATATTTTTAAAATTTCTAAATGATTTGAAATTTGTTTTTATATTGAAGTTAAAAAGAAAAGAAAATATTTAAAAAAATTGTGTCTAAAAAAATTGATAGAGGGAGGGGGTAACAGAACATGTATTATCTTTTATTTTTTTTATTTAATTTTGTTGCATTGAAACATATTTTTTACTTTCTAAATGATTTGAAATCGGTCTTTATATTAAAGTTAAGAAGAAAAGAGAATACAAAAAAAATATACATATATGTTTTTTTTTACATTGCTATTTGCGGGCCGGATGGAAGTCACCCACGGGCCGGATGTGGCCTGCGGGCCACCAGTTGATCAGCCTTGATGTAATGGTTTGCAAATCTTCCTAAACCCACATATTAACTACAGTAAACCTATCAAACAAAAAAACAAAGAAATGTTTTTAATGACTTTCATCAGCATCAGAATCAGGTTTGTATTTATTCTAAAATGAAGATAATTATCTAACATGAACATTTGACTACTAATGATCATTAAGTTAACTCAGCATTTATTATATTAAATGTGAAAACGGGTTCTTAAAACCAGACTTGTTTTTCATTTGGCAGGAAACCATGGACGACGCCACGGGTAAATCGGGCATCAAGGTGGAGCGTGTGGAGATAAAAGACGTGAAGCTGCCTCACCAGCTGCAGAGGGCCATGGCGGCAGAGGCGGAGGCCAGCCGGGAGGCCAGGGCTAAGGTGAGAGCGGGATCGGAAGATCTGGAGGTTCCCCCCCCCCCACACGTAACGACTCTACCTCTCTGTTTCAGATTATTGCTGCAGAGGGGGAGATGAACGCCTCCAGAGCTCTGAAAGAAGCCTCTCTGGTGATCGCAGAGGCTCCCTCGGCTCTCCAGCTGCGATATCTGCAGACCCTCAACACCATCGCTGCAGAGAAGAACTCCACCATCATCTTCCCGCTGCCTATAGACATGATGCAGGGTTTCATGCAGCGGAAATGAGCAAGTGTGAGTTTGTTCTTTGTGTAAGAGGGGAGAAAATACTCTTTGTATATTGAAATACACCAAAACCTTGCTTTCATGTACTTATTGTGTACACTTAATCTGATTTAATACAGAATATAAAATGCAACACATACATTAGAGCCGTTACCTCTCATCATTGACCACAATGTTGCAACCAGCTACGTTACAGTTTCAGCTCTGGAGGAGTGCAAACAAACAAACAAACAAATAAATAAATAAAGAATAATACAAAAAATGTGAACCAAAAATAATTCACAACAAATAAATGTCAAATGATCTTGAGCGGACATTTCTTGCATACATTGATTACAATCTTTTTCAACGTGGGGTTTTGTGAACAATCAACAGGATGAACTAGCCTCGTGATTAAAAAGTGTAAACAAAAAGCTCTTATTTTGACGTTCATTCGGTGGATTTGTACAAGATGGTGTCCACAGGACACAGACACAATCAGTGCAATCAAATTACCTGAAAGAGAGATTTCCAACCTTCTGTAAGAACCAAACTACTCAGAAATACAAGTTAATTATTTAAAGCAGCTACAAATTCCTGTTAGAGCAAACTGATCTCTACTTTTGTCTAAGTAAAGAAATACTGCATTATTATTATTATTATTATTATACTGTGATGCTGCTTCAGTGTACTTATATAGTTTATACTATTCTATTAATAGTTCTACCTCCTGCTAACATCTATGATTGCATAAAAATCTTTAAGAACCTTTGAGATGATTAGCTGCTGTATGAAAACACCAGAATGTATCAAATAAAAACAAAATAAAAACTTCCCTTTAATGATTCCCATTTCCTCCCGAATCCTGAGATAAATCCAAATGAGGAATGAGGTAAAATTCAAATCGTGTTTTTTTCTGCTAGTTTTGATGAACTAACTTAGTAAACTTTATAAAAGGCAAACATAAGCTGCAGAAATCAGGATGATTTTTTTTTCCTGTAGTGAAAAATAATAAAATTTTAGTTTAACTAACCACTAAATAGATGATAATTAACATGCTAGTTGGAATGGAGTTAAAAAAAAGTTGATTAATTTTTCTTTATGACAAAAAAAAAAATAAAAAAAATCGTCCATATCGTAGGTGTTTTTGAGGCAGAAAGTATTTATGTAGAATTAGGTTATTCAGAATAAAAAAAACAAATTACACTAATTTACGTGTTAAGAAGCATCTAGTTAGTGGTCACTTTGTTTAGCAAAGATTTCCTCAAGCTGTGGAAGTGAAAATGTAAGAAAACATCAGATTTTCCCTTCTACCCAGCATTAATCATTGATTCTGCTGCTCAAACCTCTACATGTATACCTCAGACAGACTTTGGTGGTTTTGTTTTTATCGGACTTTTTCACAAACTGTTCTTGAATTTCCTCCAAATAAACGTTTGATGTTTACGAGTCATGAGAATGAACTTGTGTTGCTTCTTTTCTTTTCCCCTCCCCGTCGTCACACGTTAACTAAACTGAGAGTTCATTGATGTTGGAAGACAAACCATGCTTTAAAGAGAGCAAAAACATGTACAGATTTTACAATGTTTAGCCGACGTCATCATTATTTGTGTCGGTAGTTAAGTGGGTTTATGACTTATTAATCCGATGATACATTTTAGATCATATTATTCTTAAGATGACTTATTATTATTATTATTATTGACCACTTTTTCATACACCTGTTCAATTGTTTAACACTATTAGCTAATCAGCCACCCATAAAAAGCTGAATGTATTTAGTGTTTAAAATAAAATGTGGTTGTTGGTGTCTGTCCGTTTAGGATTTTCACCCTCAACCATCTCTAAGGTTTACAGAAAATGGGCTGAAAAGAGAGAAACATCCATCAGATCAGCAGTTTTTGTAACCACACCATGCCTAAATCCCCTCTTGACACTGAGTTTGAATCGACTTGCTGCCCTGTGATTGGCTGATTAACTGGGCTAACAACAGGTTCGGTCCGTTAGATGGCTTCTTACATTATTACCCTCGAGATGCATGAAACTTGCACCTGGAGAGCAGAGAACTGTGGGTAGGTTTGTGATTTGACAGAAAATGTTGCCTGTGAGGCATTGCTGGTGGGGGAGAAATGAAACAGCTGAAAGGCTTCTTTGTGTTTTTGTTGTTGCACCGTTCACGTTTGCTCTGTTCATTCGTCGTCCTGTTTGCTGACAGCTGGAAGATGGAGGCAAAAAAACAAGGACGTGAGGCACAGGGACCTCCTGTCTGCTCTCTGACATCGACAACCAGAAGGTGAAGAACGAGCTCACCGTGTGGCTGCAGTGCATCTGTTCTAGTGGGGGCAGTTTGTGGAGATTAAAAAAAGGGTTTTCTGAGGTGTGATCAATACGATTCATAATGTCAAAGATTAAAATGTTTGTGGTTTGGAAACACGTCTTCCCTTTACCTGCTAGTGTCTTTATTTGTTGACCCCTTTAGCTAAAAAGAGTCAACCAGCAGGGGGTGGGGTCATTGATGGTAGGAGTGTGGCCGTGCGGGGGAGGCCGGTCCGGAGGGGGCGCGGTGGATGGGGGAGGACGTGGGGGACATGTTGGGGCTCAGCTCGCCTGTCTGGAGACGCCACAGCAGCTCCTCGTTGGTGCGACTCAGACGCTTCTTCTCTTTGCTCTCCTTCTCCACGTGGACCTGCAGGTTGGCGTTCTCTTCGGTGAGTTGCCTGAGGGGAGGGGGGGTAGATTCTTGAAATACTTGATTTGACTCAATTTTTTTCTTATTTCAAGAATCTTACCAAGTAAAATTTTCTTTTTTCCATTGGCAGAAATTTTTGACTTAATTTGAGTCAAATTTTCAGAATAACAAGACAAATAATCTGACAGATTCTGAAAACAAGATTATTATTCTTACGCAATCAGTTCTTGTTTAGTAAATCAGTCTAAAAACAAGATGAAAAAGACGTTTTGGCTGGATAAAAGCTTTTAAAACTTGCAGTGTACATGTACCCCTGGTTGGGAATCACTGTTTTAGGCTTCAAACCCTCAAACAAATCATGTTATTTTAGTTATATTAGAAATCAACTAGATACTTAACATAAAAATACAAGCAGTAGAAAAACAAGCAAACACGTTTCTTTCAAAGCCATATAAAGTGTAAAGGTTCACACAAACCTGGAAACGACCAGGTTCTTGTCGATCCGCTCTTTCATGTCTTCGTTCTGCTGCTGCAACACTTGAAGTTTCTCCTCCAGGTACACATTTTTTTCGGCCTGCTCAAAAACACAAAGGAAAAGGTGCAAAACATTAAATTCTTCAGAGGAGGATCGAGGATCTAAAGGAGCAGGAAGCAGGACAGATGAAATTATCTGAGTTATAACCTTTAATGTGTGTTTTAGATCAGCCAGCTTAAATCAAGCAGATCCAAAAGGTAATCTGTTGGTACAAAAATCTATTCTGGCATTAAGATCATACATTGAGAAGCATTTATTTAAACATGTAAATCATTCAGTTGGTTCTACAATGCTTTGGTTTGAATTGCTTCTTATTCTAACTTTACCAGCTCCTCTTTCACCACTTTTCTGCTGGTTTTCTTACTGTTCCTTTAAGACGCTTCAAGCCCCGCCCCCCTCCTGCTTCCAGACCGGTCCACTCCAGTTTGAGAGAGGGGGGTTAGCATTTTCTAGCTTGCAGAAATGTTTCATTTACAATTTAATTCAAAGATGTCAACAAGAGAAGACTTGTCCACCCGGCCTTACATGTTGGAGCCAGAGTCTGACCCAGACCCAGAGGAGAATGAAGACGAGGAAATTGTAGTCTTATAGGGTAATAATTTGACGTAATAGATCAGAAAATATCATAGAAAATAGAGAAAACTGAACAGGTTGAAAACTATGACCCAAACAGAATATAAACATATCTTTGCAGCATCAGGAGAGACTAAATTCAACTTTTCTGCCTCCTAGAGACTCCAAGTCTACAATAAAATATATTTAACAGCTAAAAAAAGTGGATTTTGCTTATGTCCCCTTTTTAAATAATGAAATTAAACATGAATACAGAGTGTAACTGGGATAGAAATGAACTTAATCATTTATTGCTGCAACATTTATTGTAAATTCAGTACAGATTAATGTTTTTTTTAATTTTATATACAAAATGTAAGACACAAAACCACTTGAATCTAATGTAGCTCCATACTTTCTTGGGCATTAAAGGAGAAGAAGGAAAAAAATAAATAAAACTCTGGAAACCTACTATTTTCTCCAGTTCTGAAATCTTCAGCTCCTGTTGATGGATTTGTTGATTCTTCATCTCCAGAACCTCTTTCAGGCTCTTCAGGTCCTCTTCGATGTGTTTGTAAGGAGCCAGAGCATCCTGAACAAAAAGAAGCAACCTCTCATCTCCCTGCTGTTGTCAGGACTTCCCAGAGTTCTGCACGGAGAAGCGCTCACCACTATCTGCTCGTCCGTGCTCTTACGAAGCGCCTCTTCGAACCGCTTCGCTCGATCTCTGAGGCTGCAGTTCTGAAACGTCAGCGTGTCCACCTGGTCCTGGGAAAACAAAGGTGTTCATTTCCTTACCGCCACAAGACGATGTTAAAAAAAAGTGTCTTTAAAACAACCGTTAACCTGAAGAGACAGTCTGATCTTCTCAAACTCTTCTTCCAGAGATTTCTTCTGCTGTTCGTGAGCCATCTTCAGATCTGAGCAGCATTAGAAGCACAGTTTGAATTCTGCACGGGAAAAAAGAAGCCGCTACAGGATAATAGGTTTTAAAAAAGCTGCCTACTTTTTACAGTCCTGGCATGCTCCTCCTGCAGAGTGACCAGTGTGTCGTTATGGGCCGTGTCCATCTCCATCAGGGACGCGTCATGGTTTTCAGTCATCTCCTCAAGCTGCAACAAACATGGCAACGTTTTACTAAAACTAGCACACAACTATGGAGGACCGACACTGACCTAATTAAAAATAAAAGCAGAAATATGTAAATGAACCAATAAATACACTTAAAATGCACCATTTAAATGAAAAGTGCATTTTTTCTGTCCGTGTGCAGATCGACTGTGCATACTTGTTCTGCTAGTTAAAAACAAAGGAAAACACTAACCTGTGCCAATGTTTTAAACTAAACTTTAAACTAAACTGAGGCAGCACAAGCATGCAGTCGATCTGCACATGGATCCTGCTCCTTCCTGTCTGTTGACCAATAGGAGAGGAGCGAGGCCAGGAAGGACCGCCCACCTTATTTGCATAACGAGGCAGAAATGCATAAGGTAATGTAAATACAGGAGATGGAGTAATGTAAAAGCAAAACATGGAAATAATAAAAAAAGAAAACTTATATAAATATATCTAAATATAATCAACTACAAGTAAAAAGAAAAACAAAATACATATGATATTTTCAAAAACAGCTAAATGTTAATTCTGTTCTAAAATATATAATTTTTTGGAAACTAAGCTGGAAAACTAAATATGAAGGTCAATTAAATTATAAAACATGAAGTAAAGTTCTCCTTTTTTAATTTAATTGGTGAATTTTAGGTGTATTTATTTATTAATTTATTTTATTGTTTATAATTAATTATTTCTTCGAAGACAAAAAGAGAAATCTTCTTATGAAATGTGCGCTTGTTTTAGCTTATTTATTTGAGTCTAAAATTTTATTTTATTTATTTATTCAAATTTTTTTTTTATTGCTTGTTTTTGTGTAACTACTTGTGTGTTTGTAATTTTTGTCTTATAACAGGTCTCTGAGACTACCTGTATAAATAAAGGTTAAATAAATTATTTCATTTATATATTTTTGCTTTTATTTCTAATTATGTCAGTTTCGGTCCTCCATAAACAACGAGCAGCAGAGGGATGTAAATTCCTAAAACTAAGCTGGTTTTGTTCATGCTTCACTGTGGGGGATGCTGTTCTCAGCATCATTTCAGACATCCTGTTCTTGATGGACTCCATCACCCACCTGCTCTCGCTGCCTGAAGCGCAGCTCCTCCAGCTCGGCTCGCTGTTGGACCTGCAGCCTCTCGGTTTCATCCGCGTGTCCAGCTTTCAGCCGCTCCTCCAGCGCTCCCAGCTCCCTCTGCTGCTGGGCCCGCAACCCCCGCAGCTCGGCCTCGCAACGCTGCTCCAGGTCCTCCTTCTCCTGCTGCAGCTGCTCCCAGTGTGCCACGCTGAAAGCTTGGAGCACAGTCAGCTGCTGTGAACCACTTGGAATGGAGCTTACAAACTAACTGTAAAAACTACCAACTGCTTCCTCCTTGTGTTTCTTTTTTTTGTGTGTCACACTGTTTTCCCACTTACCCACTTCATCCCTGATTCTGGCGAGCTCCAGGGACAGTTCCTTCTCCTTTACAACGGCGCTCTGGCTCTGAAATGTGAAAACACACGGTACTGAACTCTTTTGCAATACACAAATGAGTGTCAGAGAGGAGAACAATGTCATTTTCATTATGTGCTACAGGCTTATGTGGGTTAGAGGATTGCCAAAACATCAATGCAAACAGCTCTTTTTTCTATGTGCACCTTTTCAAGCAGGTTTTCTACTTTAGTACAGTTAGGACTGTTTGTCTGTCCCATAAGCAGAGTTGTAAAGTAACTAAGTACAAATACTTCTTTACTGTACTTAAGTAGAAATTTTGGGTATCTGTACTTTACT
>JARVGW010000624.1:19467004-19507422 GCA_031762495.1 Anablepsoides rubrolineatus | reverse complement strand
TTTTACCAAAGTAAATTTATGGTAAAATACTTGTACTTTTACTCAAGTATCACTTTGAGGTACTTTATACAACACTGCCCATAAGTAAAACATCACATGAACAGATTTTTAATAAAACTCTCAGAAAGTCATCAATAGATAGATATCAACATTTTATATATATATTGTGACTTTTGACCCAGTAACCATACATTTTTACACCGCGTAAAAGTAAAAAAGTAATTATCCTACAACATAAAAGTGACATGAAACACCACGGAGCAGAATCAGGATCCATGTGCAGATCTGTGCGCGCTGGTGCTGCCTCAGTTTAGCTTCGACTTTAACATTTGGTTTAAAAGAAAGGCAAGGAGGAAAACACTTAACTGTGCATGTTTTAAACTAAACCGAGGCAGCACAAGCATCTGCACATGGATCCTGCTCCTTCCTGCCTGTTGACCAATAGGAGAGGAGCTGAGCCAAGAAGCTCCGCCCACCTTATTTACATAATGAGGCAGAAATGCACAATTAAAATTTTTTTTTAATTAAATATAATCATTTAAGAGACAAATGCATGTACAAGTAAAAGAAAAAACAATATATATATATTTTAAAATGGTAATATGTTAATTATGTTCTAAAATATACATTTTATTGGAACTAAGCTGGAAAAATAAATATGAAGGTCAATTTAATTATAAAACACAAGGTAAAGTTCTACTTTTTAAATTGAACTGGTGCATTTTAAGTATATTTATTTTTTATTTCTCCATTTATTTATTACTGCTTTTTTCTAATTATGTCAGATTCAGTCCTCCATACCTGACCGTACTGTTCTGCTCATAATGTGACACTAAACAAAACAACCTAATTTGATACTCTATTATAAATGTACTCGCTGTAAAAATTTCACACAAAAGTTCTGTGTAGAAATCCTTTAAATCGATGAAGAAACAAAGAAGATACTGGGGTATCTAGAGGAACGACGTCACCCTCTGAAAGGTTTTATTTGAACCATCAGGAGGAGACTGCAGTGACCTCAGGAGAGATGAAACACAGTCGGCTTGATTTCATCAAATGAAGCTCCGCCCTGCTGCTCCTCATCACTATAAACATCTGTCTGTTAGCATATTATGTAGCATTAGCTTTCATTTTACTATAAAATATAATTGTTGTGGCAATTTATTGATTTTAGAAATGTGACAAATGAGAGTATTTTTTTTACTAATCACAGTGTTGGTTAATAACTTTTTCTTCCTGTGGTAAAAAACAACTTTCTTCCGTTCTGCTACTTTGGTGGTTTATTCCACAACAGATGCTTTTGTTTATCTTCAGCAGTGAAAAGAAGTTAAATCTCAAGACAGAATAAACAAAATAAGATTCACTATTTTTCTGTGATAAATCTTAATAAATAAAAGAAAATGTTCTTTCTAAATTTTAGCACAGAATCAGTATGATATACTTAGGAAAACCTCAAAAAACTAACGAAAAATTCTCCTTTCAACAAAAAAAAAACTATAAATATTCTAAAGGTAAGAAGTCGTTCCAAAGTCTGCAACATCACTAGACTTTAAAAAGTTAGAAATGTCTGGTTCTTTACTTTTTCTCTTAAAAGATAGCAGCGAAAACAGGAGTTTTTCAATTTTACCCAATTTAAATATTTCCTTCGAATATAAGAAAACAACACAGAATGATGAAGAAAATGATCCGATAATCTTATAAAATGTACTGTTGCCACCTTTAAAAGCACAACACACAAATAATTTTAAGAAGCAGTTCAGAAGCCCAGGCTTTAATGCACCATCCTGACTAACTGTAAAGATGGACAGGCAGCTTTGACTCAGCACAATCTCTGCACAGCTCTGTCGCTAGGAAACTACTGAACATAATGAGCATATAGACACACACACACACACATGCGCACCGCCACAAATGCATAAAGGAATCCTCGGTGCTGAAACAAGCTTACTGCCTGCAGAAGATGCTGCCTTTACCGTTTGGTCCAGACAGCACAAAGGGAGCAGAGGAAGCCTACAGCAGCAGTGGGCCATATCAGGCTAGCAAACAGCAGCATCCCTCAAGTCTGCTGAGGAGCCGGCAGCGTCACACGCCAAACCAAAGATAGAGGGAAATAAAGTCAGAGAGAAGGGAGGGAGCAGGCAGAGCTGAGGAAAAAAATAATAAAACATCCTCACCTAGTTCCCCGGTCGGCGAGCATCGTTTATCCCTGCTGGAACAAAGACGGACAGCCCCAGCCCAGCTCTGACTGCCCTCCCTTCAAACTCCCCCAGCAACACGCCCCATATCGCATTTATATGGCAAGGAACCACACACACACACACACACACACACACACATGCCATTATTAAATCTCAAAGGGAAAGAAAACAATAAAATTAAAGGATGGAGGAGAAGGTTGGAGAGGGAGATGATGAACGGCTCCAATCAGCTCACAGAAAAAAATTAAACTGATTCTTCTTTCATATCAACTCCTTATGAGCTCAAGAAACAAACAACTTGTTTTTATCTTTAACTGCATAAGAATGTACATTTATCCAGCTAAAATAATCCAAATAAAAAGAAAGCATATTTAATCTTTAGTTACAGGGGCTTGATTACAGATGGTAATCTAACCACAATTAACAGAGAGTATTAACACATGAATACTGTATCAGGAGAATTATTGTGAATTTTACCAGCATGAGAAGAAAATTATTATTGTTAGACCAATTTGAAAATTACTTACACAAATATCTGACCGTAACCATATAAATACATGCTTTGCTTTATTGTGATTGCAAATTTAACTCTTGTATATGTATTTAATTACTAGTAGTGTCAATAACTGTATTTAATTTTCTTAAAAGGAATCCTGTACATGTCTGGCATCTAATAACACAAGCAGGCCACAGGATGGAAGCTCTCATCTCATAAATCACCTCCCATTAACCCATGGGTGGGGCTGGTGGACGCATGAAATGTAAGCCTGAACAGAGCCTTTGGTGCAGATTATAAAACAGATCAATCAGTTAGTTTTAAACAGTTGTGTAGTAGATAGTAAGAGATTTAACTCACTAATTATTTGTTAGTCTAATAAAAGACACAACTCCATGAGTTTTACAGCCAAAAGGCCAGATGTTAGTTTCCCTAAATAACCTTTTGAGTGAGTGTTTCAGCTTTCTTCAACGTAATTTCCTCCTGTTTGTGCTTGAATAAGTGCACTGTTTTTTTTCTTACTTTTTCAGGACTAGCCTCTCCAATGCTAACCCCAGCTTTTTCATGCTAGTCGCTAGCCTCTCCAATGCTAATGCCATGTTATCCATGCTAGTCGTTAGCCTCTCCAATGTTAATGCCATGTTATCCATGCTAGTCGCTAGCCTCTCCAATGCTAACTTCAGCTTATCCATGCTAGTTGCTAGCTTTTTAAGAACTTTTCCTGGTAAAATGACCAAACTGATCAGGACCAGTAGCCCTTATGAGGAGGACCAAAGCATAATTCTAATGTGGAGTGTTATTTTTAGGTTCTGCTAAGGGTCAGGGTTAAAATACAGGAATGACTGGAAGTCAGTACAATGCCTATTATTGCCTCTTTACCCATACTATTTATTAATAATATTAATAATAATAACTGGTAGAGACCTAAAGGTTTTAATATCATAAAAAAATCTATTCTTATCACAAGCAGAATCAAGAAACAACTGTTTTAAAAACCAAACAACATATTATCACCCATTGTTGTTTGTTCTAAGTCAGCAACTCAGTGTGTTTGAACAGACCATAGGACAATAAAATAAAGACAATAATCCTCTAAGTGCATATTTTAACAAATACATACATCCATAAAAAGCTATTATTAAATCTGTGGCCTTTTTTCAAAAAGGAAACTTGTTGGATAAAATCTGAAGAAAGATTCTTCTGCAGAATTCCCCTTTTCTAAAATGTCAACAACTAAAAACTGATCTTAAAGAAAGCAACTGGCTTTGTGAACAAAGTGATGCTGACAACAAACGCTGGATGTTACAGGTGTCGTTTGGAGCAAAGGGATACAACAAGCTTTGTAGCTGCAATCTGACGCGACAGGAGAAAATAAAAAGCTAAATATGATCAAATAATTCAGATTCAATAACAGGACTGTTTGCAGAAACAGAAATATCCAAACAGCTTGCTTTTATTCATTTAAAATGTCAATACCTACAATATGTTATACTTTATGATACATATAGACTATAGGGAAATTTGACTTGGTCTCTATAACAAATAGTTGCAGAAAAAATAAAAGAATTTATTTCGATAAGTTAATTTAACAAGACTGTATTCTTGTGATTTTACTCCAATGAGTGACTTTATGACTCAAGATAAAGAAATAAATTTAATAGGTGCCAAAAACAAGAAAGAAAAATGATTTTTGTTTTAAAATGAGTTGTGTTAAAGCGTACCTTGTGGTAAAAGTGCTGAGTGGTGATGCTGAAAACATCCAGACACAGGTAGGTCTTCTTTAACTGGGCATGAAGGTTCTGCAGCTGCAGGGCCTGCTTCTGACATCGCTCCTGCAGCTGCTGGATCACCTGGTCCTGTGGCCTCCCGCTCCAAGTAGCACCAAGGACTGCTGCTGTCCTCCCACGAGCTGAGGAAAAACACAAGCTCAGCAGCTGAACTGTTCATCTAATCAGATGCTTTTATAGTGACGATTCTGAGCAATAAAACAGAAAAAGGTCAACATACGCATGTATTTAAAAACACAAATGAATAATGTTAAACCACAGATAAAAAGTTGACATGGAAACCTCACATAAGTCATTTAAAAAAAAGCAAAGTAAAGGATTTATTTAATGATATTTTTTTTGCTTATTTCAAGCCAAAAAAATCTTATTTTAAATTTTTTTAAACTTATTTTTGGAGTGGCCTTTTTTCCAGTGTAGTTGCTGTTGTTTTCCATTTAAACACTAACATCTTATTGTCTCTGTGTTTAATCTAGAGTAATAAATAGTCTTTCTTTCTCAGTGTTATTAAAGTGTTCAGTGCTCAGACCACTTAGCAGCCGCAGCTGAAACGGTTAATCAGAAGATCTCAAATCAAACCTTTATCTCTGCAGGGGGAAAAAAAACTGTAAAAACTCTTTATTTGCGTTAGCGTGCACAGAGACAGTGAGCTGGCTTCTCACTTTCCCAGGGTGATCGTGTTACAGGTGTCTGTGTAAAACTCTTAGTCCGGTTTATGTGTGTGTGGTTTCTGAGAAGAAGCACAACAGGCAGATTTCTTTGTTATCTGAGCCAGCAGAACCGCCGTCGCAGGAACCCTCGCAGCAGCATTAAGGATACGGTGGGTTGTTGCCACGGCAACATCCCGCCACCAGGGGTATGAGGTCTGGGAGTGACGAGTGGAAAGTGTGAGCGTTAAAGCCACAGTAGCAGCTGACGGACCCGACGTGAGGAACACACGGTCTGTCACGTGACCAAACTCACCAGGTGACTGGACCTTGGGTGAAACCACGGCGCATCTTTTAGGAGATGATTTTGGTGAGGGTGCAGCGGTTATTTCCTTCGGCGGCTCTGTTCTCAAAGCTGTAAGGGACAAAAATAAATTAAAATTAGCATCTTACATTATTAAAATATGAGGAAAAAGTAGAGCCAAGTCAGTTACAGATGTATATTTTACAGTGAACACTAGCTGGAGTTGAAATTTGATTTTTTTTTTCCACCCCAGAAGGATGCCCCTGTATTACACAGTTTGGCCACCAGATGGCGCAAATTCTCCACTTTTACAACAAAGCTTAACCTGCAACTACATTTTCATCCTGAAGGAACAGAAAGAGAACACGGCATGTGGTGCTGCATCACTGCTGTGTTGTAACGCTCAGCAACAGTTACGTCACAACACACAGAGAGATGCAGCAGCCAATATGTTGAATATTTTACCATATATATATTTTTTTCTTCACATCCTGATCTTGTTAAACAGCTGGTTTCCTTTTATTTCTGTTTTCTCTGTGAAGAACAACAAGAGGGTAATAAATGTTTAGATAACTGCACATGTCTTAACAGGGAGCTTTCTGTTAAAATGTTGAATGTATAATTAAACTTTTAACTAACTTCTGTTATGCTTTCCTGCTCGCCTATAAAGTCCCAAAAATTAATAATAAAAAAATGGAGTAATTTTACACTTTATTATCACTTTTTTATTCCAGGGTTGAGAATTTTCATTTCAAGAGCTGAGGACTACTGGTCCTGTTATCAGTCATTATGACAGAAGGTGTTGTACTAAGTTTAGTACAACACCTTCTGTCACCCCCACCCACAACCCCCCTGTTAGCACATCAATCACTGGACACATGGTCAAAAGACAGAAAAACCCTAAACTCTGATGTAATAACTATAAACACAGTGACAGGCTGTGGTCCTGCATGATCTGAACATCAGGGGGGTTGGAGTAGACACTCCATCCATCCATCCATCCATCCATCTATCCATCCATCCATCCATCCATCCATCGTCAGTGTAAGTAAAAAACCACAAACAAGACATATCAAATTACTTATAAAATATTCAGCTCTTCAGTCAATAGTAATGCTGACACAGGCTGCACATACTGCAGGTAACCTAACACTTCCAAAAAGAAAAAAAAAGTGGTGGAGGGAGGCTTGTGTCCTTGAATTATACCAGCATCACCGTGTCCTGAGATTGAACAGGACAGTGGCTCCCAGAGGCTGGAATCACTACAAAAACAACAGTAATATCTACAACCTTTAAATGATTCAACAATCAAACTACAGCAAACTCAGCAGCACCATAACACAATCTGATGCAGAGACGATGATCGAATTAGTTTTCAAGTCAAAATGCTCATGTTTTGTGTCATTTTAAGAATGCAGTAAGTTTTCTTGCTGCAGCAGCCTCATCATAGAGTCAGCAGAAAGAGAGACAGGGCCGAGCTGCAGGCTGAGTGTGTGTGGGCTTGTGTAAATCCAACCCTTACAATAATGGTTATCTGATGAGCAAGAAGGAGGTGAAGAGAATGGTTCTGGTTGCGAATGTCGGCGTAACGTCTGATGTCACGCAGGACACTACAAATCTTAGACATTTCAGGTCATTTCAAGTAATTTCAACTGTTGGTCCAGTTCAGGAACTGTGGTTCCCAAACTAGTCCCAAATCATCAACACGTAATATGGTGTTGACAGCAAGTACAAGGCATTTATACCAACAACGTGTTTATTTTTCACCATTCATAACCTGGTGCATTATGATCAAACGTTCACACTTCGGCCATTTTAATGGTCACTCTGTGAGAGCATCTCAACCACCGAACAGCAGCTCTAAATACTTGGTTTTTACAGGAGTCTGCAGGATAGCTAACTGCTTTAACAGGCTCTTCCTGAGCTAACTAGACAGATGAATTCCATGTCACCTAATGCCTGATATTCATGATGGCATCCCTATCTCCGAGAGGATGTGTTCAGTCCCGGAGGAGACACATATCTGGAGCAAATCCCCATTGAATGTGGCTGCATTTGATGTGCATATGGCTGTCAGGAACAGAGCAGAGCTCCTGAGCCAACAGCCTGAAGGGAAACACTGTTGTGAAAACTGCCAGTCATTTATCTGCTGTCTGAGCTACTTCCAAACATTTTACTATTGAGCAGACACCCGTTTTACCACTGAGGCTACATTAGAATGAGGCTTTTAGCTGCCAAAACCAAAGTGAATTTAAAATTAGGCAACAACAACAATAAATGAGCGATTGTTACAGTAACAAAGACAGAGGGGACAGCCAAAACAAGTAGTTACAGATTGCATAAAACATGGATCCAGTAAGGTATTTGATAAAAGTTAACTTAGTACAACTCACAGTGAGAGGGTCGGCAAGGATCGCTGTTGCTGCTGTCGCTGGACTGGGTGCTGGAAACAGACGAGACGCTGGAGCTGCGGAGGACGCCCAGGGAGGCCAGACGAGCAGCTGGAAGGCTGGAGAAGCCTGGTGGACGGAGACCGGACTGGCCTGACTTCAGCAGGAGGCTTTTAGGGGTGGTTTCTGGACCAAACCACTTCTGCTCACTAAGACCTTGACAAAAAAAGAAAAAAGTTGCAACATTGCATTAAAAATACTGCAAGAATAAAAACAAGCAAAAGTGAATTTGAATTGGAACACTATACATTGAAAAATGATGATTTGAAAGTAGACGTGTGCAGTGGAAGGTTGCAGGGCTTTAGATATCAAAAGCTTTGCACTTCAAAGATTGAAGGTGCCACAGGCTGAATTTAGCTCCATGCATGATATGAATAATTTGTGGCAGATCATTCAGAAGAGTGAAGACAGTTCTTTGCAGCTTGACAAGTTGAAAAAGAAATGATATTTAAGGTATACTGAAACAGATAGGAGAACCTTGTATGTTACCTGCTTGATCCTGGTGGCCGGTAGTGGACACTCTGGCTGTCTGTGTAGGCTGGCATGGAGCTGCTGACTTGTGACCAGTTTGCTGAACCCTTGGCTTGGCTGCAGGCTGCCTGGCGACGGCCCCCAACCCCAGCTGAGGCCGAAGGGCTCTGGGTGAACGATAGACGCCTCCAGCTTCTTGAGAATGGTGCTGATGAGGAACAATAGAGTTAGATATTTACTACTGTTACTAATAAGAACATAGGAACAGATTAACGGACTCTGTAAGAACATATGCAGAGTTCACCTCTCACCTCTTGCTGGTATTTCCTTGACATTTCCTCGTGGAAGCTCTCGGACTTCCCGTTCAGTCTTTGAGGAACGGTGCTGCTCGGAGGTTTGGTCCCGATCACCGCGGTTCCTGGAGGATAGCACCCCGCCCTCTGCATCTCCTGTCGGTATTTGTCCAACAGCAGGTTGGAGCAGCTGAGCACCGGTGTGGATTTAGATTGAGGAACACATTTGGAGTCTCGGTGAGCGGGCAGGCTGGCGTAAGAAGACAACCGTGGTGGTGTTGTAGAGGCTTCATGTTGGGCATCTTCTGGCTTTTGTGCGTTTTTTCGCACGTACGTAATGATCTTTGGTCTAACGTTTTTGGGCTTTTGGGGCGGAGAAAGTTTCCTCGGTTCGGTCTCTTTCTGCTGCGGTACGATTGGTTTGGGAATTCCGCTGTTTATGTTTATTTTATTTGAAGGTTTGACATTTTGACTTCTTAGTGACGAGTCGCCGCGTTCAAAACTCAAGGATCTGGTACCCTGAGCTTTGGCTGGAGAAGCAGGCGGTTGTCTTTTGGGTGAGCAGGAGGTGGTTTTAGGGGAAGCAGTGGTCACTGTTCGACCCGGGCTTCCCCACGGCTTCCTCTTCTCCAGAGATGAAGACCGGGAGGCGGCCATGTTCTCAAAGGGGGCCTGCTTTTTTAAGGAGTTATCAAAAGAGAGCTGCTTCTTGAAGCTTTTGTCCAAAGAGTTTTGTTTCTGTGGAGTGTTATCAAAAGAGCCTTGCTTTCTTATGGCTTTGAATTCATTTGCTGATTGAGTCCCTTTAGTCCCTGTTTGGAGTGGCCTGGTCTCATCAGCTTGTGTGCTTTTATCCATTTTCGTGTTGCCTTCTTCGTGTGACGTTGTTGTGGAGGATAAAACTTTAAAGTTGGAGTTCCCTGCTGAATTCTTTTGATTATTCATCTTTTTGTGCTCGTTGCTTACACCCTTGCATAGAACTCCATTGTTCAGGTGCGTCAGTGGAACAGCCTCCTCCGAGCGAGGCACTGAATTCAAATTCACGTCCAGATCTTTTTGGTGCAATGTGCTTTTTCTAACAAGCGAAGAGGGATCATTGGGTTTTTGAGAGGTCTTGGTTCTCTCGGAGATGGTGCTGCAGATTTGGGAAGCCAGAGTCAGGTCCTCTGAGACGGCTGAGTGAGAACCGGAGGCCACGTGCCAGGAGTCCGTCACAGGAGTCGAGGTGGCGATGCTCGAAACAGTGGACAGACAGGTGACGAAGACGTCCGTTTCTGAACTCAGCTCAGTCCTGGACGCCTCTCTACTCTCAGAGATGGGAGATGCAGTTGGTTGTCGCTCACCACCAACATGCTGAACAGACTTTGTCCCCTCTCTGCTTGAATCATCTATCTGCTCTGCTCCGGCTCTACTGCGCAACAAGCGCCGCTCCTGAACTTCTTTCTGCTCCGCAAGCCCAACAAAGTCCTCCCCTTCCCCGACCAGATAAGCCTCCAGCTCCTGACACTCCAGCATCTCGAACTCAGCCAGCTCGGGGTCATCACACTGAGAGTCGGTACCCCAAATGATGACTTTATCTTCCACTGCCGTCTCAGTCATTAACCCAGACAGAGAGCCGATATCTCCGGTTCTCCTGCCGTCCTCTGCCTGAACATCGTTTGCGTTTGCATCACCAGCATCCAGCTTCTCACCCTGCAGGTTGTTATTCTTCAACTCTCCATTTCCAATAGGTTCTCCTGGATCACACATTATAGCTTTGAGTTTAAGGCGTCCCTCAACTGGAGTTTTAAATTAGTCATCCAGGACAGCGGTTGTGAAAACTCTGCTCCACTTATTAATACGTCTTAGGGAGATAATGAATGGGCATGATTTTGATCGATTGATTCCAGGACTCAAAACGTCAAAGATCATTGTGAATTTGGAAGATTTCAAAAGCTCGGGTGTTGCTAACCTGTAAAAACAGATTAGAGCAAAATAAAAAAACTCATCCCCCTAAAAAAAGGATCAGCATTGTTACCATGTTAAAACACAACAAGATGACCACCTCTGTCGTTCAGTTAGTTCAGTCTTGGATTTCAGAGATCTGACATGAAGAGTACAAACTCTCCACTTTATAAAGAACAGTGTCAGTATCTTTTATGTCATGAATAAGTCGTGTAAATGTATTAAAATAATTTCCCACAGCAAAATCAGAGAACTTTATAAGTGCTTCTGATTCAGTGAAGCTGAACACTTAATAAAATAAGTCATGACATATTTGTATGATATATTCTGACAACTCTGTGGCACAGAAGAGACATAATCTCAACAAATTTCAGATGAAATCTATAAAGAAAAGGTAAAACTGCGGGACCAACCTAATATTTTTTTTTCATTTAAAACTCTTTTTGCCAGGTCCCTCTTGAAAAATAGATTTTTTTTTGTTTTTTTTATCTGGGTAAATAAAGTAAAATATAATTTATACAAGCAGAAAACCTAATAGGACTTAATATGAATTTAAAAATTGCATGTTCTTTGTGCAATAATGAGCCAGGTCAAAAGCAGTTCAAGAGGAGTTTTGTTTCAAAGAAACCCCTCTGATCTCAGGCTTTTTCACAAATCCACCACGGATCCCCTCGCCACGTTTTGAAAGAAAAGAAACGCTGTGACAAGTTCCTTTAGCATCAAAAATCGAAAAAAAAAATCTTTAATAGCATTCTTCATTAGTGTAGTTTAATTTAGTTTTTTCCACCACGGAGGTAAAAAAAAATCTGCAACAGAGCTTCTACAAAGCCATGTTGGATTCACAGGTAATGATCATAAACAACCTGACTCCAGCTCACACATCTGTTCATTTGTGTCATCATAAATTCACTTCTGCAGCAGGAAATAACTTCTTATTCTGAGACCTCCCTTAGACGAGGAGAGGAGATTCTACCTGCATCCAACATGAAGAGTTTTCATGTTTCGCTTGTGTAAACTAAAACGGAAAACAGAAGACGTGTGTGTGTGTGTGTGTGTGTGTGTGGGTGTGTGTGTGGGTGTGTGTGTGTGTGTGTGTGTGGTGCAGACACAGTAAATGCTGTGTCAGCAGGTGCTCTGCAGCAGAAAGACAGATAAATTAGATCCCCTTACACCTGCCTTGTCCACAACTTCCCCCTGCAGACCAAACTTAAATTATTTTCTGGTGTTCTTATGACACCTAGATGATAGTTCAGTGATTGATTTCTTATTTTCGGCAGTACTAAACATAACATTATCTCAGTATCTGTAAAACTGACTGAGGCGCAGTGATTTTTGTGCTTCTGATGCCAATAAGCTTAAACTGGAATGATTGTAAAAGTTAATCAGTGCATGTTCAATTATTACATTCTCCCACTGGTTCATGAGATATTTTGCTAACAAACATACATTCAAGCAACACCATTGTTGCCAACTTTTTGTCTTTTAGCGGTGGATGATAAATGCCGGTTTTATATTCAGTTGCATTTTTGGACACTTCCTACCACGGGACTCACTGTGACCTCGTCAGCATTTTGCACTTGATAAGTTTTCAGAGTTAGATCACAGATGGGGTTAAGGCTCGTTGCCACAGTCACGGTCAGGAAGATAAAAGGAGCCGTTATGCTCCTGCGTTTTGACTAAAGAACAATCTTGTTTAGAGCATGCGTCTGGCTTCTTTGATATGTAGAAAATCAAAGACGAGACCACCTCGTGCGTGCTTGTTGAGTGACAGCTGAGTCAGCATTCACACGGTTTTCCTATTTTAAGTTTTTTAGACTTTGTGTTTTTTTTAACTATTTGTTAATCAAAATAATTAGGTCGACAGAACTTTTGGTTGTCTCAAAACATAGTGAAGCTGAGGACAGAGCATTTATGAACATAACGGGATTCTTGAAATAAAAAAAAAATCTGAAAAATCAAGTATTTCAAGAATCTTACCAATTAAAATTTTCTTACTCCATTGGCAGAAATTTTTGACTTAATTTGAGTCAGACAAATAAGATTATTAGTCTGAAACGATCAGTTCTTGTTTAGTAAATCAGTCTCAAAACAAGATCAAAAAAATATTTTTTTGGTTTTAAAACTTGCTTAGATGGACATTTTTTGCAGTGTAGTTTTTTCTAACTTTTCTACTTTTCAAAAATATTTTATTTTACTTAAAATAAATTTCCCGTATAAAAACGCTTACTTCAAAAAATAATTCTCCTCGAAATCTTGTTATTTTTTTTCAATTTAACTTGAACAATTCAGCTTCAACAAATTTCAGTAAATTCTTTCAGCATTCCCATTCCTCTGGTTTTCTCTTTGAGACGTTTCATCAGCCTGTTTGCAGACGGCTGACACGAACGTTTTTCACACATCATAAACTCTGAAACACTCCCGGAGTTAACGAGACGCTCGGCCCGGAGACGCCTGACAGGAGATCCTTTTGAGCCGCCGCCTGGTAACGGGCTCGTTTTCTGCTGCAGCTCTGATTGTTTTCACGTCCCTGAAATTCAATTGGAACTCCAGATCAATTCAGCGCAGAGTGAAAGCGTGTTGACGTGACGCGTTTTCATTCACTGCTTATTGTGTTTGGAAAGATTTAATAAAAGCGCTTCAGTTAGTGTGGGACAAACAGCCTTCGATGGAAACAATTCTAAGTATTTTAAAACAACTTAAAAGGCCGTCCAGTAAATCACACCTGCCACTCTTAGTTCTGCAAAACTTACTTCCTCATTCAGAGCGTTTACAGCAGGGCTATTCAACTAAATCACTCCGGGGGCCACAGTTACTGCAGGCCAACGGCTCAGGGGCCGAACATCCAGCAATTAAAGTCATTATGTAAATAAACCAAGTATTACAAAGATCTGTTACCTTTGAAATAGTTTATTTTGCTGCATTTAAACAAACAGAACCGTATGTGATAAAAATAGTGACAATAAAACAATATCAAAAATAAAAATACCTCCTATCACAAACCCAAGAAAAGTTTTAGATATCTGCAGATGGTCTAGAATGCAGCTGCCTGTATTTTAACTCATTCTAAGAAATCTGATCACATCACTCCTTTACTGTTATGCCTTCATTGGTTGCCCTGTTAAATTCAGGCTGATTTTAAAGTGTTATTGCTCACCTATAAGGCTTTAAATGGTCTGGCTCCTCTGTATCTTACCAGTCTCTTGCACAACTACGTTCCACCACGCTCTCTCAGATCTGAAGGTACTGGCCCATTAATAATCCCAAAAGCCAGGAGAAAGACCATTGAACAACACGGACTGGCTTCATTCACTTCCTCCGCTGCCGTTGCTAAACTAACTAGCAGACACAGCGCAGAAAATCGACGTCATTCAAAACTCTGTCTTCTGTTCTCTGATTGGCCCGAACAAAATTCTCCTAAAGAAATCCTTGTCCACGGGAGAAATCCCAGATGAAGCAGTGAAGAGAAACTAATTGAGCAGAACTGCGTAGGAAGGGCCAGGCCAGGTTGTAGCCAAGATTCTGACGTTTTTATAGATATCACACATGTCTACAAGGAACTAAAAGAACTTATAGGAATTAAAGTAGAAAGCTTTTGGCCTTAAGAGGGGAATGAACCAATTGCCGGGCCAAACTTTGGTCACTCGCGGGCCGGGTGTGGACCGCGGACCACCAATTGAATAGCCCTACTTTAGAACATGATGGTGGATGAAATAAAAATCAATAAAATTAAAGCCATGAACAAAGTATTAAGATGCTTCTTCAGGAAAAGTCTTATAACTACAGTGTTTTAAAAAAATTACAAATTCAGCATTACTACAGATGTTCAACATCAGCCTAAACATAAAACGATTATAACTCAGTCAAGTTTTATTGAGCAAAAATTCAATGTGAACGTAGCTGAAAGCTGTTTAATCAAATGACATGTTAGACTGACTAATCCTTTCAACTGCTCACTAGATTTATTTGTCTTTAAACATCACATTTTATATATGTTATGAGAAGAAACCTTTAAATGTCAAAGGAACAAAGTAAAAAAAATATTCTCTAAGATGCAAAAAGTGTTAAGCAAATAAAGATTCACTAAAGCACAAATTATTAACCGAGGCCACAATGAGCAAACGTACAGATGCACAGCTTCACTCCTGTCTCATCCATCAATTCGATTTTTTTAAATTATTTGTTTCAATCTGATAAATAAATTTATGTTGTTTCCCTGCTGCTTTACTGCTCCTAATGTACCTCAGGCAAGAAAATAATTATCGCACAGACAGAGGAGATAATTAGAAAATATCTGCTCATCCCTCCCTGGTTATGTCCCCCCGTCCCCCCCGTCGCTCAGTGACTCATCCTGTCACCTGATTACCAGACTGAGCCTTCGTCAGGTCTAATAAAACCTGTCGGTCCTTTTTGAAACTACCTCTGAAGCAGATGAAGACAATCGCTTACTGTACCAAAGCTCTGCTGGATGCTTCATTTAAAATTCTCATGAAATATTGAATGAAAACGGGAGGCACACGGTCTCCCTGCAGTTTGTAATGCTTCAGCGGCTTCTTTGTGTAATCTGGCAAATCTCACATCCAGTGTCTTACTGGGATCTTAAAGCTGCAGCCAGTGCAAAGGTGTGTGCCTCTGATTATACGGACCCTAAAGCACTAACTCAAATATTTAGGCCCCCTACTTCTAAAGCACTAATGCACTAAAAGTTTTAGCAAAAGCTAAAAATAACCCAGTCAACCCATGAGCATTCTTCAACAACTGTCATGTTTCTGTCTTAAGACTTATCATTGATATTCCACAGCTGTATTTGGGTTCATATATTGTCAATATGTCACCTGGTGGATAAATGACACATATGAACAAAATGTGTGACAGCTTTCAACATCAGCTGTTAACATTAACGTTGATCAATAACATTTATAGACCTCAGTTAGTGCTTCTAAATTTAGCAAGTGCTAATCTACTTGAAGGAATTTATTGGGGTTATGTTAAATACTGATTTTAAATACATAAACAGGGTCTTATGATTAGATGAACTGTACTGATTGTTAAATGTGACTAATTTACTTGACTCAATGATTTTATATAAATGGATACATGCCTGAACAAATACAACACATAACTGTACGTTTGATTTAACTAGAAATAGGTAAATAATTGTCTACAGGCGTAGCTGCCACCTTTCCCTAAAGACGTAATCAAATAGGTGGAGCCACGTCTGGACCTGATCTGTTCATATTGACGTGTTTCCAGGTGGTCCAGCCTGATTTGCCAGACAATAAACAGCCAGTCAGCAGGAGTGCTTTTGGTGGTTTTGTATGACTCTTTTAACTATTCCTTTTCATGCATTACATTCTCCGTATGATTTAAGCACACAATTTGGTTAACAAACACGATTAGCAGTATTTTCTTACACACTAACAAATTTTAAAATTAGCAAAAGCCCTAAAGCACTAATCAGGAAATTAGTTCCCCTATTAGTGCTTTAGGGGAACTGTGCCCACCACTGCAGATAAGTGTACGGACATGGATGAATTTGTTGGTACCCTTTCATCCGTCCATTATCTTTAAACTGCTTCTTCTTTTCAGAGTTACAGTGTGGTACCCTCCCACAATGACTAAATAAATAAATAAACTGATACAACTTCTCTTTAGCCCCAGAAATTTAGAGGTTTTTCATCATTTCTGCCATGATTTTTGTGGTTTTTTTGTTCATACATGAGGTTTCTTTCATTATGATTCAAATTGTGAAGGATGGTGAGATCAAAAGTTGGTCTATTTTAATCTTCAAGCTCATCTTGGATTAACTCAGATGTTTTATTTGGCTAATTTCCTACTGGCCACACTATCCCTCTGACTAAACTGGGGTTGCATTTTCTCTTGCGTCCATTCTGTGAGATTGACTACTGTCCCATGAGCCTATTTTTTTTTTTACCTAACTGTATTGACAAAGACATGAAACTGCTTAGCGGTATCTCTCATCTTCTTTCCGAGCTCCTCAGGATGCTCGTTTTGTTTCCTCTCTGCTCAGTGTGGCCCACTCAACGACACTAAACTGCTCCATAGCTGTTTGTTCCCTTTAAATAAAGAAAGATGTGAACACACATTTTGCTTTGGATGAATCACTTTAAAGCGTTGTCTCTATGAGCTGTAAGGATACCAACGCGTTTATCCACGCCTGGTTCAGAGTAAATGCATGAAAAATCAAAGCTTTTCATGTGGAAGTTACTCCCTGCAAAGCATGAAATCAAACATAAAACAGGTTATTCTGAACAGTTCAAAAGGATTGACTTTAGTGGTTTATCAGGTAAACTGAATGCAACTCTGAAATGCGGGTATGCAATAAACGTAAACAAAGCACTCCCCTAAAAACAGAAAGCTTGAGTCACATGATTGACCTGCAGACCAGGCTGGCTGCAGTCTAAGGATGGTAAGTTTAGCATTTGACCTATTTCCAGTCTTTTCGGCTGTTTCCACAGGTAAACAAACATGCATGTTACACCTGTTCACAATTTGATAAAACAATTTGAATTAAAGGACACATTTAACCATCAATGCACAGATATTTTGTTTATGTTACACTTTTTTTTGTCTGGTCTTTATGACTTTGCAATGAGAAGCTGTAAATAAAGCCACAAGCTGTGAGGCCTTAGAGGTTGTGGATGCTGCTCTCTGGTCCTCAGATCCTCAGTGTGGCATCAAAGAACTCCAGCTGGATCCCATCACTTCACTTATAATTTAATTATTGCTAACAGGAGCACTAGAAATGAATGAAATTGCAGAGGATTGCTCTTATTTATAGCTTGAAATATATGCAGCTGGTTCTCCTGATAATATTATTAGAAGGTAATGACAACAGGCTCCTCTGCAGCCTCTCCAGCAGATGCAGCAGCAGAGTCAATAAATCCTAATGAGAAGCTGCTGCTGAGCTGAGATTGAGACCTGAGACAGAAACAGAAAGCATGCCCGTCTGCAGGGAGGAACGGCAATCCTTACCGTTTAGATGAAGACAATCCGCCGCTTGAAGAGCTCCACAGACACCGGAGGGTGAGGAGAGAAGGAGGGACACGAGCAGTTTGCGGGAGAATGAAGACAGGATTCAACCTGCTGCAGATTGCTGGAAAACAGGGAGGGAGGAGACGAGACAGTGACACGGGCTCACGTCGCCCCCTGCTGGTGGAAACCAGAACGACGGTTTTTCCTCCACTATAGTTGGGATTAAATAAATAAATAAAAGGTTTGTATAACCCTCTTTCCTGCTATTTTTGTCAAATAAAAATAAACACAGTACTGAAAAAAACTTAAATAATCATAAATCATTGAGATGTTGTGCATAAATAAGTGACAGCGTCCACAGGATTCAACTTTCAGCCTTATTTATTTACAGCAGTAACTACACAAACCAGAGCGAGCATCGAGTCAGAACAGAAAATAAACAGCAGCTGTAAAATGACTGTCCTGCATGCAGATGCCTCCATAAAACAGATGTTTCAAGCTTAGCTGCGTTTCTTTTGGTGCGACACAGCAAAACACTGAAAAGGCTCAAACGTCTCCAAACATCACAGCTTTCATGGGTGAACAGAGCAACACAAGTGGAATATAGTTAAAAACTGTATTTACAAAGACAATAAGTCATCTTTTTTAAAAACAACCAAGCAGCATTTAATTTAATTTTGAAAAAGAAAGAAAGAAAAACAAGCTTGTATTTAAAACATTCCTATAGGACAGGCACATATGAACCATGAGTAGTGTTTAAAGCAAATGTTTTTAAAGCTCTCGGAAACCAACAACTTTTAAATTGCAATTCTAATTATTATACATGCAGCAAAAATACACTTATTTTTTACATTTACAAACATATTATTTTACAGATGAAGCTACTTCAGTGTCACTGTGAGACCAAAGCGACAACACAATTCTGTCCTGGACGCACAAACTGCTCAAATTGAACAGAATCTGATGATCAAGTCAGACCAACAACTGAATGAAACTCAGGACTTAAAACCCAATAATAGTACTACTTAATCACAATGAATACATGATGGTAATTTAAGGATGTATTACCCTTTGTGTCACACATTCTGACAAGCAGATTTTAGCTGCCCTTTATGGTGCGTCAATTGTGAAAATGTAAAAAAAATGTCAACATATTTTTCATTATTTAACTCACTGTTCTTACATTTAGCTAATTTTTACTGTTAATTTTAAATATTTAAAAAAACATAAATATTTAATCCTAAATCTAAATGTAAAATTTAAACCTTAAATGTTGAAGTTCACATTTAGGTGGCTCGTGTCATGATGTCATCATCCTGAGACGATAGCAACCGCTAGCACTTCAATGCAGCTAAAGCTTCCCTACAAGAAATATTAACACATTTTGAATTTAGATGTGAAATAATATAATAATAATAATAAATATATAATAATAAAATCTTTAGAAGTTAGAAGCGTTAGCAGAAGTTAGCGTCAGTTAACCAGGATGTCATCATCCTTTGGCAAACATCAACAGTGACCACTGCTAACGCTGCTAAAAATATTTAAAAATCTAAAATCAGAATGTGTTATTAAAAACAATATAGGTGCTACCTGTGGTCCAGCAGTTTGAAGTGCAGCTCAAACACCAGCCATAACTGTTAGTTTAATGTCTTATAGGGAAACTTTAGCTGCATTGGATCGCTAGTGGTTGCTATTGTCTCAGGATGATGACATCATAACATGAGCCATGCACCAAAAGCAAAACTTCAACATTTAAGGTTTAACTTTTACATTTAGATTTCAACATTTAGATTTAGGATTTATTATCTAAATATATTTTTAACATTTAGATTTAACATTTTTCATTCATTCATTTTTATTTATTCATTTCATTAAAAAAAAAATACAAAAAACTAATATAACGAAATGAAAGGCAACAGAAAGAAGAAGAAATCTTATAATATCTGTGCCTTTTCTCCATCAAATACATTTATCAATAATAATATATACGCATCAAAACAAAAAATAAATAAATAAAAAATAAAAAAGTAAAACAAAATGTAACCATCAATCTTTCTTGCACTAATAATTCATTTTAGGCAGGTCATTTTTACATTATTTGTTTGAAAATGAGCAGGTAAAAGATAAAAGATCTTTTGATTTCCTGCCTTTCTCATACTCAAACATTTAAATGTTCTCACACCAGATAAACTCAAATTATTCCCACATTGATTGACGTTTAAATCATGTACAATTATTTATACATTTTTAATATAAATATTGAGACACCCATCCTACATAACATATTCATTTAGTAAAAAAAATAGCTAAATGTAAGAACAATGAGCTAAGTAACAATAAAATGTTAAGTGGGACATTTTTAACACTTAAAAATAGTGTGGATATAATGCGTTATTTCTGTCATGACGAAGACATATTTCTGCTTGAAATACATAGTTCCTGGTAAAACATCAAAAAAGTACCAACATAAAAATGGTCCACAATAGTGAAAATTTTCATATGCCGTAAAAATATACTTTTCAAAATCAAAAGCATGCTACATTTGCAGGAAAAAAAGCAGTGTTTTAACTTTATAAAACTATCAAATGCTGAAAAGAGCTCCTGTGGTGAAACACTTCTCGTTTTTAGCTTGTTTTTGGTTTTCAGATAAACGTCTCCTGATGAAGACAACACTGACGTTCCTAATCTTTTGTAAATTTGCGTTCTCACTCAGCAAGAACACACAATCATTAATGCCTCGACAAATATATACAAGAAATTCACTCGCAGTGTACCTCGTTTTCAGTGAGTTTCTCATGATTATTGCATAAAATATTAAGAGTTATTCAGTAACGGAACATTTTAGATTAGATGTGGTGTGAAACAGGGACTAGAATTCTCAGTTTACGTCTCGAACTTTTGAAAAGTAAAAGTTTTTTTTTTTCTGTAAACATTAAATCCATAAAAAAAAACACGTTCTACACTTTCAACTCTATCGGTGAACAACCCTAAGCTTTAAATACGTTACAGAACCTCTCGTTCCCTCATGAGTCCGCCCCGCCTGGGGCTGGGTTGTGTGTGTCGTGGAGAAACGCCTCCTTCTCGGTGGTCATGGGTTCTCCCTTTATGGAGCAGCCGGGCGTGTCGGGATCAGAGCCGGCCATGGCCTCTGCGCTGTTCCGGATCCCGTAACCAAAGTAGATAAAGAAACCTGTAGGTTTCATTAGAAAAATATGAATTTAAACACTGTGACGACTTCTTTTACACCTGCAGTGTTTGTCACCGCTTAGTGAAAGTACCTATAATCATCCAGATGGAAAAGCGCAGCCATGTTCCTTTATCCAGCTGCATCATCAGGTAGACGTTCACAAACATGCTGATGACCGGGACAAAAGGCAACAATGGAACCTGAGGACACAGTTTGTTTTTAAAGAGAGAGACTACAGACAAAACAAAATTCTATGTACAATAAAAAAAAAGAAAATACAAATGAAATGAAAGGCTTAATTAAAATTTAAAGGGTAGAAAAAAAAGACTGATGTTACAGAGCGCTAAGGCTTGTTAGCATTTTAGCATCATAGTATTTGTTTCAAAGGTTTGAGGGATGCAAATAAGACTTTCTGATTAACTTAAAGGGGGTGTTATGTATTAACTCTATACCACAATCAAGTAACTGTTACCTTCAGCTGTTGGGAAAATTCAGCATTTATAAAAAAAAATTTGATCTTAATGTCTTAAAATTGGCCTCTTTTTCATTACGAACCTTCTACCATTTCTGACGCTCCCGCTTCAGCAGGTTTTCATAATGCTTTGGGAGAGGAGCGGGAGCTCAGCTGGGGCCTGAGCTCTGGGGAGTGGCTTTCTACAAATGGGCGGAGCTTTGTACCAGCAAGTGTTTAGGCAGCTCAACATGGCTGCCACAGGAATGAATGAGTCAAAGCAACACTCTGGGTATATTTTTGATGAGAGGATGAGTTTATAACATGATATAAAGATGAAAAAAATGTGATTTTGCATAAAATCCACCCTTTAAATAACAGCAGCTAGGTTGCTTGCATAATAAATGTCTTTATAAAAATTATCCTCAGAATAAAGTAAAAATGGTCATAAGAAAACAAACTATAGAAAAAAACATTTTTAGGTTTGATTAGAAATGTTCTGATCTTGATTAAAAGGTTAGAATATTGGGTACAGGAGGATGTTGCTATTCAGTAAAAACAAATTGGGGACTTCAATCTTTTCTCTTTTTAGGAGTTTTTATTTTATTTCTTTTCTTGCTTTTGAAGATATTTCACATAAAATTGGTTTAATGATGTAGCGTCTATGTGCAATAAAAAAAGTGCATCTCAGAACCAATGAATTTAACAATGAGCTGAAATGCAAAGCTGTTTGCTGATATTTATTCAGTTTGTAAAAAAGAACTTAAAGCACTCAAGCCTACAAAGAAGAATATTGATATCTGAACTTTTTCCCCTCAATTGTAACAAACAAACCAAAACTTGCATTCTTCATGCGACTAAAGAAAAGCGATGAAAGTTCAAACTCACCTTGAAGGCTAGCTTAGCTTTGCTCTGTGGCTGCCTCCACACAAAGAAGGTGAGAAAGGAGCAGATCACAGCGATAACACTGAGGACCGACATGGACCAGGGTGCAGAGCCTCCTTGGACCGCTACCACGCTGAAAACACAAACCAGAACACCTGGTGGGGCAGAAAGAAGACGAGAAACCGGATCAGAATTCTTTCGAATCACCGAGAAACTTTCCTCCGGCTTCCTCCGAGCAGCGTTGAGGGTCTCACCGAGAATACTGGTGCAAATATTGACAATCCGACCAGACAGAGGAGACGGCTCGCTGCTAGAAGGAAAAACCAGATTCTTGATGGTGAACTGATGCTCTGCCTCAGGCAAGATGTCAGAGCTCCCCTCGCCATAAGACTCCGTGTTCTCGGGCTCATCCTGAGTGTTGGCCATCTCGTAGGCCACGCTCAGCTGCTCGGGCTGGTACCTAGAGAAAACAGAAGAGTCAAAACTCTGCCTCCATTTGAAGTTACAGAGGTTAAAAACAAAAAGACACTTAAACTTTAGCATCGCCTGCTGGCAAAACAAAAATGGCTTTAACTCAGTCGGTTTAACAGATTTGAAGCTAAATGTGTCAATTCTTGAATCTACTCAGTCTGGACACACATCTGAGAAGAAACGTAATGAGAAAAAGAAACTACCGGAGGACCAGAACGCAGGCAGCCACCAGAGTGTAAGCCAGCAAAGTCCCAATCGACATGAGGTCCACCAGGTCCTTCAGGTCCAACAGAAAAGCCATCACAGCTGCAGGACCAGAGGAGAAAATATGAATCATTTCAAAACAACATAATGCAGGAATTATCTTTCATTCCAAATCATATTAAAGTAACAGGTACACTTTTATTGTACAGTTCAGAATGGTTAGAATCATGTGTGCTTTGGGTCAACACTATCCTGCCACAAGGGGGCAGTATTGCCTTTAGCTTCATCTCAGCCATCAGACATAAGCCCAATCAACAAGGTGCTGCTCCCTTAGCTTTGTAGAGAAAACCTCAATTATCAGGGCTGTTTTCCTGCATTTCTAACAGGTCTGGTGTTGAGGTCATGGACTCTGAAAGGAAACCCCCAGCCGGTGAGTGGGTTTAGGCTGTGGCCTCACCTGCAACAGCGCCTGATGTCACTGTAGCCGTTAGAGGAGTTTTGGTCCGGGGGCTGATTTTAGCCAAGCATTTGAAGAGCAGGCCATCTTCTGCCATGGCCCAGATCACTCTCGGCATCGGAAACATGGAGCCCAGTAAACTAGCACAGGGTAGGGAGAGGAGAGCATGGCATGCAGATAAGTACACAGTTAGAATAAACGCTTAAAAACAGGTCTGGAGAGAAAAAAATAGAATGTCAATTCATACGCTCTCTGTGTAGATCTACTGTACAAAATATAACTGTAACTTTCAGTTTTTACAGCAAAGATACTGAACCTGATGGAGGTTTGGTTTCCTGCACTTATAGAATAGAATAGAACAGAGTAGAATGGAATTTAACAGAATAGAGTGGAATAGAGTAGTGCCTTATTTGTCCATCAGTTGTTAAATTCCAGATGTTGTTTTGATATCAGACAGAATCACTGCTCTAAACTGTTGTTGGTGCTCATGTATTTTACAAAAGTATTTTTAGATAAAGTTTAATAAATGAAGCTCTGTATTTTATTGTCTGGGTGATAAAATGCAACTTAGAAAACTTAATTTATCTCGTCTACTTAACAGCAAGAAAAATGCAACAAGCCCAAAATGAATAATTCACTTGTAAAGATTCCTGCTAAACAGCTACATGTCCTCTGTGACTTTTCATGCTGAGAGCCAGTAGGAGAGCCACTTACCTGGTCGACAAAGCGCACAAAGAGCCAATGGCCACTGCATAAGTGGCTCCCTCCCAGCCCACATGCTTAAAGGCCACTGGAAGAGGGCTGTTCTTATCCAGCATGTAGTACGGCATCATCACAGTGAGGGCCGCCGATACACCGAAGTAAGCCACAAAACAAATGAGGAGCGAGGCCACGATGCCGATAGGAATGGCCCTCTGGGGGTTTTTCACCTCCTCACCTGAGGGGAGAACAAAACTGGAATTGTTAGATGTTAGGTGTGTCGGACGGTCATTATTCATTTTATCTTTGCACTCTCACCTGTAGTGGCGATGCAGTCAAACCCTACAAAGGCGTAAAAACAAGTGGCAGCACCAGAAAGGACCCCAGTCCAACCAAAAGGCATAAAGCCGCCTTTACCAAGAACTTTCTCGTCTTCTAAGTGACATGACAAACTCAAAGTAAAAAAAAACATAACATTTGATTACTTTAAATCCAACATATCCTCAGTTACGATGCATAGTTTGGATGACAGATTTGAATGTCACTCACTTTAGGCTCGAGTTTTTAGTGACGTTAAGGATCTCCTCGGGGTTCAAGTTCCAGTTTTTTAGGTTTCCTTTAACCAGCCCAGCGATGACCACGAACACCAGCACCAGGATGTTGATGCAAGTAAACACTTTGTTTATCAAGGCCGATTCTTTGACACCGAATATAAGAAGCCCTGCAAACCAGAGAAAACATGAAAAATAAATAAATAAATACAAGTAAACGGATAAAAAACACATCTGATGTGTTCCTGACCTGTCAGACTGAGTATGATGACAACAGCAAAGATGTCTGGATACTCTGCCAGGACTCCCGGGGCGTTCATGGTCATGTATTGCCTGGAAAAGGTCTCAATGTGTTTTCCAATCAGCTCATCAAAAGTTGCGCTCCATGCCCTGGCCACACTTGACGTTCCTGTGCAGAGAAAAGAAACCCTCATTAGAATGGTAAGTATCTTTTCTTCACACATAGATATTGGTAGAAAACTCCCACCTATGATATAAGAGAGGATGAGGTTCCAGCCTGTGATGAAGGCCCAGAGTTCCCCGACCGTCACGTAGCTGTAGAGGTAAGCCGAGCCGGTTCGGGGAACGCGAGCGCCGAACTCCGCGTAGCACAGTCCGGCCAAAACGGACGCCAGGGCGGCGACGAGGAACGAGAGGACGATGGCCGGACCGGAGGTGCTGCGGGCGACGGCGCCGGCGAGAACGTAGACGCCGGCCCCCAGCGTGCTGCCGACCCCCAGGGCCACCAGGTCGAGCGTGTTGAGGCATCGGGACAGGCGGGATTCGTCCGTGCTGCAGTCCACGACCTTCACTCGCAAGAGCTGCTTCCCAAATTCTTGTAGCGTTGCCAGGATCATTGTTTTTTATTGGAGCGCTGCACGCTGGAACACCTGTTGAAAATCAAAACAACACAGGAAGGATGGGATTAATAGATGATAAGTGACGGCTCAGTTTCCTAAAGAATGGCATCAAACAGTGTTTCATGACCTGGAAGTGGCTTCTTTGAGTACTTTAACATTGCTACAGCAACATTTATTCTGCATATTTGCTTTCTGATTGGTTTAATTTAACTTTGTCCTTTTTGTATGGCCGCTCAGGGGTTAGCGGTTAGCACCGTTGCTTCCTGGTTCATATAAGGGGTCTTTCAATGTGGAGTTTAAGTACCTGGGTGAGTTTTCTGCAAGTACAGTCAGGCTTCCTCCCACAGACAAAAAGGTAAATAAATAAAAATAAAATAAAAACACTCTGTGACCTCAGTGGGATTTGCCTGGCTAAATAAAGGTAAATAAAGGAAACTGTGGCCGACAGAAGCATCTGCTTTGGGTGACGAGAAATGAAACGTAACATTTATACACGATAGTTTGACACAGATGCCTCTGTGAACAAACCTTTCAGGTATTTGGTTCACAAATAGAACAGTAACACATCATGTGGTCTCTGTGGCAGCATGAACAGCCCCTCACCAACCAAAGGACAAAGCCAACTGAAATAAAAACTAATTTTAAAACTTACGTCAAACAAATCCTCGGCTAATATTTAGAGAACTAGAATTATTTCCATTACATGTCAGAAGGTTTGAATGTTTCTTCACTTGGAGGGAAAAAAAATTGAACAAATTTCAGCTGCAGTTAAACCGTTCTGAGTTTGGTGTCCAGGTCATGATGATCTGCTGCTCTGACCAAAATGTAGAAGCCAAAACAAACAGAGCAAAAATGCAAATCTCTGGCACCAGGAAGGAAAAGCAAAGAAAGAGTTCTCCTTAATAAAACTACGACCGCCTCGCTGTGTGTTGGTAAAACAGCACCCAGGAACAACAAAGCGATAAGAATCGGGTCTTCAGCATTAACGGCGGTGAGACGGAGTGCAGAATGTACATGATGTGACAAGCTGAGCTATAAACAGAGGGCCAGCAGCAGGATGAGGCCCTGCCCTCCTCTCAGCCAATCACAGAGCTCAACACCTGCTCATGACTCACAGGGGTGAGGGGAGAATTTGGAGTAGCAATGAGTCACATGCTCTGAACGGTTTGGCAGCAAGTAAAAAAAAAAAAAACCTGCAAATGACCTTTCTATAAGCGGTGACATTGTTTAATACACCCAGGTCACAGTAAGACCTCCGAATCAGAACCAGAAAAAATGTACTTTCTGTGGAAATGCAGCGTGAATGCTGAGTGCTTAATGACCTTGCTGAAGTTTGTTGAGTTCAAGTTAAAATAAATGGAAGTGAGGCTAAAAGGAGAACTTTAGCTAAAAAATATAAAAAGGAGAAAACTATGACTAAAAGCTAGAATTACCTCAACTTTAGCTGAGAGCTGAAATATGCCATATAGCAGCTATAAAATAAAATGAACAAATTGTAGCTAAATGCTAAAATTAGCTCAACTTTAGAGCTTAAATATGCCAAATAGTAGCTATAAAATAAAATTAGCAAATTGTAGCTAAACATTAAAATAAGTCAAAAAATTAACTAAAAATTAGCCAGACTGTAGCTAAAAGGAGAATATTGACATATGAATGGTTTATTTAGCACAGACTACGTAGACGTAGCCTGACTCCAAAAATGACTTAGTCAAACTCTTTGTTTGTCTATTTATGTTGCTGTTGCACCAACACATTTATATCTCATTAGAAGATGACACAGTGCTATATTTTCCCTGAGGCTAATTAAAACAAAATTTGTCAACATTTTCAAAATGTACACTAAAATTATCAGAGGTTGACTTGAATTCAGTGCAATTTCAAGTGAAACTAAATGTCTTCTAACTGCAGCTGCTGCTCACAGAATAATTTTAGTTTGACTTTGTTTTTTCAACCAACATTTGAGAAAAGCGATCGACTGCTTTTAATTACAGCTTCCATCACACAGATTTAATTGGAATGTGACATGTAGAACTAAAAAGCCCACCTGCACCTGTGATGAACTGTCAGCTGGGAAAGTGAGCAAAAAAAGAAGGAATATGACAACAATGATACATGACAACAGAAGAAGCCAAAAAAGTTTCATTTCTGTGACGGCAAGATTTAGTTTTTCACATTATAATCAAAAAGAACCAACAGCTTCAGCATTTATAAACACGTGAAGTTATTCATGTGCTCTGATATCAATGTTTAAACATGTATCAAAAGGTTTGTTAAAGTGAATTTAAAAAAGGTGAATTCATGCCAGAGATCCAGATTCTTGTGTTGAGAAATGAATTTTGCACAAAACATCCCGTTCAGAAGGTGTTGTGACGCTCAGCTACAAATATGCCAAAATTTAGCTCAGTATCCGCAAAATTGACTGAGTTATTCGCATTTTTATTTAGCGAATATCAACTAGCTGTGATGATCAGGTTCAACTGGACTGACTCCAAAAGTTAATGAGTTTTAAGGAACATCCAGAGCTTACATCCTGAACGTTTCAGTAGAATTCAACCAGTGGTTCTTGAGATGATTTGCTAACAGACAGGGTTGATTTCAAATAGTTCATAAAAACATTGCATGGTCTGTTTATGTGATATATTTCGCTAACACACGAACAAACTTTATCTTTCACCAATTTAATAATTGTTTGGTGGCTGACAATCAAGCAATAAAGCAGCCTATACCTCATTTAGTTGTTTCTTTTAATCGTTCTAAATGATAAATTTACTGTAAACAAATCGTGCTATAACCCACAAACCCAGTCCTGACATCTATAAAAATGCTTTAAATCATTTCATGTTAAAAATCTGACTTTAGCATTGAAACTCTACACCCACGTCTTGCTCCGCCAACAAATGAATTTATTCACGTCTGAGAAACGGCAAATCCAGCATTGAAATCAATGCGGCTGTAAACGCATACATTTAACCAGCAGTTCATTTTCTGTTTACTTGGCAGGTGGCCACGCTCTCATTAAAATGCTTAATTACTTTCTCTGAACTTATTTGCATTTGTTTTAAGATTACTGTCAAAGCCAATGAGCTAATGTGTGAAAACATGTTTTTTTACCTTTCTGTTGTAAAAATGTTTTTTTTTTTTTTTTACTAAATTTGCTAGTTATAATCCCAGTTCTGAAATAGTTGGCAAGTTGTGTAAAATGTAAATAAACTGATTGCAGTGATTTGCAAATCTCACAAACACATGTTTTATAAACTGTGGTCTGTTGTAAACATATCCTAAATTAAACCTAAGAAATTGCACCACAAAATAAATAAACAAATAAATAAATAAATTATGAATTTCATGTCATCTCAAATGCTGAAAGTGGTAAAAAATACCTGAAATTTACCAACAACTTGTTAGTAAAATAACTGGGTATAAAAGAGACAGACAGAGGTTCACCTGTCTACCAAAAAACTGTACCTAAAAATAGTGAAATAATTTCTAAATATTTGTTTATTAATAATAAAAATAGAAATACTTTATAAATCCAATAACCTACAGTACACATTAGTATTAAAAAAAGATTTAGAGATCTCAGCGAGCAAACAACCAGACTGAAAGTCAATATTGGATGTCTCTGATCTTCAAACACTGCATAAAGAACAGGTCTGGTTGTGTTCTGCACATCGTGAGCTCTGCAACACGTTCACAAAGTAATGTTAGTTAACAAATGTTGGCTTAAAGCTCTATCGTGCAAAAAAGGATAATGTGCTATATATATACATTTTAGTGAACAACCAGATTTTGTCAAGATGAATTTTCCTCTGATAAGTTTCATTGTGAAGAACAAGCAGAGTTGGGTAACAACATGTACTCAGTTACATTTACTTGAATATTTTTTTAATGTACTTTTAGGATTACATATACTACGCTGTATTTTTTACTTTGAGTACTTTTATTATTAAGTATCGCTACTCTTGAGTAAAATGTCTCTGAGTGACTTTAATGAAGAACAAGCTTGTTTTCACCTGCAGTTTTTGTTTGTTCCATAAATTATATATTGAAAGAAACTGATTTGGAAAAATGGTTTATTTTGCCTGAATTTTTTAAGTTATTTGAATTATTTTCATTCTGATCTTTAAAACGCCAACATTTCCCACATACAGCTTTATGTTTTGGTCCTTCTGATGATGTAATTCTTAAATATTAAATGGTTGATGTCTTGATCAGTTTTTACTAAATACTTTTTTACTCCTACTTGAGTCATTTACTTTTTACTTTTACTAAAAATAAAAATATATTGAAGTAGTTCTACTCTCTTGAATACAATGAGTATTAATTGTGGTTTTATGAAATTTGAAAATCATTGTTTGCATTTTGTTTTTGTTTACATTTCACAACGGTGGTTTTTAGTAAATCGTCAATTTATCATTATTTTCCTTAAAACCAAACAAAGACATGTAAAAATAAAAAAATGTAATTTGAAAGGTATTAATTTAAATTCTAAAAGAAATGCAGCGTCACTTTCTGTTTACAAAACACGCTGATAAAGGTAAAGAGATACAGACTAATTAAAAACCTTTACCAATTAGGCTACTCAGTTTAGATTACTTTCCCAATTAGTTTAAACTGAGTAACTCAAGCTGGTTTAACTAAACCAGGCTTTTTATTCAGGTTCAGTTTAGGTTCAGTTGGGTTCATTAGTGAAGTGGCTTCGCTGTGCTCCTATAAAAGGCCATGTTTCTGCTCCTGCTCACTCTGTAAAAAAAAAGAGTCAACATCAAGAAAACTTCTTCCAAACTGCCCGCAGACTGGAGCGTTTTGCGCATGTTTTTGCGCCACATTCGACCCGCTTTAACGCGCGTTTAATGCGGAGAGCAGCTTCCTTCAGATGCCCTGAAGTTTTATTGCATCAGCCGGACGATCTTCCTCCTCTGTGTCGGTCCATGTGCTGCTTTCTCTGCGGGCTGAGAGGAGGAAACACGCGGCTGCGCCCTTCTCCTCCAGTAAAATTCTTTACAAATAACATTAGGATCATTAACTTTTACTTACTTTTAAAAAGAGCCGCAGCTTTGTCACACACACACGACTTCCCCCCCACCACCACCTCTTCAAAGCCCTGACAGATAACACACTTACACACACTTATACACACACACATAAACACACAGGCGGAGGTGTGTAGCAGAACCGTCCGGATCAGTCAGTCCGCCCACCCAGCTGTCAGGCTCCACCCGCGGGCTGCAGAGCTGGATTACAGCCGCTAGATGTCGCTCTTAACAAGTCAATGCTCCCTTAAGGCAGTGCTTCTCAGTTATTTTCTCTCATACCCCACAACTTACATTTTTATACTCCTAACCACCCGGATTGGAATAAAGCTGATAATATTTAATTATCTGTACAACCCGCTGTATGACTTCCTGCACTCCAAAGAACATTTGGTTGAATTTACTTCAAGTTATATTGTGTTTCTCCATCAAATTGACTAAATGTAAGGAGAATTACTTGTGTTAATTAACCCTCCTGTTATGTTGCAGGTCAAATTGACACGTTTTAAAGTTTATTTTTAAAAGTTTAAAGTACTTATTTTGTAGAAAACTTTTCTTTTTGCCTATTAAGTAGGCTATAATCAACATATACAATGAAAATTGTTCAGTGTACATATGTGCAACTCCCCCCTGCATCTACATATTACATATAAAATATGTATGATTTATATACATACATATACTGTATTTATTCATGTATAATATTAGAAATTTAACCCTAAAATTATCCATTAAGTGTGTGTGTTAGGGATTAGATTTTTTTGTGCTTCTTAATCTAAAAAAATATTGTATTATATACTCGAGATCGTAATATACATGAATAAATACGGTATATTGTTTTTTTTGGGGTAGGTTTTTTCAGTGGCCAAAAAAAAAAAAAAAAATACAAAGTGCATTTTTTTAAATCAAAAATTAGTAGACTGTCAGACATAAAAACATTCAATGCTCATATATTGATTGAAATGGCTAATAATGGAGTTAATAATCACATGCAGATATGTTTCGGGGGTTTTCTTTTGGTTTCTGACACTACTGCACGATTGGTCAAACTGACACAGGAACATTATTATACAGAAACAAACGTAACAGGAGCGTTAAAAGGATGGTTTCTGTGGTGCTGCTTCAAGGCTTAAACAATACATAAATACAAAATGTGCTCAAATTTTAGAATGAATAAATAGTTGTTTGGTTGTTACTTTAATATACGAGAGGTTGCCTATCTTAATTTCCATGGTTCTCCAACTGTAAGGCTAATGTGTTAAATATTAACACGTAAGTTACTTCAGGACATATGAGGAATTCTGTATTTTTAAAATAAATAAATAAAAATGTGCTCACTGGTGCCCCACCTGGCACCAGAGAGGCACTGCACTTAAGTCTCTATATCATTCGTAGGCTGGGCTGATGATATGTTTATATTTATTTATGATGAGATGATGTCCTAAAAAGCTTTCTACAATCGATTAGTTTGAGCCATTTATTACCTTTAACTCCTTGTTATCTTTCTGCTACTTTAACATTTGTAATGGAACATTTTGCACTTTGTTTTTGACATTTTCAAGTTTTAAACCAGTCAGTCTGAGACCTGTTCCTGTTTTTAACTGAACACACGATCTATATTTGAGCTGTTGCTATGCCTAAAAACAAGATAAATGGGTCAACAGAAGGTTAAGTCAAAAGGTGATAGTTTCGGTTCTTCATTATGCGATATGTTTTTTTTTCTTCTTAAAGATGTTTGCATCTCTGTTTGACCTGTGCTCATTTTATTACAATAAAACAAACTCAAAGACCATTTCTGGGAAGAAACCTTCTTGATCGTGTATTTCTGTGTAATTACTTGATAATAAGATCATTTTCTCCACAACACATTTAGTTAGTGCTTTGTTTCTTTTAGTTTTTAGTAAGGTCATCTGGCATTAAATAACCACCAAATCTTTAATGCGAATTAGCTCGATGCGGTGACCCAGCAGAAGAGAGCAGCTGAGGGACTGTATTTTAAAAAAAACATGCAGTTTCATTTGTTCCATGTTTTTAAAAGCACTTCTCTCTTCAATTTCAGGTTTACTAAAGAAAATTAGAACGAGAGGCAGAGCTTTCAGTTCTCATGTTCCTCTCAGGTGCAACCGATTTTCATTTGTTACTTTTAAGACTAATGTTAAGATTTTCCTTTTGGATAAATTGCATAGTTATGGTCAGAGTTACAAGTGAGTCATTCCTTTCCACAGTTGCCATCTCAGGCAACACATTCTCACTCCCAACCCGTCACATATTGATGCTTTTTTCCAAGGTTCCCTCGGCGTCTGGTTTTGACGCGTCGGGACGCAAAATATAGGGGTCTTTGAGTTTGGGGTCCTTGGTTAACATTAGGTTAACATTAGGGATCAGGGTTCATGGTTAATTTTAGGTTGTGGGGTCAGGGATAGAATGTCTAAGGCGAATATTAGGTAATTCTAGGGTTTGGGATGTGAATTTCCTACCCTTCCTAAAAATGGTTAATTTTAGGGATCAGGGTTAATGTTTAATTTTAGGTACTAGGGTCAGGGACAGGATGTCTAGAGCGAATAAAGATATTTTTAGGCTTTGGGACGGTTAGATTTGTGCATTTTCTACAATTTCTGAAATTATGACAACAGATTCTGCGCCATCTCATCAATAACTGACGTGACGGGGTATACCCGATGCGTCAAAACCGGACGCAAGAGGGAACCTTGGAAAAGCATCAATATGTGACGAGTGGGGAGTAAGAATGGGTTGGCTCAGGACAGGAGATTGCTTTGACGTGAAGATTTGATCCAGTCTGCTGGTTTCCTTTTGTTTTACAGATTAGAATTAACATTTCATAATGTGAACGTACTGACTGTAATTGATTCACATCTGGATCTGAACTGGATTTATGATGTGGACGTGTGGATTTTAATTTTAGGAACCAACTGAACTGCATGAAAATGGACATTTTCCTGAGCATCTCCTCGGAGGCATTATGGATGCAGATCAGACAGCAGCATACCCTCTGGCCATGTCTCAGCTTTAACACGATCCCCATGACCCATCAGAATGCATAAGTTGCCATATTTCTCCGCTGTTCCTGCGGTGCGAGACGATTATGGATTTCTTGTGAAGTTGCAAAAGAGTCTGTGGGGGGAAACAAAGCAGTTACGCTCCGTCCTCTGAGTTTCCTGCTGAGGCTGAGTGTTGGTGATCCTCTTATCCTAGCTTGGATCTTCATAGATAACACAAATCTACATTAGGGTTTGAGCTTATCAATAAAAGGTTCCCAGCATTCGATGCAAAAAAAGTCCCACCGGTAATGACTGCCGACAGCCGAGAAGCAGGAATCTGCCTCATTCAACCGGAGCAGTCATTTTTGGCTGCAGAAGTTGTTGAGATCAATTGGATTTTCTGATTGCCTTAATAACTCCCTTCTTTGCTTTGACTATAACGACTACATGTATCAAAACTCCCTGAGACATAATTGGTAGGAGAAGCGCTTCAGACCGCCTCATCTGACACTTTTAGATTTATGGTTGACTGCTGCTCACCCTGCGGGCCAATTGTGGGTTGTCTTGATGAATGGGAATAGTTGATCTTAGGTGATTCTGAAGCAATGCGGTCCCGGAAGGACTCTGAGAAGGAAGCACTTTAAAAGAAATAAAA
Source organism: Anablepsoides rubrolineatus (assembly GCA_031762495.1). Classification (NCBI taxonomy): domain Eukaryota; kingdom Metazoa; phylum Chordata; class Actinopteri; order Cyprinodontiformes; family Rivulidae; genus Anablepsoides; species Anablepsoides rubrolineatus. The sequence continues at coordinate 19,473,387 of JARVGW010000624.1, read as the reverse complement.
CGGCAGACGCTGCTGCATGTAATCTCTTTTTTTAGGCACACAGATTTTTAGCTCTTAGAGCTTTTTACCTTCTCATGCTGGAATGAATCCTGGCCTGGGACCTTTCTGAGAGTGGTTTGCACGTTCTCTCTGTGCATGTGTGGGTTTTCTCTGACAGACCAAAAACATGCTCGTTAGGTTAAATGGTAACTTTAAGTTGTCCTGAGGTTTTGTTTGTCTCATTTTATGTGCAGGGTCCAGGGTAGCAGTGAGCCCAATTCTAATGAAGTTGAGACGTTGTGTAAAACATAAATAAAAACAGAATGCAATCATTTGCAAATCCTTTTCATATTCCACCGAAAACACTACAAAGACAAGATATTTAATGTTCCAACAGATTAAAGCAAATATTGACTCATTTTGATTTTGAAGCCTGCAACAGGTTCCAAAAAAAGGGGGAAGTTGAGGAATACTCACCTATTTTGGAGCATTCCACAGGTGAACGAGTGAATTGGAAACAAACAGGTGAGTGTCACGGTTGGGTATAAAGGGAGCATCCTCGAAAGGCTCGGTCATTCACCACTCTGTGAACAACTGCAGGAGCAAATAGTCCAACAGCTTAAGCAACTTTTCTTAATGTGCAATCATCTACAGTCTGTAATATCACCAAAGAATCAGAGAATCTGGAGAAATCTCAGCAAATAAGCGACAAGGTTGAAAACCAACACTGAATGCCCGTGACCTTTGAGCCCTCAGGCGGCACTGCATTAAAAACAGATATGTGACCCATCATATCAAAATGAGGATTAAGTCAAATTTGGTCAAAATTACCTAATTATATTTTCAGATTCCTGGCTTTAAATGCTATATTTTGATACCTGAATCATTCTGATATCATAAGTAAATCCATGTGACTTAATTTACGATAATACATAAATATTTGGTCTGAATCCTAATTTTATGTAATTTTAATGAGGAATTTTTGATGTCCTTATGAAGAGGAAACCTCAAATTATATTTGAATCTTGAGATTTCCAAGCTGAAAAGAAACATAACTTTCCTAGCTCATATGGAAAATCTCAAAATTTTAAGGCATTTTTCCTCAAAATCAGTTTTTTTGTTGCTTAAAAAAAGCTTAAACATTTTGTTTTATGATTATATTTAAGACAGTTTAAATTAAAACACTATATTTGCCTTTTTCTCCATATCCCACTTTTAGACTTAATCCTTGTTTCGATGTGATTCTCCAGATACTGACCTCCTCCTTTCCTTTACTGATACCAAAGAACTCAAACAAGATGTCATGATTTTTACTGTCGTATCAATAACAGTAAAAGTCAGATTAAACACAGTGACCATTCCCTTTTAAATCCTGATTGAGGAATACAGTGGTGTTGACACTACTGTTTGCTATATTTTACACAATGATCCTGATTAAATACATTTATTGTTGTGTTGAAGGAATAATTTCAGTTTATGTTTAGCCTTGTTTACATCAAGGAGAAAATGCTCAACAGGAACTTCAGTTTGTTCCTGTTGGGTTCATAAATTACATGTGACTCACTGAGCGCAGCAGCCTTTCTCCCTAAAATAAACACCTATTAATATAACGATAATACAAAAAAAATTATTATCAAAGACTCTTTTTAAGATGAAACAAATGTTTTGCATAAAAAGAACATGTTTGACCCATATTCACAAGTTATCAACCAGATTGTTAATCAAATCAGACAATTATTATGCATGTGCTCAATTTGCACTTTACAAAACTAATTTCAAAACTAAATAAATTACAGTTTCTGTAATAATGCTGTGTGAGAGCTGAAGTTTGCTGAAACAAAAGGTTAAAAAAAGACGTTTTGCTAAAAGCTAAAAAAAAAACATAAAATGCTAGCTAATGCTAACCTTTTGTCAAAATGTGACCAAGACAATGGAAGATCCAACCTGGTTAAAACTCAGCATGATACATGGAGATTTTTAAAGATTTTGTAAGCAGGCATTGAAACCTGCAGAGACTACATCATTAATGCTCATATTAGAGGAAAAAAGTGTCATAATTTTCATTTTGTAAGACTAACGTTCCCCAAAAAATGTATATATGCAAATTAATTACTGAAAAATGTATTTTTATTGTTGAATTCTGAGTCTAATTTTGTGTTTTTGGACCCTAGCTGAATACTGACATATCTGACGTGATGACATCTGAAAAACCTCTGGAGAAAATGGATTTTATTTAAGAAGGTTCCTCAGGTTTGGGACACTCTCTGCTGCTTGAAGTGAGTTAATATGGAAAGAAAGAGTAGCTGTTTGTTAAAGTACAAATAAAAATTGATTGATTTATTTTTATTACATTCACAACATCTGTCACTGTGAGAATTCTGTATTTGAACAGGAGCAGTTTGCACAGTTCCTGACCAGCGTGGTCTCATGGGTCAGACTCTGAAAACATCCCTGTGTGTGTGTGTGTGTGTGTGTGTGTGTGTGTGTGTGTGTGTGTGTCACAGCTCCGCTTTGAAAAAACAAAAAGAAAACACCCCTCCTTTATTGAATTTACATTCATGAAAGCAAAGAGGAACTGCGAGACAACAAAGTGTTACAGCAGCGAGCGCAGACTTCAGGGTCGCACATGGAAAATCTTTTCATGGTCTCTGCTACATACTTCATACTGCATGACATGCATATTTCATGACACTCATACCTACAGGGGGGTGCAGTCAATAACATGAACACCTGTAAAAATTCAGGGATTCAGACAGGCGGTTATTGCTCTCAAGCGAGCTCAGAGGGTCTCTCTCTCTCTCTCTGGTTTGTGTTATTTTATCTTTGCAGCATATTTGAAGCATCAGGTACGGCAGAAAACATTCTGCAGATTTGTGTCCGGTTTCCTTGTCGAGACAAAAAACATGTAACGCCTGCCACAGAAGACAGAAGGGCAATAATGTTTTTGCTCATGTTTATGTTTGTTTGTTTGTACCAGGGATGGGCAACTGGTGGCCCGCAGGCCATGACTTCCGTCTGGCCCTCACTGCTTTAAGAATGCTTTTAAAATTTAAAATAAAGATGAAAAAGGTTTTATTTTGCGTGGTAGACTATCTGTTTACAGAATTTCAATGCAAACCTTTGTGTTTAGTCTGATTAGAGAGAAATTTTATTAAAGTCTCCACTACAACATGTTGCACAAAGCTAAATAAGATGCTCTGTGTTGAAAGATCAGTGGATCTGTGTTCGACTACTTCACCTAGGCTGCATTGTCGAGCACAGATCCACTGAGAAACTTGCTGTTTTAGCAACATTTAATTTAAAATTGTTCTTTTGAGGTTAAACAAATGTTCAGATTTAATTTCAATAAATTCCAAGTTAAGAGGGATGGACGTCTCTCTCTTTTTTGAATCGAAAAAATAACGAACCGTGAGACTAAAGTGTTGAACAGAATCGAATCGTGACCTTTCTGCATTGCTGCACCCCTAATATATCTATATATACAAACATTTTTAAAAGTGTGGAGCACAAAAAAGAAAAAAGGGGCCCTTTAATTTAAGTTGTCTATAGGAAATTTTAATTTAATGATAATTTCTTAAAGAAATCATTACATGTTTATCTACATGTAATTCAAGATGGCTGCCACAGCTTAATTTCTACATTTTAGTGAATTTAAATAAATACTGAGCTATAATTTGATGTGGTAGCAGCTAACTGTCATTCACAAAGTGCTAACAGATGATGGGAGGTATTGTAAAATCCGATGAGAGCGCATATAAAGTTTATTTTCAACGTGTGACCAAAATAACCACAACTTTATCATTTCTTGATGATTTTGGTCTAAAACTGACAGACAATATCAACTCTTTCAATGAATCCTATAGGCCTCTAAATATTTTATGTTTCATGTGCAACTCTTGTCTATTCCACAGAGAAATGCATAAAAATATGTGGAAATGTAAAGAGTGCAATAACAGGGGAAGAGTCAGGCTTTATACAGATTCTGCCATCATTGATAGATCATGTGTTTGTTTGTGTGTGTGGCAGTGTATTGAACCAGACTGCAGGAAAAGCCTTGAAAATCTTTCGGATGACAAAGGAAGCAATCTACTTTGCACCCTGCACTGCAGAATATAAAACTTTCATTTTCCATTTGGTGACGAGGGGGAGCTGCGAACTGCCGTCGCGTGACTACACAGAAGAAATCAGCGCAAGTGATTCCCACAACATGATGCAAGGGGGATGAAAGACAACTCATCAGACTGTAATATTTTAATTTCCATTTCTCAGGCCTCCGCACTTTGTTCTGCTTACCCCAGATTAGGAGTCTTTATAGACAGGCATTCATGTAAGCTTCTTAGGAGCAATCGTAGCATGAATAGCGGTTTGGGGAGATCACAATGTAGCTTTTATTGGAGCTGTTTCACAAAGGTGCTGATTCAATTCTGTAGAGGCTTTTAATATTGTTTTTATTGTTTTCTTCACTCTTTGCTTTTTATTGATTTCTTTACTGTTTTCTAGGTTTTCAAAGCAGACCCCCCTATACTATTGGTTTTTTTTCATAGTATTCTGTTTATTCTGGGGTATCTATTCTCAGTTTCCTGGTCAGTAATTGGTTTAGAGTGCTTGTTTCAAAGCTGCATCATGTCTCTACTATCAATAAAGTCAAGTGCTAGAAATTAAAATGAAAAGCCTAGAATTCCTTAAATCCTTATTTTTTGTTAACGTTTTAAACCAAGTTCATCCTATATTTAAAAGAGGACAGTTTTAAGCACAATCTCTTGTAATATTGAACTATTTTACATGATTTGTTAGCTCAGTATCTATAAATATCACTGTGGTTTAGACATTTTTATGCAGGTTAAAGTTGATAAGCCATGGTGACCATCTTACATGGGATTGACTCAAAAAGTTGATCAGTTGTAGGTGTTTTAGTACAAGTCATCCAGTGATTTTTTTGAGTTAGATTTAGATTTGTACAGACATACTTACGCACTGGCACAAGCAAAAACTAATTATTGCGGTGATAATTATGATTTGTGCAGGGATGTTTTTAAAGAAAACATTAAAATTTGAACAAACTTTTGAAACATTTGATATTATTCACTGTAGATAAACAAAATCAAATTTATAAAAAAACTAAGACTAAGTCTTCTCGACTCACAGAATATGGAGGAGTATTAGGGCCACTGGAAAAAAAAAATCTGACTTTATTCTCAGAATTCTGAGATTAAAGTCAGAATTATTTTTTTATTTTTTCAGTGGCTCTAATCCTCTTCCGTACACAGAAAACTGTTTCGACACACTTGTGCACGTAATTGGCAAACAGGTGGAAAGACGAGGTAAAATCTAAAACTAAAATGATCCCAGTGACTGTAACAATTAAAATGAGGGCATTTTTTACAAGCGTTTGTTGACTAAAGCCCCTCGCACTCTGCTAAAAGCTGCAACAAGGACGGATCAGTAGTCCGACGGCACATTCAGTTCCCCCACACTTCTTTGGTTTGACAGGCTCTGATTTATTATCATTAGTGGTAATGAAAAAAATCTGCTGAAAACAGTTACAGTGTATCAGACATCAATAACGTTTCTGAGAACAAATGCAGACAATTTATCGTGGCTGTGGTAAAAAAAAATTGACAATGACACAGGGTCAGATAAAGGGTGATTAAATGCTCTGATTCAGGTGCACAACCTTGTTGCTCATAATGTATGCAGAGAGATCCTCTGTGTGCGACTCGAGAGCTGGAGAAAGGCCTTTTTGAATACTTAAAGAGAAGAAATGACATGTTCATGATACTTTTGACTAAACACAGAAGAATGGTCTTGAATATGAATGTGCTTTTCCTCAGCTGCAGGGGAGGAAGATCAAAACCTGCCATATGCTACATAACATGCCTTAAGTGACAGAGACTGAATTAATTCAGTATGGGTGGATCGCAATATCCCTGGCATAAAGAAATCAAGAACTGTGCTTTTATTTAGAAAATAACTACATATCTGCACTTCTTTCCCTTCCACCTGCTTTGATAAAGCAAGCAGAGGATCCTTAAAACTGTCCAAAAGACAAATATACAGTACCCAGGGACTCTTAGTACGATGAGAAACAAGAGAACATAAAGACTGGCAAGAGATCAGTCACCACAGTTATTTTCAAACCATAATCTGTTTTGAAAGTAGCTGCGAGTTCAGCCTTCACCGAACCGTCAGCGATGCATCTCGGTTCGTTTTAGTTAATCAATAACCCTTTTTTTCACACAACAGCCTCGCTTTGCTCTCCGAAATGTTCGATAATCAAGCGTGCCGGTTGAGACAAGAGTCACAAAAGTCAGAACTAATTGAAAGAGGCACATGTCGCTCTCTGCACAGGGTTTCGTCTGTTTCTGCGTTTTACCGGGGAACAATCCCAGGGGGGGGGGGGGGGG
>JARVGW010000624.1:19421692-19452786 GCA_031762495.1 Anablepsoides rubrolineatus | reverse complement strand
CAATGCCTCTGCAGCATCTAAAAATGTAAAAATAAGCTCAGGCAAACTTTTATAATGGTAGGACTTAAAGGGTTAAGTTAAGTGTAAGAGTAATTCTTAAGTGTCAGTCTTAGAGCTGATTTTGTGACACCTGACTGTGCCGCAAAGCTGATCCTGGATGACGTCGTTAGGAAAAACACCTGCATGAACCAATCACTGCCTCGGATTTCATCTTCACAAATATTGTCGGAGAAACGTTAAGATAAAACTGTGAAAATCTTAAGATCAGTTCACTTTTAACACACTAATGTAGTCATGTTGATCGTCTATAAATTACGTAAAATGTCCTCATTTGCATTATGAATACAGACGAAAATCTCAGATTTTTACATCAAAAACTCAGCTTTAAAGTTTTTTTTATGTCTCAGAGCGTGAGGTAATGTTTGATAAATATGGGCCCTGGGCCTGTATTTATCAAACATCTTAGAGTAGAATTTTAAACTTAAATTAAAATTAAAACATGGGTTTGTATGATAGGTATCAGAATCCAAAAGTACCCTTTGACCTCTCTCCTTATCTGCATACTTTACCCCACAAATCAATCCCAAACAGCTCTTTTATGGACGTAATCATTGTTGATCTATTTCAGTCACTTCGGCTCTTTTTGTAGGTAAACAAAAGCATATAGTAGTAAGCAGCTGTTAAACAAATTTTGCTTCTAATTTTTAATTTAGGGACACATTTAAGCTGCAGTCTGTAACTGGTCCGGTGGTCCTACAGCCATCTGTTCAAATCTACTGCTCCTGAAGAAAAAGAGCCAATCAAAGCCCAGAGGTTTGTCAAACAGGTGTCAATCATGTTTGTGAACAAGCCCATCCCACCGCGCACAGCCGTGCACACTCTCCTTCAAGCTCCCGACTCAGGCCGTGCTGAGTGGGAGGAGCTTAGGAAGGTGGGCTGAAGCCTAACATAGAGCAAAGGGGGGAGGGACCTGAAGCTTGTATCTGTTCAAATCTTACATACAGCAGCTTTAACCAGCAATGAGGAAAAAATGTGCACATTTAGTTTCTTACTTTAGAACTTCTCTGACCTATCTCCATCTCATTGCAGTCATTACCATTAACTGATGAAGCCTGGGGGGGGGGGGGGGAATGAAAAAATAAGGATCATTGTCTCAGCAAAAAAAAAGGACAAAGGTTTGAAAACGGGAAGTGACAGAATCTTAAAGAACTCTGAATTGATGTGCTTAATAAGAGCTAAGGTTCACAAAATTAAATTTTGATGCATTAATGGTCTTTGTCCGACACCCTGTACAGAATTATATCCTTTTCCTATTAACAACAACACGTCCTGTATTGATCTGCAGAGGTTCACGTTGAGTTCAGATAAACAAACACCTCATCAGGTGCAGTGTCAAATCTGGGACAAACTGTAATAACTTAGATGATTAGGAATTTATTAGTAATAATAATATAAAAAACCCCACAAACACTACAAAAGGAGATTATTTCTGTCCAGTTTGATTCATGGATATCTGTGGCCTCATTAAAACTGGGCAAACATCAAAAAGGAGGACTCCTCCATCTATGTTTGGATGATCTTCACTCATTCATCTCAGACTGATTCATAACTGGAACACAGCCTTCTATATTCAAGTAAAAAAAAATGTTTTCTGAAAAAAAAAAAAAAAAAGAGCAACCCTGTAAAAGATCCTCAAGCATGAAATCCATATCAGTGTTTCGTTTTTAAATTTCAAGCAAAGATCCAATTAATGCTGTTCGCTTTGAGCAGCTCTCATGATGAAGGCCAAGTGGTTTATCTCCTCAGATAGTTTACACCCCCACATGATGCAAGTTTAGGAGGCACGCACATGAAAAGGTAAGTTCTGACATCATGAATAATGCACAATGTTTGCCAGAGCATCTGGAAAAGAAAAAAGACGAAGAAAACTGTAGATATCGGATTCCCATGGTGCTTAATAACTCCAGGATAACTGCCAGCACGAACAAAGGAAAAATGCAGAAAAGCCAAATTTCAGATTCACAAACAAAGCTTAATAACATGGAGACTACAAACAATGGTTACCATCCCCTGGTAGATGGATTTGTCTCCAATGTATATAGTCATATTTGATTGTTTCTTATTCTTAAATTAAAAGGTTGAAAGAAAGCTAATAAATTATAGCGGCGTGGTTAAGCTGAGAGTCCCAGATCAGGGAGATGGTGGCATTTTGCCAGGAAAGCAACACTCTCTCATGCCAACACACTTAAACCTCATTAGAATGGCTTTAAAAGATTCTCTCACTACAACCCACATTTCAGGCCAATTAAACTGATTTGTGATATAAAACATTGAACATAAAATGAAGAAAACATTAATATGCCGACAGCTATTTTATCAGCACTTGTCTCTGCTGCCAGAACTTACAAAACAAGTTTGCAGTGTTCAAACTGCACAATTTAAATCCTCTCCAATGAAGCATATTTACCACATATAGGCAGAAAATAATGCCGTGCCATTAAAAAAAAATCTAACATTTACAGATATTTATTCTACTTACCATCCATTAAAAACAGAACTTATTATGCAAAAGTGAGAATATTTCTAAAGAAATTTTGAAAGTTAATGAAGCTTCTGGCAAAACTTCATCAGTTTTATGATGATCTAAGCTAATAAAAACATTTTTGATAAACTGTACAAAACATGTAAAAAAAATAACTAGAGGATATGCAATTCCTGCAAAAATGCTAGTGTGAATGCTTATTGATAAAAAAAATAAGCTGAAAGCTTAAGCTTATTACAAGTTGAATGGAAATGTAAAAATTTGCAGAAAAAAGCTAAAATTAGTAAAAAATAAAAAAACGTGTGCTATCAACCACAAGTTAAATGTAGCACTCAGATGCTGCAATCGGTTTAAAAAAACATAGTTAAAATTAGAAGAAAAAAAGCATGAAAGTACAAAAAAGCAACAATTTGTTGTACAATAGCTAAAACAGCCAAAATGTGTAGTAAAACAGCTAACGCAGCTGCAAATTCTTAAATTAGCATAAGAAAGCAAAAGGACCACTAGTTTGCTGAACTTAGCAAAAATAAGTTGTAATAGCTACAAAAATGTGCGTTTAGCTTAAAAAGCTACCTTTAGCTAATAACAGCTGAACAGTAGCTAAATTTGCAGCAAATAGCTGAATATAGCAGAAAGCAATTGTAAGAAGTATAAATAGCTCAAATTGGCAGAAAGAAACCACAAAAAAGTAGAAAATAGCAGAAGAGTAGCAGAATTATAGCTGAAATAGAAAAAAAACTTAAATTTGCAAAAAAAGGAGCTAAATTTAGCACAAGTACGTTAAAAAGAGCAGAACCAGAACAAAACATGTAGGGCGCTGTAAAGATTTAGAAACATTTTGAATGATTTTAAGGATGTTGAAAACAATAGAAAATGTGTGGAAGATTTGAAAATGGGAAAAATGTGGATGAAAAGGGAAATAGCAAAAAAATAAAATAAATAGTGGAAATGCCTGAAGGAGCTGAACGTTTTGATATATGAATTGTTGAAATAGCATAAAAATTGCAGATCAAGATATGTGCCAAAAAATGTATGGAAGAAGAGATGATTTCAATAGTGTGAATGTTTGTGAAACGTTTACACTATAAAGTCGTGATGAGATAAAAAACCAAAGATTTTTACCAGAACAGTAATAAAGGTGCTTCAACACTTAAGCATTGCCCCCTTTTTAAATCCCAATAAAATGTGTTCTAATTTGTTAAACTAAGAGGAAAATAATAAAGTGTTCAGATACAAATAATCTCATGAATTAAGTAGTTAGCAGTGATTCTGTCAAATATTGCTGTATTAATATAATTATTACTGTAGATAGAGCTGTGTTTGCTGGCTTTAACAAGGAACAAATCAATGTCAGGTTAGATTTTTTTTAAAGCTTTAAAGTCTTCATTTGTCCTTTTATTACTTCCACTTCTTATTAAACTATATGATTATGTTTACGGTACAATGCAAAGGACAACAACTCTGTTTTATGCAGAGGATGAAGGTGGGGAGAGAGTAGATTTTTTTAATCCTCCAGGAATGAACACACATAAGCCTTAGTGTGCATAGCATATGAATGATGTCTGCATTTTATTTTAGTATGCCGCGTCGGGATCTCAGGGTTCGGATGCTTTTTACCTGACCCTGCGATCCACACATCTGCAATAAATTTAGTTACATTTCCTAGAGAGGTATATGACAGATCATATTTAGTCAGAATCAATAAGTGTTTTTAAGCAAAAAAAGATTCATGATTTTGTTTTTCCTCCAAAAACTTTAGGCTTTTTTTCTGTTTGCTTGCTTTATTTAATAATTTTAGGAAAATTGACTAGTTGACAATACAGAAAAATTTAACAACAAAGAAAATTGCTCATCAAAACTTTCATTTGTTTTGTTTTCAGAGTTATTCCTGGTGTCATCTCATCACCACCCACTTCTCCTTTTGATGTTTTTTAGCTGTGACCAGCTCCTAAACAAGCCTACGTTCGTGTACCGCTCTGAGGGACAATGGTGTCTATCAACAGCGCACTCAACAGTCATTTAGTATGCATGCTGAGGTTTCTGAGCACTCTTAATTTCACCACTTCTTCAGTGTGAATATACAACAACCTTCCAAAACACGTTGGAATTAGTATGCAGAACTGAATGATGATACAGTACGGGTTGTGAGGAAAGTGGTTCAACAACAACAGCAGCCATGGATCTTGGACTGTAGTGTGCTCCAACGCTTACAGGACTCAGTGACATTCAACAGAACACAATGAAGATATTTACCAGCATGGAGTTGGAGCGACCGTTGAAGGGCTGGGCCTCGGTGAAGAACTCTGTGTTGTGGTCAAGCCGTCCGTGCCCACCATACAGAGCTTCATCTGAATCCAGCTTGATTTTATATCTGACAAAGACTGAGGTTAAGGTGCAACAGCAGTGGAGAGCTGGCTTAAGGGATTGGAAACAAACAAACGGAAAAGGTTTATGATCAGTGCAGGCTTGGTTTAAAGGTGCTCAGGTGGTGTATACTTCTAGAAATCCTCTCATCCACCAGCATTCATCACCTTCACAGAGCTTTAAAAAGTGACAGTTCAGAACTCAAACACTTTGAATAGCCTGGTTATTTCTAAAGTGATGTTCTAATGCTAGTTATCGACATTAGTAACTCATTAGCTGGGACATCAGTCACACAGCATGGAGTAAGGAAAACAGTCTTTGTCAAGGTTAGGCTAAAGGCTAGCCAAATATGGCACCGTTTATAAAAGGTGTTTTTTCAGGCTTAAAAACAGGCCTTTCTCCAAAACATGTCGGTGTTAAATAATAATCCATAATATTAACCAACTTTACATGTTTGAATGACATGATTTGTTTAAGTGATCACGGTTTTCACAACGAAACAACACATAAACTTTGTTTATAGTATGTGTTGAGAATAGATGGTGTGTGCCAATAAACTTGTTTTATACCAGAAACAGAAAACAACCCTAAAAATAGGTCTGTGTTTGACTAGCCCAGGGGTTTCCAACCTTTTATTATTTCCCCTTAAGAGCTACTTCCACAAAATGACATAGTCCAAGAGCCACTTTTTGCAACATTTCATTTTAAACTTCTATTCAAACCACTAGAATAAGCTTGTTTTGCTTGAACATATACAAAAAAACATGGTCTTCAATTCACATGAAACCATCACAAAGAACACTGAATTTACATGAAAATTTACATGAAAAAGTGTTTTGTGTTTTTCCATTCATATTATAGTGTCTTTAACACTGCTAACTTAGGGTTTAACTGGGACTGATTTGTGCACAAATAACGTCGCGTGACTGGTCACTTTTTTTTCCTGCATCATAGACTCCAGCGTGCAGTGACGCATACTGCAGCGGGAGGGGGTTTCCCAGGAGCTCGGCACGATGTGTCTCGAGGGGCTATGAAAGGTGTGTGCGAAAATGAACACCCAACAACCAGGTGACCACGCATCATCTGGTCGGCTGCCGATCCACCATACTGAGCCCTAAACTGTTTGATTGACAAGCAACAGGGAGGGACATCTGTGGATTGATTTGATATAAAGGAATAGTTGTTTGGCCAGTGACAAAATTTAATTTTGTTACTCCAAATTTTTAATAAGCACCAAAGAGCTACTTTAAATGAGCTCAGCTACCGGTTGGAGACCCCTGGACAAACCTATAATCTAATTTGGATAAAATCTTTTGCCTTTTTCTACATATGCTTTATAACTGATGTGGCTCAGAAAGTACCAACTCTTGGTAAGTAGTAGACAGAACATCTCTTCAAAAATGACCAGGCTATCCTGACGCTGCCTTATATGAAGTAAAAACATAAAAATAATGTAACTATGCAGTCAGTCTGTTATCTATCTATCTATCTATCTATCTATCTATCTATCTATCTATAAGTGCACAGATGCTTCTGGTAGGACCTATTATTACATATTCTGTTTTTTAAACAACTTGGCAGAAGAAAAGACTTAACACCAATTGCAGCACAAAATCACTCGAAAGTCATCATCAAAAACTCTGTATAACTAACTAACAACAGAAGCCATGTTGGTAGTTTGCAAAAATGAAGTACAAAGACAAATAGTCTAAAACGCTGTGTAAATTTAAATCAAACATCAGTTTTGGCAAAAAAAATAAACAAAACAAAACAAAAAAACATTTTGCAGGAACTCAAAAATAATGTTAAAGCTCATTTGTCTGAAAAGGACTCAACTGCTCCCTGAGTTTCCCATTGGGTCAGTTTATTAAAAAAAATAAGTAACCAAAGAGATGTTTACTGCGGTTGTCTTCACTCTTTACATGTGTGAAAATCCTATGTTGTTTAGGTTGTATTTATGCAGAAATATGAAACATTTTCCAAGCTTCAAAGCATCGCTGCACCTGCAGGCATCCACCTGCTGAGGTCTGATATTATCCAGTCAGGTGCCGTATCATTTCTGTCCATCTAAACACTGCAGTTTCTCCTGTTTATCCCATATAAACACTGTTTTTAATGCAGATCAAATACAATATGCAACTGCAATTTTCATTACTATTTGTTATTTGATATTTAATCTACTCTTTTATTGAAAATAGGAAATAAATTAGGCCTGATTCAAGGTAAAAAAACAATAAATAATGTCAGAGGATTGGAGGCTGGGTGCAGCATTAAGGTAGTTGAAAAGTCAGGCGAAAATGTAAATGCCTTTGATTGTGTGTAGAAAATATGTATGCACTTTATGCATGGATGGGGGAGTAATGCCATCCTCCTTGCTGTCACTTTTTCTTGATTTTTTCCTTCCTGCACAATATTTTTTTTTCTCTGCATCTGAACAAGGATGCACAGATCCTGAAGAGCAGACTGATGGGAGCTTCCATAATGCAGCTCTCATGAATTGTGTGCATTCTGACAAAAGGACCATGATAGAGAGACACAGCATGAAATATGTAAATCACGCCATATGCTGTAGTGAAGGCTTCAGGATATAACCACCTTTTTTTTATGAAAGCACATGATAAAATAGATGAAATGAACATTTCTGTCCTTCAGCTCGATGAAATGTGAAAAATTGTCAAATGTGATATCAAAATTGCTCAGAAAAAAAAAAAATAATAATTTGAGAAGATTTTTATTTTTTTAAACCTCCCTGTGCTTGACGTAACTCTGGTCTCCATCTTTTGTCTTGACAAAACCCCAAAACGATGGGTATCAGAATCTGTCTCAGGTTAATACAGAAGAGTTTTAGAACACTGGACTTTGACAAGGATGCAGATAAAACCAAATTTTCTTGAAAACCCTGTAAAAAGAAAAGTTTATTCTTGGTAAGTGTAGTCAGAAATGGCAGATATATCTAGACATTTCTAACAAAAACCATGTTTCCATCAACGTTTTTTATGGGCATTTTGAAGTATCGCATTAAAAAAATGTGGATGGAAATGGTAAGAATTGCAAAAACTCTCAATTTTGCAAAAACGCTTTTACGCTCGCTTGAGGTGGTTTTTGGATTTCCCGAATAAAACGTTAATGTGCAAAAGGGAAGATGGAAACACAATGAAGAATAAGTTCTGGCATAGCAAACATTGGGTGTAGTTTAGGTAAGCAATGATTGTTCGGATGGACTTGTGTGGGAAGTTAAAAGATGAAAATAGTAAAATTATTGTGAAGATGTAAATATAACTGTCAGTTCATAGTTTAAAACAGAACATTGTCTCCAATAAAAATTATTACCTAAACTACCCAAGAAACTCCCACTTATCGACTGCAGGGACCCCGACTTGGGGAGAAAAAGGGGCAGATATTCAAACCGTGCTCTAATTGTTTGAACCATCATCTCATTTTCTGCCAGAAAAAAAGTTCTGGAGTTTCAGTCAGAGAACAGAGCTGAGAAAATATCTGTTTTTGCTTCGTGCACGGCTGCTTTGATTGTGATAATCAAAAAGAAGTGCTGCTTTGCACGTGCAACATAGACGGCAAGAAAAGGGGGAAAATAAAACAACTCATATTTGAATCTGACTTGAATGGGCTTGTTCGTTTTGTTTTATTGTGCACTGAGACAACATTTGTGATGATTTGTCGCTATATAAAATAAACTGAATTGAATTTTCAAGCAGACCATGGCCCTGACCACCACACGGTCTCTGCCATCACGCCTTTATCCCATCAGGGCATTCTTCTGCCAAATCTACTACAGATAAACAATGCACACAAACCCAGATGTCCATGAGATGTGAAGGAACACATGAATTTTACAGAGCTTCTGCAGAGAACAGGGGTTAGAGCTCCATAAGGGGTCCGTGCATCCTTAAATGCAGTCCACTGCGATGTGTGTTCTCACACCTCTATTCCTTTCTACTTTAAGCATTAATCTTTTAAGAACTCACTACTGTAGAATCACATCTGTAACAGGCAAAGCCTTTCCTCTCAAAAACCCTTGAGGTTCTTTGACCCCATCATCATATCACTGGTTGCTTGATTCTTTGTAGGCACTAACTGCAGCATAAGGGAATATCCCCCCAAGAACTACCTGATTTGGAGAAGTTCTGATCCGCTCGTCTAGCCGTCGCAATTTGGCCCCCTGTCAAAGTCACTCAGATTCTTCCACTGGCCCATTTTTCCTGCTTTCAACACATCAAATTCAAGAACTGACTGTTCGCCGACTGCAAAATATATCCCACCCCCTGACAGGTGCCACTGTAATAAAATAATCAATGTTATTCGCTCTACCTGTCAGTGGTTTTAATATTGGGGCTGGCTGCTCCGTGCATGCGTGTGCACGTGTGCCTGTAACTCAAAGTACTGGAAATGAGGCGTAGTTACAGTAATTTAGAGTTCCCTGGCAAACTTCTCGGCGAGGAAGCGAGAAACCAGCACAAATTGGTAGTTGGAAGGTTTTGAGCGATTACGTCTTTGTTAGTGGCTACAGACGGCTGCGGCAACAGCTTGCAGCTCAGCTGTGAAACACTGTGATCAATACGGCCGTTGTGAATAAAGAGGAAGATTAAAGAACACAATCAGTTTTACCCAATGACCAGAAAGAAAAGAAGGCAGTCTGAGTCTCGATGATTAGAGTCATTGATGACCTGCAAACAATCTTGCCATGACCACAATTGTGGACCTACAGCCTCCACTTAGTTTCTCCATTAGCTTTTTTTTTTTTCCTCCCCAGGTTGTATGAAAGTAATAGCATTCTGCCGTGGGTAAACAAGAGTTAAGTGAGCTGTGTGTGCACATCTGAAAAATGTGGCATGGCCTTGTGAGCGTTCCAAATCTGTGTCTAGCTCTTTCAGAGTCAACATCAGCCTGCTTTCTGATCAGCCAGTGTTAAGTTACATCAGACAGAAAGAAATGTAGGAGGCAGTTTCTGTCACAGGCAAATAACAGACAGTTCAAACCGGCAAGCAATGCAAACAAGACGTGATAAAAAAAAGGGAAATAAATAATCTAAACAAACTAAAGGTCTAACATTTCTTGAAGGAATGCTTTTTCACTGTACATGACACAGTTTTAGACTAAAATAATCTTATATTGTGATCTCAAATGATCTGTTGACGTTTGCCTAATATCTGTTAAAATGTCCGAGTTCTAGTATTTGTCTTTTTTTCTCAACTTAGATGAAAACGATTATTTTCTTTAAGTGCCTGTGACATGCCCATTCTTCAAATACAAGTCAAAGAAATCTTTAGCTTTAAGAAACTTAATGATTTTACCTTTTTTGTCACATAACTGGCAGATTCTCTTTTGAACTTAGTTCAGCCAAGGAAGTGACATCAAAAGGGAACTTTGATATTGACTCAAAATAATCTAAACAAACATCAGATTATTCTCTACAGTCTGTGTTAGCCATTGTAGCAATACTCTGTTTACATGCAAACATACCCCTTTGACATCACTTCCTGTGCGTTATCACAGAGCGTTATCGTAGATCCTTCCTACCTGCAGCTGTCAGACTTTATAACCAGCACCACACCCAAAAATCACATTAAGTGTTTACACACCTGCTGCTGCACAATCATTTGTACTGTTACCATTCACTGTCATTACTCAACTGCACAATCATTTGCACTACTACTCTGCTGTAATTCCACATCTGTGGTTCTTGTCTGCATTGTGATACTTCACTTTACAGTTATTGGTCTGTTGAGATTGTTTTGCACTATAGTCTAATGACTCTAAAACGAAACATATCTTTTTCTATTCTTGCACAATTCTTTATATTATATTTTTTATTACTAGTAGTTGTATCATGGCTATTCAGTGTTATTTTTTGTTTTTTTGTGCACTATCTACAGTTTGTAAAACAACTAGTGTCTGTACTGATGCTGCTGTGACACCTGAATTTCCTCTCGGAGGGACAATAAAGGCTATTTCTATTCTATTCTATTCTATTCTTTTCTATTTCACATCTGAATATCTCAACTGTTCATCTCAGTAGCGTGCATTTGTTTCTGAAATATATTACACACGTATGATGTCACAGGCACTTAAAAGTTTCATTAACATCTTTTCAGTGTTTTAAGAAATATTTTGCCAACAAACAAAAGTTAATTGTAAAGTTTTAATCAGCTCGTGTGCAATCTCAGATTTTCTTTTCTTTTCCGTGTATTGCAACAATTTTAATACACAATACTTCATACTGAAATGTTGGCTTTTGTTAGTATTTTCAACTGAACTGACCAGAAATATAGCACGCTGTCTTCTTCCTGTCAAACTTATCTTGGTCCGATCGCTTCATGCAGCTTTCATTGTATATAGGATAATTACGCCTGTGAGTGCAGCCCCATCTTGAATAATCTTACAGCGCCTGCTTAAAAATAGATAAAGGCTGCATATTTTCCTTTCAGATACCTTATGTAAAAAAGTAGATGATACTGGAGTGTGTTTTTTTTTTATGCCCAACTGTTCTTATTTTGATCAAAATTCTAGTTGAGTTTGTGACACCACATCTATAGCTGCATTATTGTGCACGGCGTGCCGGGAAAGGCTCAGACAGCAAAGGAGAATGATAACCTGACACAATCGCAGCTGCCTATTGGCACGGTGTAAATCAAAGAGCAATCTGCCCCTACAGGTACGGCTTTTCATGACGGGATCCGGCTGGGATTTCAAATACTCTAACCAGCCAGATAAAGACCACTGCCTGAAGATCGTGTCCACCACGAGTCACACCTAAAATAATAATAAAAGACGCGGATGTGTCGAGAACGCCGTGGAAAATGCAACAATGACCGAGTTTTATTGAGCAACACCTTTCATTGTGAGGTGCTTTGCCTTTCTCTTTTCTTTCGGAGACCAAAAAAGTCATTAAAAAGAGGAAATGTGGAAAAAAAAAAAGAGTAGAAAAGCTAAAAAAAACAAAACTTTGCAATAGCAAAAAATTTACTAAACAGATGACTAAGATACAGATGTTGCTACTAAATATTTTCCTTTTTTTCCCTTTCATGTTATTTAAACTCTGCGTCTGCATAATTTGAGATATTTTGGTCATTCATATGTCAAAATGTTCAACTCATTCAGGAGATGTGTGCTGTGGTTTTTATAACTTTTATCCTTTTTAAAATATCTTTATTTAAAAATATTTTCCTCAGAAATACACGGCAATCTCTGAAATTCCTTCAAAAACACTTTTTCTTTTTTTTTCTGAAGAATCTTCAGAATATTTGATCTATTTTCATATTTTTATACTATTTTCAGTTAATTGCTACATTTAACAACTTTATTTAGCCTTTTGCTAATTTTAGCCATTTATTTTGGTCTTTTTATTTAGAGTTTGCTACTATTATCTTGTCTTTTGATTTTTTTGTGTTAGCATTTTGCTACATTTAGTTTTTAACGTTCTCCTTGGTGCTTTTTGATTTTAGTTAGCGTTTCCTTACTTTTAGTTTGCATTTCGCCACTTTTAATTTGACTTTTGCAACTTTTGACTTTTAGCTGGTCTTGTGCTTCTTTTAGCTTCAACAAATTCAGCTACTACACTGCTTTATTGTGGCGTTACTGCTTTTTATTCATAAATGGGAAAATGCAACCTTTATTTTGTTTACAGCTACAGTGGATTCCCTTCACTGAAAACTTTTTCCACTATAAGCATCAAGGAGTTACTATATACATTTCTCCATTTGGCAAAACTCTTGCTTATTTTTAGCTTCCATGGTTAATTAAGCATGGAAGCTACACATTAGAGAGATAACACCTGCGGATCCACATTAAAAAGCAGGCAGGCATCCAATGTGTGACAGAAAGCAACAAAAGGTGCGTTAAAAGTGGTTTTTCTTTTCTGTTTTTGCAGGAGAAGGACCCTCTCTGATATAATATGGTACTTGTCACATTGCCAAAAGAAATTCCACGGCGGATCAATTTTCAGTGGTGCGCAGCGTGGTCAGCTGCATCTAACTATTACAGTACCTCTGGATTCAGCTCCACTGTGACATCCTGACCCTCACACAGGTAGAAGAAAGTTTAAGTATATGACAGCTGAGTGTAATGAAAAAGCACTTTTGGACTCTTTGAGCTTGTCTTGTTTATCTCCTCTGCCTCTGAGTGGCACTTTCATCTGTCTTCTCCCCTAATTGGATCCTCTGCACACGTTCCCATCGGAGGATCTGCATCTCCTTCGTACACGCGGCGCATTTACCTTCCTCACACACACACACGGCACATTTGCCTTTATGTGTTTACCGCCTCTCTGTATAATGACAGCCGGAGCTTTGCCCTCACATTTATTTGCATTTCCTCTCAACCCACCCAGAGTCTGAGGCCTCTCCTTAAACATCAAAAGAAGCACCAGGAGGAAAAGATGTGGTGCTATCTAAATGAAAATAAATCCTCAAAAACAATGTTACAGACACTGTGCAGCTGGGCTATTAGCGCTTTGCCCAGGACTCACCCAGTCAACGTGGAGCTAAAAATATGAGGCGAAAAAGGCAATTATTTTACAACAAAACTGCTCACAATTAAGGGATGATATTTAAAGATTAGGTCTTACTTTTGTTAGTAATGTCAAAAATCTTTGTTTTATCACCTGCTGTTGGTGGCTTTTCAATCTTTACTGCTTTGCAAATATTAATTACATCAATGTCCTTCATGAAAATTTCCTCTGATGTAATCATACACTTTTTCAGCCCACGTAGGGCGCATTTTTATCTTACTGCAACACGCTGGACGCTGTCCCAATTCGTAGGCGCCTACATGTGTGGCTAACAAAACCCTGAAAACATAGGGTGCATCTGAGTATCCTGCAGGGCAGCGGATATCCCAGAATTCATTGCGTCATCAGTAAACTAAACAGAAAAAACGAAGATGGCAGAATTCTTTCATCATGGACCGAAGAAAATGTTTTTTAAATATATGATTAGCAACACGGCTAATGAAGTTTTTGCTGCAATGAGATGTTAAAGGGGCAATATTATGTGTTTCTCAGGCATATGTTTAAATTCTATACCATAATAAAAGTAACTATGTCACCTTCATTTGTTATTAAAACGCTCTTTATATGTTTAAATAGAAAATAAACTTGACTTCTGATCATATCTATTTCTGTCTCTTTAGGAACCTCCTTCTTCTTCTGTCCCGCCCAGTTCAACACAGGGCTGTGTGTGCTCTGTGATGAGGAAGCTCGGCTTGGAGATACAGTCCAGAGGAGGAGTTGGTCCCAAAAAGTGGTTCTAGTCCCAACTGGTGGTTTTTGCTCCCCTGCCTGACTGCCTCAGGACACTACAGGATCTCTCAAACATGAATGAATGAGTCAAAGTAAGACTCTGGGCATGTTTTTAATGAGAGGATAACATTATAACATGATATAAAACTCAAAAAAGTTGTATAATGTATAAGTTGTATAAATTTAACAATAGCCCAACTTTACTTTCTGTTAGCAATATATATATATATATATAAAAAAATAAAAAATTTCATAACCACTGGTTAACGTTTGGAGTCAATTTCCATTGTTCTGTTAGCTTTAGTCTTAAACATTCAGATTCTATGTGTAAATGCAGAATAAAAACTGTAATAAATCCTCACAGTTCAGAGCAGAATATATACTCCAGCTGCTGACATCCAATGAAAACAAACAAACTCCACCATCGCATCAGTTTAATCATAACTGAAGAAGTAACGAAGCCTCGTGTCCACCCGGGGAACCGATGGCGTGAGCCTCATAAGGGAGCGATGTCTTTTCTGATAAACACAGATCTGTCAGCTTCCTGTCCCCCTCCACATTCCTGATCATTAAGTCTGCTGTAATCACAACTGTGGGACTCATTAAATTTCTGACAGCCAATGTTGCTAAAGAGAGTCTTTCTGAATCACTGGGCTCTGATATTATTTTTCTCCACCAGCATAACAAGATTACAATAAACAACTGACTCATATTTCCCTCAACAATTACAACTAAAAAGAACCAGCCTCAGAGAAAAAAAAATGCCATTAAAAACTGGGGGTCGTTACAAGTCTCGTTTATTTTTAAACACGTCTCACGCAGTGCTTAAATCTCTGATCCACTTCTCAGCCCAGAGTCTTCTCAGGGGAGATTTTTAGTATCCTAAATGTCTTGTGGCACAGTGAAAATGTACTTGTACGAGTTTAATTAGGAGACAAGTCAAGCATTCAAGACCATCAACAGTCAGCAGTAAAGATTAAAGCAGAGGTTGATGCACGTTTGACAAAAAGGGCAACGGAATTGAAGGTATTTGCTCCTGAGAATAGCTGAGGGTTGACTTTTTAATGCGGAGGTTTATTTATGATCTGCATTAGCCTCCAATAGGAAATAAACAACTACTCACTGTTGGTGTGGGCATTTCTTAACAGAGGCTGACAATAAGAGCAGCACAATATAGGCAGCTGTATCCTCAGCTGCATTAGCACCCCTGCAGAGTTTGCAAATGCAGCATAATAAAGTGAAAAATGGTTTAACTACAACTTATGTTTAAAATGGAGCTCATTGACAACAACCTGACAGGTTTATTAGAATAAATAGTAACCATCATTTGGAGGTATTGCACATCTATACTGGATAATTCTCACCTAAAGGGCAAGTATTATGCGTTTCTCAGACATATAGTTCAATTCTATACCAAAATAAAGTAACTATGTCACCTTCAGTTGTTATAAAAATGCAGTCAATTTGTATAAATCAATGCCTTGAAATTGTCCTCTGTCTCTTTAAGAACTTCCAACAGTTTCCATCATGCCCATTTCTACAAGCTTCACTACGTTTACAACCGGTCTAAGGAGCATTATATTATGTTGTAATATTAATTAAAAAAAGCAGCAACATTATACAATATTATAATTGAACCTTACTTGAAGGATTCCACAATGAACCCAGAAAGTACTTTTTCTGAAGAACCAGAGCGAGAAGAGAGACAACGTTTCAGCTTGGTAAGATATCTCCCAGTCATCCTCACAAACACACATCAATGTTAAGATAATTTATTTATTACTAAAATGTGGTGTCAGCCAACTAAAGAACACAGATTGTAATATAAGTTACGAATGATAACTGTAGATTGTAGATAGACCAAACAAACCAAGTTGTTTTTTAGATTTGATTTTTTAGTTTATAAAACTTTATTCATTTCATAAAAAATAAATATTTGTACAATAAAAAAAGAAAATAAGTTTTTCAGCTTACCTGGGCAGACGACAACCGTGTTAACGTATTTGTTTGTGTTTATACTGCATCGGACCAGACCGAGAAGTATTACGAACTCAGAAGATGCAGTTTCACCAGTTTGCTAGTTGTTGCTGCTGATAGCCTCCAGAAGGGAGGTGTGCTCTGTGATGAGGAAGCTCGGCTAGAAGGCACAGTCCAGAGAAAGGCAGTTCTAGGGCCAAACAGCCATTTTCCTTCTCGATTCAGGACATTACAGCATTTCTCAAACATGCATGACTGAGTCAAAGCTACACTCTGGGTATGGTTTTGATAATATAACATAATATAAAGCTGCAAAAAGCTGATTCTACATGATAAAAAAAAAGTTCTGAAAAAAGTTGTAGAAAAATGGGTTTATAAAATTAGCAAATTATTGTATTTGTTTTCTATTTCCAACATGGGGTATGGGTATGTATGTAAGGAGATGCATGTATATACTGTATGTGTTCATATTTATATGTATAATTATTCTAGCTGAACAAAGAGGTGAGGGATAAGCTGTTTCTTCTCACTCCTTTTTGTTTATGCCAGCTATTCCCTTGGTTATGTTGTTCTGTGGTTATTGTGCTGCCTTTAATTTATTTCCTTTTTTTTGATATTGTGAGATGTGTGTTATAAAGCAACAAATGGGAAGCTAGGTATCATTTGCATATTCAAAATAAATGATTAAAAAACATACATTTTTATAATTAGGGTTGGATTACCACAAAGTAATGTCTATGAAGTTTAATGGACCAATAATCTGCGTGGGATTATCACAGCTTTTTGTCTTGCCTTTAAATTAAACTTTTTTTAATGTTATCAGTGATTTTGTGAAGCACAAAGGGTAAGTTTGATTATTGTTGTAACAAATGAACACTGTATCACTCTGAGAGGCACTTCAAGTGTGCAGGAAAACTAATGTCGGGAGGAACAAAAAAAGTCATAATATGATAATAAAAAAGGATACTTTCCTGGTGCTTCTACACCCACCCTGTAGCTCTGGAAGCTCTTGTTGGGGTGGAAATTGAAGATAAAGAGCACATTTGCCCTGTCAAACACAATGACCTTGTCTCCTTCATGCTTGGCACTGATGAAGGCCTGGAGGAGGAAGAGAGAGACAGAGAGAGAGAGAGAGGAGGAAAGAAAAGCTCATAAAGTATTTCTTCATGAATAGTCATCACCTTTTGTCCTGCTGGATTTAAATCGTCATTATGGGGCACCTTAAATCAGGGGAGGGCAAACATCCAAACAGACTGAGAAGCATTCCCGAATCAAATTTCAGGTGGCACTCATCAGCGGGAACCAGCGGCCCAAGGTGGTGTGTCGAGGCAGACGCTGTCAGCTCCAGACAGGCACACGATAAAGGCACCACTCTCTCCTGCAGAGCAATCTGCTGCTAACGTGTCATTAGCAGAGATTATCAATGTCACCCAACCCCCCTATTTTTGGTGCCTTGTTCCCCAAGCCAATTTCAGCGCGGCATATTCACGGCTGAGCAAGATGATAAGCAGCCCCTGCAACTGGACCGGCAGAGTTGATGGAGGTTAAGAAATGAGCTGACAGTCTGGAGTCGGTCCATTTCTGCGAGAGCTCTGAAGTAATGCCAACTTCCTCTGGCTGGCAGGAACTGCTTTGGAATTGCAAAACAAATTTAACCTGCATCTATCAAGTCGTAGTCAAACTTGTTTGTACAGTCCAGTTTTACTTAACTAAAAATCTAAAAAAAAAAGCTGTTAGCCCAGATGTTCAGATCTTCGTGATTATTTTTAGAATCTCTTGATGTTTGCCTGAAATATGAAAATAATGTAATACTTTTTTTTTCCAAATGTGCACCAGCAGCGAGGGCCTCGTGAGATCTAAACATATGGTTCCCTGATATCAAAGCGGTGGCTTCGAGTCTGAAGTCAGGTCTGAGAGTCTGCCGAGTTTCTGTTTCTGTCACCGCCTGCAGCATCACACTGACCTGGAACCGTTCAAACTCAGTCAGTGAGGGGAGAGAGGGGTAAATCCCTATTTGTGAAGTCAGCACTCCCACTGAAAATAGTTTTTCTGTCTTCTTTCTGTCTCACAGTCAGCTGCAGGTGCACTCAGGAAAAAAATAAAATAAAATATTTTATTGCCCAACGATAAGATGATATTGTTTTTGCCTTCCTCTCCCTCTGTGTGTGTGTAAGTTTGTCTGTCTGCAAAAGAAATCTCATGAATCAGTGGATGGACTTTAATGAAACTCTCCAAAAGTAATTACTGAGTTGACATCTACAACCAATTACTTTTTAGAGTCAGCTAATTCAATATGGCCATCACAGCTAGGCATTCTCAGCCAGTTTTACAGATATTAAAGGTGGGGTATTATGTATTTTCTAGACACATAGTTCAACTCTATACCACAATCAAGTAACTATGTTACCGTCAGTTGTTATAATGCTGCATATATCAAAAATAAAATTGACTTTGCATCTTAAAGCCTTGTAATTGGCCTCCGTCTTTTTAAGAACCTCCTACCGTTTCCAACATTCCCACTTCAGCAGGTCTTTACAACAATATATAGATGGGGATAGTTTGACATAATGAGTCAAACTCAGATGACACATTCTGAAAACAAGATTATTATTCTTACACATTCAGTTCTTGTTTGGTAAATCAGTCTCAAAACAAGATCAAAAAGACTTTTTTGGCTGGATATAAAGTTTTAAAACTTGTTTAGATGGACAGTTTTTGCAGTGTGGTTTTGATGGCTGGGTGATTAACAGGCTTCTGCCCAATTTGAAGAGTTAATTCAATCACTGAATCAGGTGTGTTGGTGCAGGAAAACCTCTAAAACATGCAGGATGCCCTCAAGAACTGGAGTTTAACACCCCTGCTCTAAGTGCTATACATTGTTCAGTGTTAATGCTGAAAGCTCTGGCAATAACTCTTATCAACTTTGTCTGATAACAAATATTCATACAATTCTGGATAGATTTTAATGAAATTTACAAAAAGGGCATGTACTGTTGGGCGTACTTCCACATTCCACTATTTGATTCACCTTAAATCAAGAGGACCAAAGTTGAGCAAAAACAGTAATAACTTCATATCTCCTAAACATAGGATGGAATTTGTCTGAAGCTTTGGTATACAGGGAAAGTGGCAGGTAATATGAATTCCTTCAAGGATCACTGGGCTTAGTTTATTTCCAGATTTTAGTCTTTTAATAATCTGTGGATTCTAGAGATCACAAACAAATTCTCTCCGTGTTTCCATTTTCACTAAGTTCATTTGCGTCTGAGACAATAAGGAAAACTGCTGACAAATGGTCTTGGGGTTCTCATTTCATCTACAAAACGTCCTTGGATCAACCCGGCTCAGTGAAATATCGAACGAGCCGAGCTACAGAATATATCTAATAAGTGCAATTACCTTGGCAATGTCATTGATAAGCTCTGCAGAGGATTCAGACTTCTCTGGTTATTACAGCAGAATCTCTGAACATTATTGGCATTATCTGTGAATGATGTTGAACAAAGTCTCTTTCTGATATTGCACAAGTTCCCAGAATAGGTGAACGGGACTTTTTTTTTTTCCAATTGTGTCTGTGCAGAAAGACTAATAGTCGAGGAGGGTCAGTCGCAGAAGTCACTGCAACTGAAAATTTATCTCCTGCTATAATGTGATGTTGAAATAATTTACAGAAAATCTTTGGTGTATCTTAGGTAAAAGTGGTTGTTTTATTCTGAGTTTCTTTAGCTTTGAGGCTCCTGCTTTAAATCTTTTCTCACAGTACCTGGATGATTACATTTTAATGCGTCAGGCGAATACTTCATGAATGGATAGAACTGTTAGGGATTCAAGGCCGCTCTTAGTGAGCCTGAAACCTTGTTTTTAAACAAGTATAAACCCTTTCAGTCTCTTCATACTGTTGTATGTTTTGCTGTACTTGAATGAGTAAAACAAAAACTTGATAATATGGCTTAGGGTTGGGCAAAATTTTACAGTGTGCAATTATTCATCAGAAAAACTTTAACCTACATTTTTTATGGCATTTGATGATTAATGCGATCAATGCCGCCAGGCAGACTGACTGGAGATTACCCGGTCAGTCCGATTGATGCTCCTCTACACTTCAAATGAGACAAACATTTTTTCTTTAAAGTTCTGTACTTTATTTATCATAACTCTGATTTCACTTGGCCCATCAACACAATTTAAAAATTGATGTATAGCCTAAAGTCTGTACTTTTGACACAATTTGGAACAGATTTTCATGGAGCAAATTTTCCCCACTAGAGTGATTTAAATTGGTCATGTGACTAGGACATGAGGACATCCAGGGACTCCAGAGGATTAATCATCATATTAATCGTTATCGGCTAAACACCACAATTAATCGTGATTCATTTGTTTTTCCAACCCTTCTATGACTGAACTTTCTTCCACCCGTGTAATATTACTAAAATTAGAAACACCTGGTCTCAAAATGGTGCAAGAAAACTGCACACACTTCTAGACAGAACTACTGTAATTCTAGTAACACTTACAGGGGTGTCAAACTCATTTTCACTGAGGACCACATGAGCGTTATGGTGACCCTCGAAGAGCCAGTTGTAATCAGCTTTGACATTCATGTTTAACTTTGACTAAACAGTGTTTCAACATGTCCTCTTTTAAACACTGATAAGAACCAAGTGTACGACTGACTAAATCTGACATAAATAATACAGAAATATTAAAAGTAAAACTAAAAGTTTTACACACTGATGAGTTTCCAGTGAGTAGCTGCCATCTTGAATTCTGAACTCTCCCACTTTCTGACAGGGAATTCCCATGGATGATCAACATGCATTATGGGAAATGTAGTTTATGGTTGATGCTGACTTTAAAACAGCTTATTTTCAGACATTAATACTGTGCTATCCAACTAAATTGCCCAGTTAATTAAAGCCAACAGCTCAGGGGCAAGACACTTATTATTATCTTTCACCTTTTAAATGTATTTTGTTGAATTTAATTATAAATTTAAAGTTTACCATTAATATAAGAAACAAAGACGAGTGTCGCCTGCGGGCCTTGAGTTTGACAAGTGCTTTATAATAAAGACACCTTACAATGTTTCAAATCTTACTTCCAACACACAAAGCTATTAACAAACAAGTTCATCTTATTTTAAAGGTCCTATTGTTGCATATTTGTCCGGTTGTTTGATCCACACCAGGGTTCACGGGTGTTTTCACACCTGTATAAAATGTCCAACGGGGGAAACAAACTCTGGTCTGTTTAAAGCGGAAACCCTAACCCTAACCCTAACCCTAACCCAACAGCTGAACAGGCACTATATGTATATATAAACTAAATTCAACTTAATTGCCACCTTGAAAAGAAGCTGTATAAATGACAGCCACAGAGTTAAACTGAAAGACTTTTTATACGTAAACTAAAGAAACCAGTTGTGTCGGGCTTCAGGGTGGGGCTAACCTTTCAGGGCTGCCATTCGGAACAAAGATTTGTCTAACAGTAGCTTTCAACAACACATTATTAACTGTGTATTAATGTAGTCGAGTGAAAGGTTCTCATTATCTGCGTACACTTGATTCACTTGACACCCACTAGAAATGTCTGCTTCTAATTTC
Source organism: Anablepsoides rubrolineatus (assembly GCA_031762495.1). Lineage (NCBI taxonomy): Eukaryota > Metazoa > Chordata > Actinopteri > Cyprinodontiformes > Rivulidae > Anablepsoides > Anablepsoides rubrolineatus. The sequence goes on along the minus strand of JARVGW010000624.1, from coordinate 19,431,044 downwards.
TAGGCTCCTCCTCGACCGTCTGTATGTTTCCGTGCTTTTAAAATGTGTTTAGTTGTGTTGAGTCGACTCCGATCAGTAGAAATATAAAACTCTGGAGGAAACAGAGGTCAAACGATTGCCTAAATCTGGATATGCTAAAGACGGTAATATTTGTTGAGAATCACACATTCATAAATTCTCATGCACTAAATTAAGAAAAATCTTTTTGTCTGGTTTTATATTACTGAGGTGTTTATAGAAAGACCCAGAGTTGAGATGTTATCTTTGTGATGTATATGGTCCTCTTGGTCTGCACAGATTCAGTTTTACACACAACAAAACAATTACACACACAACATTGCCAATGTATAATCCGACAGATTCTTAAAAAAAAAACAAAAAAAAACACACGATCCGATGGTATAATTTACATAAACGCTATAATTAGATGCCGTTTGAAGGTATATTGCATGGCTGTCAATCGCTGTATGATTTCACATAAAGAGCTCAGCGACAGCCAAGAAAAACAGCCTCCAGTGCGTAGCAGGTCAGCACTAGTGGCAGACTTATTTGTCTTTCTTGCCAGTAGCATCCTCTGGGAACAAGATTCTCCATCATTTCCCCAAAAGGACTCCCATTTTCCCCCTGCCTTACTGTCCCATTTCCTTCCACAGGGTGTGGAATTCCCCTCCCAGTAACTCCGAGCGCGCTTTTAAACTGACAAAATCAGAAATTCTCACAGGTGTATGGATAATAATTGCTTCGCCATATTTCTCTCATTCTGCTGCTTTTGCCTATCTGCGGGTCAGCGTGTTAAGACAGGAGGGAGGAGTAGCTTTAATCTGTGAACAGATTCCCAGGGATATGTGGGATGGTTCATTTAAATCAATTACAACCTCTCGCTTCTAATCCCTGTCAATTTAGCTACACTTCCCATTTATATTATCCCATCACTTTGCTGTAAAAATCTCATGATAGGAAAAAAAAAAAAGTACATTCAACTGCAAGTGGAGACAGAAATCCAAGAAAGAGCTGTTACTTTTCAACTTGACAGCAGCCAGAAAGAAAAAAAACAAGGCATTTCAAAAATGAGCTCCATTTATGAGGCTTTTATTTCTGTGGAAAATCTGAACAGATGTGTGGACAGATGAGGCCATGAAATGATGTTTCTCCTTAGATAAATAATTTTTAATGAGCAAAGTCTTCTTTTTTTTAAACAAATGGACGCCACTTCAGAATAAATTAAATAAAAAGTGTGATTAAAAATATGCGACGTATCAGTCTATTCGAGTAATTTTCTTTTTGAGTTTTGTTGCCCAAAGCGTCTGTAAAAGTGAGCGTGTGTCGTTCTTACAGGTGGAGCTGCCAGCCAGCCGTACTTGTCCTCGGTGCGGTTCATGTCCCGGTCAAAGGCGTAGAGCTGACGGTAGCGGAGGTTATCCGTATCCACCAGATTAAACTGCCGCCGGGCGTAGTGGTAACTCTGATCGTTACCTTCTCTGGGGAAATCCAGCCACTCAGGATGGCCAAACTCGTTTCCTGCAACACAGAGAATGTTATTAAAGAACGTACATAATGAAGGGAAAGGCACACCGTCTTTGAATTAGCATACTCCGTCATGTCATGCTTTATGAGGTTCTTTTTCCTCTGAGGTTTTGTGAAAATTTTAACAAGACAAAAAAGAAAAGGAAAAAAAGAAAGAGATCAAACACGCAAAAGTCACCGGCAGTCTTCAACCTTTTTATCACTCCGGAGGATTGTACAGTGCATAATAAAACAGAGCCGCAATGTTCCAGCAGACAAGCTTCATGTGACTTAAGATCATTAATTCATGAATAAAAGCTACAAATATAAAAATTAAAAACAGCAGAATTATATTTATAAACATTAAAGTGCCTGGGACATTTATATTCTTTATATACAAAAAGTCAAAGAAAACATCTTTATTTGTAAGGAACTTGGCATAAAACACACAATTTTACCCATTTTGTCACAAAGCTGGCATTATTTCTTTTAACTCAGTAAAAGTGAAACAGGAATTGACATCAAAGGGGAACTCTTTAAGAACAAAAACTTTGTTTATTTAAACAATAATATATCTTTTCTGACTCTTCTTCATCTTTCTCTGATAGTAACTCAAAATAAATTGAAGAGACAGCAGACACTCCGTGTTGTTAGCTATTGTAGTAACGCTCTGCTCACATGCAAACATTCCCCTTTGACATCACTTTCTGTTACTTCACATGTAAATATCTCATCAACCGTTCATCCGAGTGGTGTAAAATTTATTTTGTAATCTGTTATTAATGTTGTCTTTCCAAAAAATGTATTCATATTTCCTACAAAAATCTGATGTCACAGACACTTTAATTTACCTACAACTTCAGGTGGGCATTTAACATGAGAAGAACTTATGGAAGAGGAACAAAACCTTTGGTTACCATTTTGTCCATTTTGCTCATCTTCTTATACCAATTGTAGCTTTTAGCTACATTTGAAATTTTTCACGCTGCATTTTAGCAGGAAACATAATTTATCTTCATCTAAATCTCTACTTTTTCTCAAACTGAAGACGGATCAGTTTCTAAAAAAATAAATATAAAAACCCCCCACCAAAACTGTTAATTAAAGAAGAGAAGCAGCCTTATGAATAAAGGTTTCAGGACTAATATCAATATTTCACAAAGCTACATGCATACGGCAGGCGTTTATGAAACAACATCCCTGATCCTACAAACCTGTCATGCTGGGAGATGAGATAATGAATCCGTCACCAAATGTCATGACAACATCATAAAACAATAGCCGGCATAATTGAATTCCCAGCGGAGAAACAAACAGACAATAGATGTAGGAAGATGCAACCATAGTAAATAAATAAATTATAAAAAAATCAAGAAACAAAACTAAAAAAAAGAATAAAAAAGAGCAATTGGACGAAGTGGAACTGACGGCGACTGACAGCAACTTCTAATGAAAAACATTATGGAGGTGTTAAGGAAAGTGGCAAACAATAAGAATTGGACTGCCAACAGAACGAGCTCACTGCAGCGCTCGCCTCAAAATTAGGACGGCAAAAGCACAAAGAAGAGACAGACACGAGGAGGAAGAGAGAGAATAGGGAAGGAGGAAGACAGAGATCCTCTTCTTGTGACATCTGCATGAATAAGAAACCTCCCACACAACATGAAACATGGAGAATTACACCTCAATGCCACAAGTAAAAAAAACGACTCATAATCCAGTGTGCATGCATGATTTATTTTTTTAAATCATGTACTCATATATATATTTTTACAACTAAAAAACAAACCAGAAGACCACAAACAACATATAAAACTTCATCACTATAGGCTGAATCTTATATAACTGTTTTATTTTTAAATGAAAAGAAATTAAACAAAGCAGAAAAAAAAACAGCATAGCTCGCTTTGTAAAACACACGTAACAAATTATATAAAGAAGTTATAGGTGGTGGCATAAAATAGAAGAACTAAACTACTTTAGAGCTAATAAGTGATAATCTCCCCTGGTTCCTTGCTTGACATGTGTCCCCACAGTACCAAGGACTGTAAAAATGTGCTCTTGCTTTCATGATTCATTGGATCCCAGTTATTTTTGTTTTTCTATTGTGATGACATGAATCTGCTCTACAAACCTGATATATGTCTGATTGCTTTTTGAGACATGACGGTAACAAATAACACAATAAACAGAAGTGCAGCAGGAGAAACGTTTATATACCAGTACAGGATTGGAATTTTTGGAAATACTTCAAACTTATTTGGAAAATATTAATTTAATTTAAGCAGATGTCAAATAATACAAAACCTCTACCCATGTGGTCATGGTAAACAGCTAAATAATTAACATATATTTTCCAGAGACATGATAGGTAAGATTCTCACATTCCAAAACAAACATTCCCTCAATCAATTTGAAACCACAAACCTGTGAGAGGAAGTCACACAGGCACATATGCAAATTCTCAGAGCCTGACAAACTGTGGGTTCAACCAGAAACTTGCTGTGACTTAGTGCTTACCATCTTATTGCAAACCCAAAAGTAAAAAAAAAAAGTATTTCAAAGTTTTAGGACCAAAAGCACAAAGAACTATTTGCCAGGACTTAAAATATCGTAAATACAGCTGCAAAAGAACAACTAAACAAAACTTGCTGGTCAGCCACAAAAAACAACAACAACAAAAAACATTGACAGGTAAATGGAGCAACACTGCTCGCCTTAGTAAAAATGCAATTTTCCTGCTGGGAAAGCCTGCATTCTGGCATCTACACAAATGTTACTTTGACATTTGCCACCTGCCTTGACATTTCTGCAGACCAATCACACCACCCACACGGCAACAGCACTTTGCTACAACTGCAGCTTCCTTCGGCAGTTCATCATTGGGTTCAACAAAAAAACCTTTGCTGGAATGCTGAGAGGACGTGGCAAAGTCGTAGGTATTCACTTGAACTCCAAACTCCCTAAATTTGGGTCTGATGGGATCTGATGAGTGACCAGCAAGACCAAAATACTGTAAATAGACCAAAACCTTCCCAAGGCCAGAAGTATTTGTTACTACCATGGCTGCACTTAGTTCAGTACATCTTCAGGTGGATTTATGTCCTAACTGCCCTGTTTTGCAGATCAAAGAAAATCGTGTGTTTTTTGAGGAAACATTGATAATAGTTTGCGTTATTTAAGCCAAAAGGCTAAAATTAACTTGTGTAAAACTAAGAACTGTACACCGTGACCAAATCCATGAAAATTAAGATTTTAAATCAGTCACATGTTGCTAATTAAATTCACTTGATTAACTAATCAGAGTCTCAACTGAAGGTGTCTGTTTTGTGTTTGACACAATTTCAAGAAAGACAGACCCCAATAATAATCTTTTACAACTACTTTCTTTTAACAGTCTGTCAATCTGGGAGAAAAAAAAAAGTCTCTGTATCTCAGTTTTGTCGTCTCTTTGCTATGTCTGTTGAGTTTCAGCAGGTGGGAAGAAAATTTCCTATTAAATCTCTATTAGAGTTTGCCAAACGGCATGTGGAAAACTCCATGGTCAAGTACTTCTTGGCAGCCGGCCCTGGTTGAGATTTAATACGAGTTTTCTTCAGTTTGACACTCTGCCATGAAGCTTAGACTGGTGAGGAACTCAGGCAACAGTTGTCTGCTCAGCCTCTCCCATCTCACCTGCTGAGGCCAGTAACTCCGTCAGACTTCTCACGGGTTTCTGTGTCCTATCTGACTGTTCTCCTTCTTGAACAGTCACTCCGTCTGTGAGGACGGTCTGCTCTTGGTAGATTTAATCATGTCCCATTTCTTTATGATGGATTTAACAGAACTTCTGGGGATGTCGAGGGCCTTGGAAATAATTTTGTACCTATCCTGACTTGGGCTCGTCAATAATCTTTTCTGAGTTGAATTAGGACAGCCACTTTAAAGCAATTGTTTTACACAACATGATTGATGTGATGGTCTCCTATGACCATCAAAGGTTTTCTATTGCTAGTGATCAATGTCGGCGTAGTTCCTACATTGGCTTTTTACGGCATCTGCAATTCCCAAAGGGTCTCCCATCCAAGTACTACCCAGACCAAACCTGCTTAGCTTCAGAGACAAGATCTGGCGTGTTCACGGTTTGGCCCCAACACAACATATTTTTATTTAATTGGTATAAATTTTATTTCATTTTGACATTGAAACATTTTTTTGTGTGAAAAAAGGGCAATTTATGTTGATCATGACTTATTTATAAAAGCAATAAAAACAGCCAAAGGGTGAATACTTTTTATTGGCATTGTAAGTGATGTCATGCCTTAATTAATCTTAACCACCTCTGGATCATTCATTTGAAACAACACTGACTTGTATGGAAATGGCTCCAGTGCAGATAAAGCTGTGACAGACAAGCCCAGGGTAGAGGAGGAAATTGTTGCAGGCCAGTGGTACACCGGGCATATCTGTGCTCTGCACGCTATATCAGGAGGTCAGAAGCTGGATGTGTGATATGACTGCTGCATTTTACCAGAGCAAGGCCAAACCTCACTGATTTATCTAGCAAATTTTAAATCAGCTGGATTTTACAGCAGCCCACAGTCTTTTTTTGTAAAAATGTCTGGTGACTATCTGGTAACAACAAAATCTTGTTTTAAAAATAAATAAAAAAATTAAGTTATAGAAAACTTTATCCTGTTTACATCGTCTGCCCACTTGACAACCTTCCCTCAAGAAAAGAAACATTTTTTGTGTGTGTGTGTTGAATAAACCCAGACAGAGTAAGCATCATATTCAATGGATTCAGGCAGCCTTTACATCTACCATGAAAAGAGGAGCGGCATAATAGAATATTCTCAGACACTGTGCTAGACGCTCCACTCTTTAAGTTCTACCTAAAGAATAAAATCCATTATTACCTTGGGGAACTTTCTAAAAAAAATAAAAATAAAAAAATCACACTCAGATGGAGTGTTTAATGCATATTTTATTATTTTAGTGTATCCACCATCAGGCCGGCTTGTAAACATCTACAGTACCTTTGAGCTCCCACATTTCCCTGTCTTACTTTCAACATGCCCAAGGGAAACGGTTTCCCTTTGTTGCATACAGTCAGTGAAGAAGTTCCTATAAAGGCATTGTACAACCGATGCACTGTCAACTTGCAGAAAAAAAAAGAAGAAACATTATCAAGAAAGGCTGCAGTACATGCCACCGATGACTCGTCAACCAGGGAGAAAACCACAAGTGCGTTCCATGTGTACTGGAGCTCAGGTCACTTTTATAAAAGCTGTCCAGGTTCCGGCCAATTGTGACGCAATTGGGAGCAACGCTTCAGCGTGTAGTGTGTTCACGCTTGCAAAACTATCATGAAAGATGATGTATTATTGAGAATTATGAATAAAACATTCAAACCCTACTGGCCTAAACAGATGTTATGGCCTTCCTGCACCTTTTACAACTTCATTTCTTATAGTGATTTTACTTTTGGCCACAGGAGTAGCAGGAACTAAAGTAAAGAAAAGTTCAATCTGAAAGAGTTTAGGAACTATTACAACTAGAAGAAAATATTGTTTTCTGAAAAGAAGTCGGTGGGAATGTTGATCGACTTTGCTGAAATTTGTTGAAGAAGCTGAAACTGAATTGTTTGAGTAAAAAATCTTTTTTTTTTTGCATTTTATCCCAACATTTTTCTAAAACTCATTGACGGTTCATGATGGAATACCTTAATTCTCCAAGGTTACCTGAAAAGGTTTGAGTGGTCTGTGCCTGCACTGTGTACAGTACACAGTAAAAAAGCTCAAAGTATTAGAACTCATCCAATGATTTAGTCTGTAATTTAATTCAATCATATTTCAACAGTAGATCATTTGTCTTTGCCTCATTATTTATGACAAAAAGACTAACTTTTGTCACAATTGCTTTTTGAAGCAATTGTGGCCTTGTAAGCACAATTTCATTTGCTGTCAGTTTCTAAAAGTTATCCTCCTTTGATTTCCTCCTTCTGGGCCAGTTCAGCACTCCTGTCACTGAAGTGTTCACTAAATGAGTTACCTGTCAGTCAGTCGAATTTTTGGGTTTGTTTGGTTCTGGTCTTTTAAGAGTTCACATTGTTTCAAAAAGAAACACTTGACATATTTTATATTTTCATTTAGAATGAGACAACTTGAGAGAAAAAAAATCAAAAATAAACATTTAAAGAAGTGATTTCCCTTTGCTGACATCAACCATTCAGGCATTATTTAGATTTTATCTGTTGGATAGTGAGCTCAAGCGTTTTAAGACCAACAGAGGACCTTCAGAATTGCTTATCTATTTTCAGTTACTGTATAACAAAAAAAGATTTAGACTTTCATTAAAAAAATAATAAAATCTTTACATAACAGTCTCTTGTGGACTTCTCCGCTAATGAGTCTGTCCTTATTTTATCCATTTTCTATCCCACAAAGTGTGTGCCATATGGGGGAATCTTCACATTCAGACTATGATGTGCCAACACACATATTTATGCACAATTCAATTAATGCACTAAAACACAAGGGCGAGAGGGACAGAAAACACACACAGATTAGCAAGGTTTGGTATATGTATATATATATATATAACCTTGCTAATCTGTGCCCAAGTCACAAATGTGAGATAAAGGTTGGGATTTTGATAAATAGCTTTTTAAAAGCTACACTTCATTAAGACAAGCGCGCCGGCTTCTTTCGCCCGTTTCAGTTTTCAGATGTTGTACTTTCCCCGAGTCTAGCTGAGATGATTGGTTCCTTTTAGAAGTTGATTCGGCAACCCGTGGAAGCCTCTGACTCTTCTTTTGATTTCAGCTTTAAAGAAATACATCCGACACACCTCCATTAGGTAATCTTTTCCACCTTCTCCACAATAACACGCCACAGTTCCTCCCATATGCCTGCATTAATCACCATGATAATCACCTTCTTCTGCCTGCCCGGAGCTAAAATACACCAGATAGCAAATTCTGTTCAGGAATAATCTGTGATGGATCCTCACCCCGAAACATGCACAAATAAAACTGTCATTAGGACATCACAGGCATTGTTATCTGACATGCAACACCGGGGTGTTTTAGTGTGATACGGAAGGATTGTTTTGTGATCATTAAAACATCATTTTACCTTTGTTACACCCACCGACAGCAAATGGATTTGACAAGAATGATCTGTATAGTCTGAACCTCCAACCATTTTTAAGCAAGTTGTAGAAGAAACAGCTTGCCACCACATAATTACTGCAGAACATCAAGTCACAGTTGGTTTACGTGGAAGAATTTAGCTATCGTTTTTATTGCCTGCGGGTCCTGTTCCTTTCAGAACAGGCATGGCGAACCTGAGGGTTCATTTCAAACCTCCATAATCTGACTGTTTATATTTCCTGAGAAAACTGAGGTATTTTAGAGTTTGTAGTGAGAGCTAAGGAATGTGCAAATACAAAATACTCAAGTGATACAAGCAAACACAGGCAAACTAAATAAACATCATTTAAGGTAAAAAAATATTGTGGTAATTAAGGTGTCATCTTAGTCATAAGAGCTTTTAGCTGTTGGACAGTATTTTTGGCCATTTTAGTTTAAAATAGGAGCTTAAATTAATCAAATAAAACAAATAGTTTACAATTAAAATTGTGAATACTAATCAAAATACCACTATTTTTTTTATTAATGTTGAATCTGAATCAGCTGCTAGCATAGACTTAAATAACACTAGACTGAACCCCGCCCATACCCTACACTGGTAGCGTCTGTGACAGCATGGAGGAGCAAAGATGGCGTCCTAAAAGGGCAACAGCTCACAGCCTCCATAGAGACTAATAGATAAACAACAAGCTGAACTGGATCTGTTTCACTAAT
>JARVGW010000624.1:19392853-19411146 GCA_031762495.1 Anablepsoides rubrolineatus | reverse complement strand
TCAAATTCTGTTTGTTACCTTTTACTACCTTTCAATAGCCTTAATTTGAGCTAATTTTATTTACTACCTTTTACTACCTTTTACTACACCGCGGGAACCCTGTAACAGGTCCTCTTATAAACATTGAAAAGTACTATGTGTACGGCTGACTGCATGTGAAATAAATAATACAGAAATACTATTAAACATAAAAGTAAGAGAAATGTATTCACTGATGAGTTGTAGTGAGTACCTGACATCTTGAATTCTGAAATCTCCCATTTCCGACAGGGAATTCCAATGCATAATCAGCATGCATTATGGGAGATGTAGTTTATGGTCAATGCTGGCTTTAAACCGTCTTATTATGAGACATTAATACTGTTTTTTTTTTATTTATAAAAAAAAATAATAATAATACTGTGCTAACCAACAAAGTTGCTCAGTTACTTAAGGCCAACAGCTCAGGGGCAGGACAAGTATTATTTTTCACCTTTTTAATCATAAATTTAAAGTTTAACATGATTTAAAAACAATTTTCATATATTTATGATAATATATTATAATTTATTTATATTTTTTATTATTGTGGGGGGGGGGGGGGGGGGGCTTGGAAGGCCAAACTGGAGTTACCTGCCGGCCTTGAGTTTGACATGTGTTCTGCTTAGTTTGCTATCCATTGTTAACATGTCTTGTTTGTTTTGTTACTGGCTCAGCTGTTTTCAAGATTTTTAAAAGAAGGCGTGTCAGAGGAGAGGTCTCATGTGTGCTCAGTTCCAAGCCGACTGTGAGTTGCAAAATGTGCTTGGATTCTGGCGTTTAATACATCTGGATTTATTTGTGCAGAAGTTGTTTTCTTGATTTGACCGTAATCCACATATCAGTAATAAATAAATGTGAGTCTTTGCACATGAGGACCCTGGTTTTATCAGATGTTACAAACTGTTGCTAAAATAAAATAAAAAGAGGGCATGCCTAACAGTGGTAAACATGTTCAAACCTTTTTGAAGTGCAATTTATTTTTTTTATCAACAAATGGTACAATTTCTTAGTTTTAGCATCTGGTATGTTTACTAAGCCTCCTTTGTGAATAAAATGTGAGTTTATGAGATTTGCACATCCATCCGTTTTTATTTACATTTTAACTGTAAAAAAAAATCAAATTAGAATATGAGTTATTCTTCAATGTTCACTGTGGGTCGGTTCCTAAAAGATGCTTTATAACTTCCAACAGCCACCCTCTTCAGGTATTCTGCAAACAGCCTTTTCCTTCAAATGTATAAAAAGGCCTCTACGTGCTCAAAACAAACACACACAGAAACAATCCACGTTTATCCAGAAGCCAAACCCGTGCAGACTGACACATCCCAAGAGATAACCTGCTGTCTGCCTGTGTTCCTACAAATTTGTTTTCTAAAGTAATATTTGGTGATTTCATAAAAACACACAGTTGTGTACCGACAGTAAATGGGTGGCACTTTTATCAGAACGGGGTTTTGAGAAAACACAAACTTTCTGACAGCTTCTCAGCTCGTGTCGGAGAAACTTTCAGATAAATTCCTCGTGTCTGGATGAATGCAGGGCATGCATGTATTCTCTCCCAGTGCTGCTTGGCTTCAGCATCGCAAAGTTACCAATCTGATGACTGAACCATGTTTTCCCATTGTGGGCTATTAAGTACTTTCTCAGTGGCAGTTTGGACTGAAGTGTCGGGCTAAAGGGTGCTTCATCGGTTGTTGTGGAAGATTTTTGAACGTTTGGTGCCCACGATTTCCCCATGCAGACAGATGAACTGCTGAGTGGGAACACATTGCTAAATATTCTTATCATATTTGGCTGTTGTCATTGGTGAAAGGAAGCATTAGTTTCCTGCAGAATATTTTGGGCTTAATTGTCAGACTTGGGCAGAAAAAGATCTCATCTCATCCAAAACATTAAATTAACTCGCTGCCTTATATGACAGAGTTTTATACTAAATCATATTATGCTGAGAAGGGATGGGGGTAGGGCTGGGCATTATATCGTTTTGTACCGAAAACCGGTATTTATTTTTGTTATGATATGAATTGTCTGAATGCTGGACATACCGGTTTAAACCCTTAACCTGCGGGCTAAAAATAGCATAAATTGCCTTATAAAGTACACACAAATTAAATGAAGTACTGCTCTTGAACTCTTTAGATTAAATTCACAAGTTTGGTCTCTTTTTATAGCTAAAAATCTGATTTTTTAACTTTATTCATACAGTATAAAGAAAAATGAAATTTCAAACAGAGCACAGGCTTGTTAACAGGTTAAATAGCCTGAAAACATGCGGAACGTTTCGTCGCGGCCGCCAGTGAACTGTTTCTCGGGGGACACGTTTCCCTGCTTGTTATGGGTGATCCCATATAATAACATAAGATCTTGCGAGCTGAGATACGACTCAGAGAATGTGTTGAGATGACTCATCTAATACGAGACAAACTTTATTGAAAAAAATCTGTGAAATTAGCCAAGTTACAGCAATTTTTTTGTATTTGCTAACATCAATTAGATGTAGCTTTAAAGAGGACATTATATGCAAAATCCAAATTTGCTGCTGTTAAATGCATTTTGTTGTGTACTTGGAGACTCTATAAGTGCAGAAAAGTTGAAATAATCTCTACTGGTGCTGCGTAGATATCTTTATTCTGTTTGAGATAGCCTCAAAATGATTTGATCTGAGACACACCTCAGATAAGGGGTGAAAGAGGGGCTTGTGGAGTTACAATAGGGAGGAATTCAGACCAAAGCATTGCAGTTCCATTTTATATAATTATAGGTTTAGTTTAAAGTTTATTCATTTACAAACAACAACATAAATTCAACAAACAACAAAAATACAAGTCATAAATTAAATGAAAGGTAGCAGAAGAAGAAAATAATCTTATTATATCTGCCCCTTTTTCTCAATTAATCAAAAATAATCTTTAGTTTACAAAAACAAAAAAATAAAAAATAAAATAAAAATGAAAATAAAAATAAAAGTTCAGACCCCAACTAAATGATTTAAATGTGAAAAATACTTTATAGCACGATATGTCTCCTTTAAAAACAGATCTTATTCGATCAATTAGCATTCAGAGTACATGTTGGGGATGACTGTCAGTTACTACCATAGTAAAATTTAGCTCACCATTTGTAAAATTGGTTAAAAAAAACAAACAAAAACTGACATAACCAAAAAATAAAGTGCTGTTCACAATTCTTCCACAGAATCAACCTTTAATTTATTTTCTCTGTAAGGGAAATATATCTGCAAATTTGTGGATTTTGTTTCAAGCCAACATTTTGATTCTTTTTCAGATCATCTGACTGGTTGATGGTCACACAATCTGACTAAACACTGAAAAAGACTCTCTGCCTCAAAGCCATTCCACATAAAGATGCATTAGAATTATTACTGAATAGCATTAAATGTAAAGGTGGCGGTCGGCTCATTCAAAGCTCCGTCAAAAGAAAATTTCAGCGCGAATCAAAAACTAAATGACCTTTCTGCTAAAACTAATTAAATCTTATCTGTGTTTCTGTTCACATAAAATATAAATCCCTGCACAAAGAGAAATTGGTGATCAAAGAAAATAGGACCGTAATGGTTGTATAATTCAAATGCTTTTATTTTCTAATAATTATGTTACTTCACTCACTTATTCCTAGCTCCGTCTCTGCAGGGTAAATAATGTCTCTACCTAGTTCTCAGCAGGTAGAATTATAGAAGAGAAAAAGGAAATGAGCACTGCTTTAGATAGAGAGAGAGAGAGAGAAAAAAACATTTAATACTCTTGTCCCTGCAGGCCTCACTGATTAAAATATATAAATAAATTATCAAAAGAAGGTTATTTCAAATCAAACAAGAAACATTTTCATATCAAACATAAAGATTTTCTTTTTTAATTAAATAATTATTTGACTGGTCTGTATGACATTGCTTTGAGTAATTAACATTTATTTCCATAGAGAAAAAAAGAAAAAAAAAACATGTTTATAATATCTAATCCTTGAGATAAATAAGACAAATTTAGCACTACAAACATCAGGCAGAGCTGATCTGAAGAAGACTCATTTTCTTTATTCTATTTTATTCTTATATCTTATAGTCTTATATTTTGAAATAGAACATGAGGTTCCAAAGGACACCAATATTTATCAGCTATTTCACCCACAAAGGTCTAGTTTGTATATAATTTCCTATATAATTTTAAAAGTCCTAACGAGAGGTAAAGTTTACCAAAGCAAGTCACTTTACCTGAATCCATTTGTCAGGAATTGCCATAGCCAGACGATAGTCAAAGCCGAGTCCTCCCTCCTCCACTTTCCTGCAGAGAGCAGGCATTCCCGACACGTCCTGCAGACAAGTCTCACTATGGATTATCACTTACTGGCATGTCACCACAAATGTACAATTTGGATTGTAAATTTTTATCAAAAATTTTGGCTTGCAATTTTTAAGCCAAAAATCCACAGATTCTCTGTTTTTTTTACACTGACTTTTAATTCCAGCAATAAATAAATATGTAAGCTGTGCCTGAGTAACAAGTGCTTTTCATTAATAAAAAGCTGAGGGCAGTGAAACTGCAAAGCAGATGCTGAGTATGCATGCAGTAGAGTTTTTGTTTTTTTTTACCTCTGCAACAGTGATGCAGTCAGGATAAAGAGTATGGAGAATATGATTGGCAAGCATCAGGTACACCAAAGAGTCTTCATCCACTTGTAGGCCAAAGTATTCGCTGTAGTCTCCAGAGAAGCCTGTGCCTGAGGGTTCAAACACCCACACACAGTAAACAGTCATCCTGCTTTCCACCTCAACTTTCAAACTGATCAGATTTTTATTTTATTTTATTTTTTTACTGGTACTGTTTGCACTTCATCTTTTAGACAAATTTCAGCACAGCTCTTAACAGCTTGTTATTATGCTAATTAACAAATGCTGGATTTTAATTCAGGGGTCTAATGGAATTAGTTTACAAGGTTTCTTCTTGTTCTCATTTTGATAGAGCTGTGTTTTTCATATTTATTTCCAACTTAGAAAGCGTTTAAAACAAAAAGTTTCCCTAATCACAGAGCACACAGAATCCACCGTTTAAACAATATTCAAAATCACCTTTAACCCGGATATGTCTGAGGCACAGGCAGAGCTGTTGGCTACAAACAGCCGATGTCACTCTACAGTCTAGAGGTGCACACAAGTCTTACCGATACCATGATGATGGTACAGCATAGAGGTAATGCCGTCAAATCTGAAGCCATCAAAATGGTACTCCTCCATCCACCAGCGCAGGTTTGACAGCAAGAAACGCAGCACTTCCCAACTAATGAGACACACAAAAACGCAAACACACACACACACACACACACAAAAGAAAAAAATATTCAAGGTCAGATAAACAAGAAGCTGTGAATTATTCACACATCTCATCATGCAGTTTGGTCACCAGAGATTAATTTTCCCCGATACAGGACATTCACATACTGATAACTGAAGCTCCATTATGTAGGAGATGGAGTGTCTGAGACAGCAGAGGGTGCTTTTATTAACTAAACTAGAGGGGACAATGTCTTTCACATATTAAGTTGTCATGATGAAAAATCTGGGACGTACTGTGCGGAGTACAGTTTTCCAAAGTCTCATCAGCTCACTTGCATGACCACAGGTTGAGTGTTTTGTGTAGAAAAAGCAGCATCCTTGTGAATTTGATGTGATGGGATTTTCATACTGCACTTGAGTAAACCAAGTATTTTATCTCCTGAGGATTAAATCAATCACTTACTTGGACTTTCTCTGGCTTCAGTGTCTAATGAGCTCCTGTGTTCTTCATGCAAGAGAGACCATGATAAAGAAAACTGTTCGAGAAAACAATGAGTTATATAGCTTGGATAATAACCAGAGCTTTATAGTAACTAAGTACATTTGCTTTTAGAGGATTTGTAATTTTACAAAGTATTTTTTTAATTGTTACTTTTAATTTTATTTCGTTTCATTTAAAACCTTAAAATAATACTTTTACTTCTTTACTTTACAATTTAACACCGCAACTCATTACAAAATTAAATATATGAACTCATTATGAGAGGAGTTGTTTCTGCACTTTAAGTGTTGAATTGATTTAACCAAGTCATGCCAACTGGTTTCACCAAAACTAGTAAATATATAAAGCAATATAATATACTGTACATAATAAGCACATTGCTCAATTTACTCAAATTGATTTAGTAAAACTAGTTTGGTAAGGTAAATTTATTTCTTAGAAAGTATAAAAGTACATTTACTTTCCCGATTTTTGTGAACAGTTTTATGACTCAAGCAATTTTCTTATTAATTGAATTTATTTTTTAACAGTCATTTTCTGTTAAAGTATTTCTACTTTTACTTAGTTATTTGTTTCTCTCTGATAACCCACAATTCTGAAAAAGTTAGGACGTTGTTTAAAATGTAAATACATATTTAAAAGAATGATTATTTAAAATAATTTTGAATTTGATGGCAGAAACTCATCTAAGAAAAAAAATAAAATAAACGTTGGGAGAGGGGCAATAAAATTCCCTTCCAAAAACTCCAGCAACTGGTCTCCTCTATTCACAGTGGCAAAAATGTCCCAACTTTGTGAAATGTGTTGCTGCCACAAAATTCAAAACTGCAGTACAAATTCTTAGTTTCAACATTTGATGTTTACAGTGCTCCAATATGAATAAAATATGAGTTTTTTTTTAATACATATTTTACACAACGTCCCAACTTTTTCAGGTTTCAGGTTGTAGTTCGACAGTTGTAAAAAATAAAATAAAAATACAGCATATAAATGCTGTGTGCGCCTGCTGGCTGGACTGTGTTGGAGGAGGCTGAAGGAGGTGGATTCCATAAATGGCTTCAGTCCTCATCCCCTGACTGAAAGAGTCATCTAGTTCTGTACAGTCACTCAAGGCAAGAGTACATCGAGCACCTCAACTCTTCCCCATTTTTAAAGCGTGTCACCATGGAAACATCAGCAAAAAAAAACTCAATATTTGGTTGTCTCCATGCAGCTAGCGTAATGAGCACCAAATGAAAACGCTGTACGCTGATGCAGTGCTCCGGGGCAGAAGCAAAGCACCAACGATGTGAGATAAATGACACGTTCAAGACACTGATTAAGTGTGAACAACTGCTTCTGCTTAGTCTGAGAACTCAAAAGCTAGACCCCAACTCACTCAAACGACACCAATAATATGCATCTATACATGACAAGATTGTTTTCAAAGAAATTTACACTTGTGGCAAGAAAAAAACAACAACATTTGACTCATTTCTATAAAATTCATGCAACATTATTTTGTTACCTTAGCTACAAACCAGGCTCTGCTGATATTTAGTGGTTCATAAACAAATACTGAACTTTCATTATTTATAGTAGCCTATTTCCTTTCAGAGCATGCAGACCCATGTGAGAAGTTCCTGTCAAACAGAAGCAGAGCAGAGGTAATGTTGCTGTGTAATAAGGAATATTTTTACTTTTTCTTTTAAGGGTAGCACCTCCTCATGATGTCTTCAGGAAGATGATCCTTGTTCTGTACAGGGGTCTGTGGCAGCATGACCCAGAGCACCTGTTCTCCTATGTTTGTTATGTTCTGTCTTCTTCTGAATGGCTGTTCTGAAATGTAACTTCATTGTGCTCTGTACAATGACAATAAAGGCCTTATCTTATTTTCATCTAAACAAAAAAAAAAAAAAAAAGGTGAAACTATGGATGCAAAATATTGTGTTTGTGCCAATATGAGCATTACTTTAAACCTATGTTTGCCAATCGTTTCTACTAAGAGTTTTAGTGTAAAACTCTGGAATAAAAGGCTGTGGGCGATATGCATACCTTCAAAGATTTTTAAAGGAATCATCAAAGTTGTAAAGTAACTAAGAACAAATACTTCTTTACTGTACTTGAGTAGAATGTTTGGGTATTTGCACTTTACTTGAGTAATTATTTTTCAGCCTACATTTTACTTCTACTTCTTACATTTTCGCACAATTATCTGTACTTTCTACTCCTTACATTTAAAAAAAAGACAAGAAGTAAAAAGTCAATACTTTTTCAATCATTAAATTGTGGCTGAATGAGAAGTATAAATATATAACATTCTGATATCGTATTAGTTTACACACAAACAAATCATGTCACACTCCAGCAGGACATAATCTTTAAAATAGACTGTACTTAAGAAGTATTTGTATTTCATGAATTATATTATTGTATTTGGCCGCAGCCCTCAGATAGGTTTTTATTTTGGGGAAAAAGTTTGGCCAGCCTTGATATATGTATATAAACTGAAACAGCTAGACTAGTGCATCCTAAATTTAACATAAATTAATTATTTTAATAAGTTTTTAAGCCAATTTTGCATTTTTTTGGGGGGGCACCTCCTAATAAATGTCATTATGTAAAATTTAACTGCTCATTTTAAATTAATATCTTTACTTTTATTACTTAAGTACAAAAAATATCAGATACTTTATGACTTTTACTCAAGTAATATCCCTAAAGGAGACTTTAACGTTTACCAAAGTAATTTTTTTGGAAAGATACTTGTACTTTTACTAAAGTTTACACTTTGTGGTACTTTATACAAGACTGGGAATCATTTTAGTTTTGAAGCCACACTGAAGGACAGTCCAACAATTTTTTTTCCTTGAATGATGCAATGCTATGATACAAAAATTGGTGAAGCAGTGAAAAAGCACAGATTTATGTTTTGCCACCACTTCAGTAATATTTCAAACCACAAAACCCTTCTGGACCTTAAACAAATCTCATTCTCAATGCTTCTTTGGGAAGTGTCAAAAATTTATCCTGGGCACTCAGCACTGAGGATTACATCCCTCTATGGCAGAAGACAAAAATCCCACAAATGCATTTAAATGTTTTCCCTCTTGTGCTCCATTCCTCAGGGATGACCAACACCAGCACTGTTTGACAGGTGTGAAGCTGCGCGTTACATCTGCGCCTCCTCCTTCCCTAGAGGAGGAGAACAAGGGAGCCCGGCGTATTCCGATATAGAAGCCTGGCTGGGTGGTCACGCAGACCCTGTGATAAATAGATTAGGTCCTCCACTTCACTGCGCAGAGCCAACAAAGGCTCAGACACAATGTATCCTCATGGGATGGAGATAATAGCCAGTGAGAGCCAGAGGCCCAAGATGAAACCATACTGCCACATTAGGACCCACAATGCCATTCATCATCAAGTGCAATTACAGTGAGAGAGGTAGATCTCTACAGCAGATGCAACATGCCACTTATCTATGCAGCTCCATGAAGTTATCAGTCGCTCTGCGGTGTTAATATAAAAGCAAATTACACATTACAGAATCCTTAGATCAAAGCTCTTCAATGCCGGTGAAGCCTAGTTAGGAAGAATTAATAGAGTAAAGCTCGAAAACTGGTGCTAGTAAAAAAAGATAATCTATCTAAAGTTCCTGTTTTGCCTGCAAGTCAATACAATTTTCCCCTCATTTGCTTTATATTTAGTTGTTCCTCATCCTGAAGATCACAACTATGCCCCCCAAAAAGAGTGTTTAGTTTTAGTTTCAAGCTAGCTGAGGTTGCTAACAAATATCAGCACAAACTGTTTTTCTAAAGTCAGTTTTCCATCATGGTTCATGGCAACTTGTTATGATGAGAGAGAGAGAGAGAGAGAGAGAGAAAAAAAAGATTTAAGTTCTTGTTTTCACATCACCACAGGTAAGCCGCAGATAAGACCAAATAAATTCAAGAAGCTGACAGGTCATTCTGAAAGGAAGCGTGATGCTCAAACGACGATGTTAGACAGCCTGATGGATGGCAGGTGTTTGTTGAACAGAAAAGGACAAATGAGCTGCCTCTTTTAAAGTTCTCTTCACATTTTGCAAAAAAAACAAAAAACAAAAGATGCTGACAGAACCCTGAAACGTAAACAAGTTTTACATTGTTTTGTTGAAGCTTGAATCATTTAATCATCAACTGCCACCAAAAACCGAAATGGTGATCATGTTTTTTTTTGCCAGGGCCCGTGTGTACATTTGTCTGTAGCATTAGCAAAATATCTCATGAATAAGATGAATTTTATTGAAGCACTCTGAAAGAAATTATGCAATGCTCTTTTGCGCCACATAGATGTCTTTATATTCTGTCTTGGTCATATTGTTCAACCTGTTCAGTTTTTTCTATTTTCACAGTATTTGTGACAGTACTGCCAATTAAGGTCTGGACTTACAATTTGGTGGTCTTCATTCTCCTCTGGCTCTGGCTCCAACATGTAAGGCTGGAAGGATAAGTCTTCCCTTGTTGACGTCGTTTAATTAATTTGTAAATAAAATGTTTCTGCATCTATATAGTCATAAACCCTTCTATCAAACTAGAATGGACCAATCTGGAAGCTGGCAGGTGTGAAGCGTCTTGCTTGGATTTAAAGAGACAGTCTTAAAACGAGTTGATCTGAGACACACCTCAGAGATGAGGCGGGGCTTGTGGAGTTACAATAAAAAGGAATTCAGAGCAAAGCATTGCAGTTCCACTTTATATAGACCACAAGTGAATGATTATGAAGCATGAGGTCTTCTTTAATCAAAATGGCTATAACTTGGTCCTTTCTCAAGAGAGGATGGTTTAAGTTTAAACCTCTGGCATGAAAATAAGTGGGTGATATGCATTACTTTAAGGAATGCTAGGCCTCTAACTATGTAAACTTTAAATTTGTTGCACACATCACTCACAAATCAATTCGACTTTTATTTACATTTATTGCAATTTAAGAAATTCAGTATTTGCATCAACTTCTTATCTTTGTATTAGAAACAATATTACTGTGCACCTGTGTTAGTCAGTTAGATGTTGTTTGCTGAACTTGGACTGTAAAAACAAGTCTTTAAATTGTGTACTACCTGATGGCTACCTTTCTGTATAAACCCAATGAGATGTCTGAAAGGCTGCCCCTGTATCTCTGTTCTTTATGTTAGATATGTGCCGTTTTGTCTGGCATTTTGTAAGCTGCCTGCCAGCTACCTGCCTTTTCTTGGCATTCTGAAAGAGCTGTTCTGCTGCCTCTGACTGTTGGTATGTTAAGCAACCTGTAATTAGGATCACTTTGTACTCGCTGTCTTTCAGAAATCAACGACAGCCTGTCAAGCCTGTCGTATTTCTTTAGTGATTTCACCAATAGACAACATTTCAGCAGGGTTAGGACATCCAGGAGGTACATGCTTTTATGGGTAATTACTGAAGTTATTTAATTGATCATTTTGTGAGAAATTACTGACATGTCTCCAAAGAAAACGTGGCTGTAATATTAACTAGCTGGTTAGCAGACTGTGGATGTAAGCCTTGATGTAGGAAGTCTTTCAGATTTTAGGGAAAAGAAACAACCAGTGTTAGGAAAAGCCAAGATGAGGGCTTGTGACCCATCTATCTATCCATCCATCCATCCATCCATGCATGCCATTTATTCACAAACACTTTATTTATGAACACTCTTCAGCACCTACTGGGGAATCCAAAGGCATTCCCAAAGAAGTTACTCAATCTCTCCTATGGTCTGCCACAGAATGGTCACCCTAACATGGTGGAAGAGCTTGTATAGACCTGATCTTTGGTACTACATTAACTGGAGAATTAGCTCCTGGTAGCTTCATGGAAAAATAGCTTCAACCACACACAACAGGCAACCTTGCCAGGAAATGAAAGACTGGGAGCATGTTAATGGGAAAGGCTACAGAATCATTTCCAAGCAGCGTTACGTTCCTGTGAAAACAGCTGCCAGTATTATTTTAAAAAAAGATTCATGTTTTTTATTTATTAGAATGTTAGGATGTAAATGCAAAAGGAAATGCAACCTTTGGTTGATGGGACAAATAGTGCATATGTTCGAGTAGTCAAATTGAACTTGAAGGTAGGTCATTTCTTATTTTAAATCATAATGAGCATCACTGAAGACAGCTTAACTATTGACAGAAAAACACAAAAAGCAAGACAGGAATTCACCAGAATGCATGCATATAAACCTCACAGATTTTTTGCCCTGATGTTACAAAGATTGAGCTTTTTGGCTCCAGTCATTGTTTTTTTTTTTTTTTTCTTTCAGAAGATTACAGACAAATTTATCCATACCTTTACATAAGTCATGTGGTTTTCTATAAGGTCCCCCCCATGCAGATTTCTGATGGCACAAAACTGGCTGGTAAATCCATAAATGTCAAATGTTTTTCTATGTTCTGACACATTATCAGTTGTTGCGAAAATGTTTGCCTTTTTTTTAAGAATTTTTCTCAATTCACTTTCCATGAAGCGAATACAAAATGTTTCACTTCTCTGGTAAACTTTTATAAAACGGCAACATGTGTAATTTATTTGGTGAATGAAAAGTTTTATGCCCGTCACTGCTCGTCTCCCCCTCTGTTTGAAGGGGAAATGAAGACGCCGAACTCCGTGTTCTTACCCACTGGCTCCTTCCAACACCTACTGGAGGCACAACATGCAGCTCCAACGAGCCACGGTAGCACACCTACCGCTAAGTTGAGCTCATTAGCTGAAGCTCACCAGAGGGGAAAAACTGTTTTCTCTATCCTGTGTGATTTGATGGTGTGGGGGAAATAACTCTTGAGCACTAAATACAGAAATGACTGAAACTGGAATGAGCTAACTTTCAGTGTTTTTCTTTATTCACTGATCACTGACGGAGCAATGGCCTCAACTATGTACTAAGTTGGTTTAAAAGTGTAAAAATACACATTCTCAGCTCAGTTTCTTGCAAATAAAGTTCTGATAAATATCAGCAGGGTTTTAGGTCCTCAATTTTAACTGATAAAACAAATATAAAGCTCTCAACCAATAAAATAACTTAGAATTGCTGAACTGATTTAGTCAGCCACCATTTGTACCTTTTAACAAGGTGCAAAGAAACATCCGTGCATTGGCAGAAGAAAACATTAACAAAGATTTGAAATGAATAAAAGCACACATATTGAATAATCTTGTCAAAGAGGGAAATATTGTGACTGGGTCCTCAAACACAGGGCTGTTCTCTCAGCATGAGAATACGGAGAAGTCTAAAAAAAAAACTCTTTTCAAAAGGTTGGCCCAGGGCCTGTTTTTCATATCTTAAGAATTCACATAAAGATTGATGAAAAATGGATGCAAATGATCCTGAGAGATGTGGGGGATTATGGAAAAAGCCCACATCAAGCTCCTCAGAACGCTCAGTACTCACCACTCAAAGCACTGATCTGCAAAAAGGCTAAGCTTCTCTGGTTGCCAGCCCCCCTACATGGAGAACTGTAGGATCCGTTCACTCAGACGGCACGTCAAGGTGACTTTGACGTGTTTGAAAGAAACAATTTTAAATGAATAATGTAGACATCTACCAGTTTTTTTCTGCTTATCAAAGACAGGTAAATGTCTGGTGCAGCCGTTCATCTAGTCGTAAACATCTCATGTTCAAACACTTTGGTTTCAGACAGCAGAACACTTGACAATACAGAAAATCATCTGGCAACACAGAGACAAACCAATCTCAACCTATCTTCATTTGAATGACTTTTAAATTGTCATGATTTTATTTACAGTCCAGAACCTCAAATAGCAAATGAGATTATATATATATATATATATCTTATATTGTAAACAAAAAATGTAAGAGTGGCTTAAGTTCTGTTTACACGCTCAAACTTCATATAACTAGAAAAAGGAATGCATTATATAAAAACAAATAGAAAATATATTTAATTTTACCTGCTGCAGATGGAAGAAAGACAGTGGTGTTTATGCACGTGCACATGTGTGTGTCGTGTTAGCATCATATCTCATGAACCACTAAATAAATGTTAGTGAAACTATCAGGAAGTAAATATTGGATCTACAAACTGAGTCAATCTGCTGCAACAGCTAAGTACAGACCCTGTCACACCATGACATTGTAGACAACTTATGCCAACTTATGAAATTTGTTTTGTCTAAATTACTAATAAAAGTTGTATAATCATCAATTTGTTAGCATATGTACAATACTAAAAGAAGCTTCCAGTTGATTTTTAAATTCCGTCTTCAACGTAGACATTTTTTTAATTTTCATAGGCTGGCATAAGTTGTCTAAAACGATAGTGTGACGGGGCTTTAACCTGCACAACCACAAAAATGGCTAAATTTGACAGATACTGAGCAGCAATGTTGTGAGTTAGTAGCTGTGACTCATTCCCAACTTATACTCCAAGACCTAAATGTTTGCATGTGATTCATTTTTAAAACTTTGCCAAAAATTAATGCAGTCAACTGTTTGTTATCAAAATATCTTACGGATCTCTGGACAGATTTAATGAAACTTTAAATAAGGAATCATTGAATGTATATAACTGATAACACTTTGGAGTCAAACCAATTTGAGATGACTACCACAGCGAATCAACATTTGTAAACACAATGATAATGATTAGTTACAGACATCGAGCATAAGATTGCAAATAAGTCATTTATAAAGTTTGACCAAAACAGCTAAGATGCTGTCCCATGTCATGATCTTAGTTAAACACTCTGGACAAATAGATGGCAGGTGATAAGTTTATTTGAAATAGTTTTGGCTTTTTTGAAATCTAAATATTATCCTAAAACACAACATCTAGGTTTAGAGATCAACATTTTCTGTCCTCAGGTAGAGGGACTGAACAGCGTTTAAATTATTTAATTTGTATTCAGCATCCAAAAAGAGGGGAAAAAAAACAAACAAAAAAAACACCTAACTCTAGCATTTCTATCACCTAGAACCAATGTTTGTCAAGCTAGATTCTCACAACACTGAATGCCAACGCGTTTGACTCAGAGACGACTCAACTTAACAAATTGGATGGCAGGAATCTATTTAAATAGCATTCTCCAGGTCTGTGTTGAATGTTTTATGAGGAAAAGCTGAAGTGGAAAACAAAGCAACAGAAAAAAGGTGCTTCCTGATAAACACACAGCAGTGTAAACAGAGCAGAGGAGGCAGCAAGAAGACGAAAAAAAGAGCATAGATACAGTATATAGCCATAATAAAAAGGTCAAAATGTGTTTGAGCCAGCCTCTGTCAAAGTAATATAAACATCATGGTCAGATATGTACGGCTGACAGAAAGAATGTTTGAATACAGACACACTGTTTCAACACTTGGTTCACAGTTTGCCTCCGAGGTTCATTTCTCTCCAAAGAGTTCCAGAAGGCTCAACACATACAACATGTCCAAACATCCTGTGACAGGCAAAGAAGACAAATGAACTAGTGATGACATTGCAGTGGTCCTTTGGGTTTTTACAAATGACTCCTCATATGCCTCCCAGTCGGAGCATATGTCTGCACTACGTCTAATGAGTGCTTCTGATATGAAGACGGCTCAATAACTAATGAAAGGAGAACCTTGTTCTCTTAATATAGCCCACATGCCTGACACTAAGCATTGTATAATGTATTGGAAACTGCAGCACAGTGATGCACACTTATTAAAAGCAAGTTCAAAAAGGCATTTGATAGACTCAACAGTGTCTGTTCCTCCCTTAACGCGTGCTGGGAGTATTTTCTGGGTACAGACGCAGGAGAAACACCTAATTAACAGGCCCCTGCAACAACTAGCAGTCAGAAGTTTTGGTGAATATTAAAAGATAAAAACAGCCCTCCGATTGATGGGATTTTATCATATTTGACACTCTTAAATTTAGCTTGGATATAAAAATTATCAAGTTTAGCCAGCTTTTAGAATAAATTCATTATTCATAGTGCATTAAAATTCAACACCTGCCACTGCCAGGGCATGTGTAAAAAAAAAAAAAAGATAAAAGTCAAAATCATTGGAAACTTAAATTTGCCATTAAAAGCCTATTCTGGACATGGGGTTTGTCAGATTGACAGTCAACGGGACTTTGTGGGCATTTTGTTCAGAGAAATAATGTGTCATCTTTATGATTCTATCATGCCTTTGACCTTCAACATATCGCTCTGTATCAAACTGTCTGGGAGAGGATACAGAGTGGGATGTCAGCTCCCATTTGGCCACATTTATCAACCTGTTTAAATATTGCTCATTTTCATTTTACATCATGAACCACAGTAAAACCTCACTGCTCATTTAAACTTCTGATGCAACCAGGGAAAATCCTAAATGTCCTTCATGAGTTGAATGCAATATGTAACATTAAATTGCTGCTCTTAATCCCAGCTGCAAGAACATAATTGAGGAGTCGAAATTGCAGCAATCAATGGATAGATCCTTGTATTGTGCTTAAAAGCTTAGAAAAAAATGACTTAATTACAATATAATTCTAGCACTATAAAGAGGAAGAAAATGGTAAAGGAAACCTTATGTAATGTGTTAATGCACAGAGATAGCAATTTGATTCACGTGCACAAAAATGGCATAGAAAACTCGTCATTTGATGGAAAAAATGTTTTTCAAGTTTTTGATACTAATGTAAAAAGAAGCCCTAGAAATTCACAGACATTGCTATGCATGTGGATAAATCTGTAGATACACCTGTAAAGAGGAGGGTGTCCACAGGGTCTCATCTCTGCTATATGCAGATGACGTGGTTCTGTTGGTATCTTTGGACCAAGACCTTCAGCGTGCTCTGGGGCGGTTCGCCGCTGAGTGTGAAGCGGCTGGGATGAAAGTCAGTTTCTCCAGGTTTGAGACCATGGTTCTCGACTGGAAAAAGTGTGGAATGCCCTCTACCAGGAGATGGATCGATGGATTGGGGACTCGTCCTCAGTAATCAGGGCGTTGCTTCGGTCAGTCGTGGTGAAGAAAGAGCTGATTCGAAATATCAAAGCTCTCAATTTACTATGTTCCGACCCTAACCTATGGTCATGAGGTGTGGATCATGACTGAAAGAACAACATCCCAGATACAAGCGGCTAAAATGAGCTTCCTTCGTAGGGTGGCCGGGCTCAGCCTTAGAGATAGGGTGAAGAGCTCCGTCATCTGGGGGGAGCTCACCACTGCTCCTCCACATCGAAATAAGTCAGTTGAGGTGGTTCAGGCATCGGGTTAGAATGCCTCCTGGACACCTCCATTTAGAGGTGTTCCATGTCCCACTGGTAGGAGGCCCCGGGGAAGACCCAGGACTCACTGGAAGGATTATGTATCCTCACTGGCCGGGGAATGCCTCGGGGTCCTCCAGGACGAGCTGGAAAGTGTCACTGGGAAGAGGGATGTCTGGGTTTCTCTCCTGGACCTGTTGCCTCCGTGACCCGACTACGGATAAGCGGAGGAAGATGGAGATGATATTTCCTTAAATCTTTTGGCCTGGCATCAATTCTGGACTTTTAACAAAGGAGTTGATGGTTCAGTTCCAGCTTTACTTACAATTTCATCCTCCAGGACTACTAAAAATGGAAAGTTCATCTAAATGGGACCTGTTTGCTTAAAATAAAAAAAAGTTGCAAAAAAACCCTGTTTTTCCTTAAACTGCTACAATTAACATTATCGTTTTAACCCTGTTAATGCCTCAGTTACTTAATCAAAAACCTGGCAACTTGCACAGTGGGGGGCTTAGTTCTTGTTTCTGGTTGCTTCTTGTTGGGTTTTACTAAAATAAATTATTCATAATGGAACACGGTTTGCACTGAAAGCAAAGTGTTTCTCTACAGCAAAGAAAGCAGTTTTAAACACAATGGCCCTAAAATGCTGCTGATTAAGCTGATTGTTCTAAATTACCTGAATTTGTTAGCTATTTGTCATTTTTACACAGAATACTTGAAAAAAAGTAGTAAGACAGTAACATGTATTTTATTATTGCAGTTTGTAAAAAAAAAATTACATTCATAAAATTATAACCTAACCTAACTACTTTGTGTAGCCTGGTTGATTCGCTCCAAGCCAGTTAATGGAAACACGTCTCATTTGCATTTTTTCTTCTTTTTTTCGACATTTTAAAAATGTGCTTAAAATTTGCATTAAAATTGGATAGAAACACAGCTATAGTGTCAATAAAAATAGAAAGTGATAGAAATGTATTCTCATCCTACTTCATACAATACCAACCAACATATGCATATTAATGGTAAAATCCATAACTTTATCCAAGTCAAATATACATTGACATACATTAAGTTATGTCAGACGTTGACCTTACGCATGGCTGTAGTAAACAGAAAGTCACAAACTCTTTAAGAAGCCTTCAGTTATTCCAAAATGCTGCTGTTAGAGTTCTAATGAGAGTTGGAAGGAGAGATCATATTTCTCCAGTTTTAGCTTCTCTCCACTGTCTCCCTGTCAAATTCAGAATAGAATTTAAAATCTTACTTCTAACATACAAAGCTCTCAACAACCAAGCTCCAT
>JARVGW010000624.1:19370046-19386882 GCA_031762495.1 Anablepsoides rubrolineatus | reverse complement strand
CAGACATTATAAGATTTTTTTCTTCTCTCTGCCACCTTTCATTTCTTTTTATTTGTATTTTCTTTTTATTGTATATATAATTATTTGTCTTTTAGAAATGAATAAAGTTTGTAATAATGATTTTCAGATTTCACCTGCAGAACAAATAAATGTGCACAATTCAGTTTTGGGGTCAGCACCATTCATAACTTAAACTTAGCAACAAAGGAATGGATGCAACCAAGTCAGTTTTACAGATACTGAGATAAAAATGGGGGTGGTAGTAGCTGTAAGTCATCCTCAACGCATATTCCAATTATTAACTTGAAAATCTTTGTTTAAACTTTAAACCATTGCTGTTACAATAAAAATGTCACGAGTTACTACGTGGATAGGACTGAAACATTCATAAAGTAACCACTGAGTGTGCATCTACAACTTATTTGGAGTCAACCATATTAAAAAATGGCCACCATAGTCATTCAGCTTTAGAAAAAGTAAATAAAATAGTCATACAGTGTTCATCTTATTGTATTTTTTTCATAATTTAGTACCTGTAGAGTCATCCAGGATATGCTTTGATAGCTAGCATATCCCACAAAATCATGAGATTACAACTAGGATCATTTGGCTAGATGGCTATAACTCATTTCTCATCATAAAGGATTTGTTTAAAATTTGTGCATGAAAGCATCCATTCCGTCAAGGTTTATAATAAACATGGTTTGAATATGAAGAACAAAATGAAAGTGTGTTTAACATGTTGGTTCTTTTTAGTTATTACATCCCATGTGATTAGTCTCAGAACAGGTTATAAGTAAAGACCCTTTTCTTATTGGGTGGGGGTGTGTGTTAATTTAGAGCAGACACCATTTGACAACTTTTAAGCCTTGCTTCTGTTGGACCTGTGTCAGTTGTGTTGTATTAATGAGCTCCAGGCGTTTCCTCTTTGACACCAGCTTTAGTACCTTAGAACAAGCTGTGGCAAAAGGGAAACACTGTCTATTAGAGTTAGGAGGTCATGTACAACATTTCAAAAAGACCTAGAAAAACTGCCTCTATGAATAAGAGAACAACAGGCTTCTAAAGTGCCACTGAGCACTCCAGTGGGAGGCCCCAAGGTTCTTCTATTGTTGTGTGAAACAGAATTATTTATATATATCTTTTTAGGCTAGAGAGAAACTGAAAAAAACAGGGGAAAAAAAAAACTTTGCCTCAGAAGAAGTGTGACAAAGCACTGGGGTGAGAGGAAGTTTCTCTTTTTATATTTATATATGTACACTCTCCTCAGTCAAGAAAATGAAATGGCAGGCAGAGTCAGTCATCACTAGAGACAGTGAAATTTAGCCTCCTAGAGAATCCTATTGTGCAAAATCCCTGAGCTCCTGCAGGTAGATTCTTTGACAGCACTTATTCTGGCACTTTTCTTTTTGACTAAACAAGATGATACACCCAGGAAAACAGCATTTATCACGTCTCCTAGTACGCTGTGCCAGACGGAGCCATGCCTTTTAATGAAGTCAGGGCAACATGGGTGTATTTTGATTCAGAATAAGGCAACCACTCTTGCACAGAGTAGTTAAATCAATACAAACTACTGTCCTATAATGTTAGTTAGTTGAATATAATAATTTGATACAAGGCTAAATTTTTAAAAACATTAAACATATACTATTACCAGGCTTTTAGTCACTACTTTTTATGTCTTTATGTTTTGGTTGTCCACACTGTCCCGTGTGCACTGTATCTCCTGAATGGAGCTATTGATTTCAGTCCAAATTAACATAATTGTTCTTGGCCCAACGGAGGTATGAAAACATTCTGGAGTCAAAGGTCAAAGCTGATGGTCAGTGCTTTAAATGCAGACGAGTCTAGGGCAGGCGGAGGCATACCAGTCGATGCTTCGGCGTCGAGTTCTACCTCGTTTCACATGCTTCGAATAATGATGCAGCTAATTTATGAAATTGTACGCAGGTGCGGTGACGGCGTGAATGAGAGCAACACCGAAAAAGAGATTGAGTAAGTAATTCTGGAGCTGTTCAACTCTGACATTTTTAGTGATTTTAGTGTGAAGGAGGAAGGTGAAGATAGTGATCAATGAGTTTTCCTGGTAAGTCACAGGTAATGTTTTTTTTCTTCTTTTTTTAACCAGCCATGTGACAGGCACTGTTCGGAAAAAAAGCATTTATGGTACATATTTGTGACCCACCACATCGAAACAAGGATTAAGTCTAAAAGTTGTATGTGGAATTAGAATCATTCTATTAGAATGTAGAAACCCGTGGCTTATAAACAAGTGTGGTCTAGGTTTGTCCTTTTTTTTCCTTTTTAAATTTAATGTGTGCAACTTATACTGCATTTATAACCCGGCAAGTCCCAGTTGAGATCTCAGATCTCTTTTTCAACCTGGGTACTCCGGTTTCCCCTCACTCCCTAAAAACATGTACAATAGGTTGCCTCCAGGCCCAGGCTTCCCTTGAAAAAGAGATCCGTGATCTCAATGGGATTTGCCTGGTTAAAGAACGTTAAAATAAAAATAAAATTATTTTCAGGTGCACTCAAAAAGTCCAAACATGTACAGTACATTTAAATAGTCACAGAAGTTATGATAACTCATAGAAGAATGTTTACAAAGTTAAATTGCCATTTTTGTTCTGAAATATATTCAAAAACAATAGAAGACTCATGCATAAAGAAATGCAATTTGTGTTGAACAGTCGGCCTCGTTATGCAGAAACCTGTAGGTAAAACATAAAAATACATAAAAATAAATTTAATATAACTTTATTAAATGCAATAATGTGTCACGATGAAAGAAAAGCTCTAAAGATAAATTGTATAATATTGGTGGGTGAGTGAGGAACAAGGTAAAGAAATGATTTTTCCCCCACTGTTGGCTCTCTGAGTCATGATCATTGAAATGGAAACAAGTTGTCAGTTTTGCTGTTTGCAATGACTTGAGCTGTAGAGACCTCTTTATGAAACACTGCCCAGTGGTCAGCAGTTTCTTTGGGTCATGCCGATACACAAAGTTGTTGACTTGCTAATGCACTTTTTTTTTTCCCCTAGAAGGAGTTTGACAGGTCTGCCACAGCAAATGCTGCTCCTGGAGGAACAGTGGCACTCACTGCAGCATGGCATGTCTGTTATGTTCTGGAACCAACGTTAACAAAGATGCTGGCAGGTGTTTTTTTTTTTTTTAAAGAAAACTCGCTGAATGCCTCAACTGCTCTTCTGCAGCCAAACTTGAATTAGAACTGTGTATGAAGTTATTTGATTGTCTTGATGCTTACACTTTCTCTCTAGCTGGAAAAGATTTTTTTTTAAAACTAAGTTAACAAAAGTGATGAGTGAAGAGTATTAAAGCTAAAATGGTCCATAAAATGCTAGGAATGTCAAAAATGAATGAAAATAATCTGGTGGAAGTTAAGTTTTCTCACATCTTACCCAAGTCTTTTATTCGAGGAAGGACGTTGTATGTGAAGTTGGTGTATGAGGCAATCTTTGGCTCTGGTGAAGCGATGCCCACGTGAGCCTCGTAAATCCTCAGGCTTGCGGGTTTCTTGGGCCGAGGGTGGATGTGCTGGGGAGAAAAAACCCAAAGGTATGCAGATAAAAAAAAAAGAGGCAAAGTGTGACACGCATGCTTAAAATTTCTTGAAAAAATAAAGCACGTTTCCTGTTAAAGCAAAATGTAAAGAGTATGGGGACTGATTCACTCCATGCTGGTCATTGGGTCATCTGAGTTTCCTTTCGTCTGCGTTACACAACAGGCAAGTTTTTTCATAAAAAAAAAAAAGAAAATTTCCTGATGATTACCCACAAGTGCTTGAACCCTCTAGTTGAAACACGCGACTGAGGAACTTTTAAATAAAACAAACATGCAGCCAGTAAGAGGGCCTCTAATTAAAACGGTGCCGAATAAGGAACGATAAGGAAAGTGAGGTGGACGCTAATGGCCTCTTAGTGTTTCCCCTGTTCACTCTTGAGCTAAGAACATCAAGTAGTATTGAGACACATTTAAACCCTCTCAAATCAGTAGCATCCAGGATCCTCTTTAAGATTAAAGCAGCAGCTTCACATATGACATGTGAGACTCATTTAAAAAATGAAGTAGTCTGTTAATTGTTGCACGATGGAAATTTAAGATGGAACTGGCTCACATACAATAGGTTAGAAAATGAAACTGTGTAAACTCAACAAAAGTACTTTTTCTTAAAAAATATTCTATAAACAAAAGCATCAAATTATTTCCTGAATGTTACTAAAGACATGGATTCATTGACCTAAAAAAAACTTAATTTAGTTTCAATGTTTCATTTATTCATTCAAGGAACTTAAGGTATTTGAACTACATTTGCATAAATAAAAGATTCATGTTTGGATAAAAATGATATACAGAGGTGATTAATTTAACAGCAAAAACTATTTTTTTCTGAAGACAATAAAACATTTACTAAATCACTAAATTCCAACCTACCATGTAAGGCTGAGGGGGATCCCAGTGAACCCAGTCATAGATGACTGATTTCTCCTCCCTGGTCACATATTTTGCCCATGGCGAGATTCTGTAAAGGCGCTCGCCCTCCTTGGTGTGAACAACCACCTGGAGAAATAAGATAAATGAATGGAAGAACACTCAAAGAGTGGTAAAAAAGGACTGCGCAAAGACAAAACATATGGTGAGAAGAAGAAGAAAAATGTAATATAATGTAATAAAAAGAACAAGCAGGAAAAAAAAAGAAATCAAAAGAGGAAAAAAATATTGCAAGAAGTAAAGAACATTAAAGCTCATGAGTGAAAACTTAAAATGCACTCAATGAAAAGAAATTCGATAATATTCCAAGACTTCATGTGATCCTCTGTGACTCCTCCATGTTTTTCCTCTGGATGTTTGTGATTTTACAGTCAGCATTTATTCACGCCTTCCAGCCATGAAATGCTTACATCGTAAAACTGTGCCGTTACTCCCCATCCATTACAGAGAGAGATGCTGAAGATTGTTCAACCAATAAACCAAACATTTTTAAAAAGTCTTTCATCATAAAAAAAAAGCATCTTCCTTCTAGACAGCAAGTTCCTGCTCCCTGATGCAAAACTCTCAAATGAATGCTTCGGTATCCTTCTCAGACAGTGCTGAAAACACAAAAAGCTACAGTATTGAACCAGAACACTTGTTTGGGGGGGAACCTGAATTCAGTGGTGATTATGTTGTATTATATTTTCTGAAGGGTGCAACTCTTTTATAGTTTTAAACACAGCAACTTGTGGGCGTATCTTCAGAAGGGGTCTGAGCCAAGCAGCAATTTCAAAAGAAATAAGACATCTAAATCATTATTCTTTGAGTTTCATCTATTTTGTCTGCAATTCAGCTTTGGAAGGGGGTAAAATAAACATACTGAAATCTGACAAGTGACTGTGCCTTCATTGTCAAATGAGAAAAAAAAGAAAAGTAGTGGTGGGAGTTGGAAAAGGCTACCAAAAATCAATGTATTAGCCACAGTAGGTGTTCACCCCATTTTGTCCCCTGCAGAAACAGGCAATAGAACCCGAGTAAATCTGGCTGCTGTTGTGAAGTAATGACCACTCCAATGCCACCTGCCTGTGAGCCAGTAGCCAGACTCCCTTCTGGGGTTTTTTCATTACGGGCAGCCCACCTCGTGGGGTTAGCTGTCTGGCTCCCCGTACGACATGCTTCATAGTTTGCAGGATTAGGAAAAGATAGTTGGATAAATGGACTGGCATAAAGCCCATCAAAGCATTGAACCTTCAGACAAATTGGCCAGCATTAGAGACATTAAAGAAAACTTTGCCTGCTCGGCAGGCTGGAGGGGTGCCTGAACAGGAAAAACAACTCCGACACGGACAGCGTGCCAAAAATACGGTGCAGATTAAAAACATTTATTTGAACACTTCTTTACCATTTTAGTTCCCTTTTCCACAGTCCTCCGAACTTAAATAGTTAAAAGTTCACTGGATAAACACTGCCTGTTTATGGAGAAAAATTAGGGCTCTGAAATAAGGGGCTGGGAGGGCAAGCTGCTCTCCATGAGAGTGACTGGAGCTGGGCTTCTGCATCCACAAGGGAGAGTTGTGGAACTAATTCAAAAGCGGAGCTCACAGCAAGACAGCTATTGAGAGGCAGCGGGGGGTGCACAAGGAAAGGCCAGGTGCCAGCGTTTCCATCTGCTTCTTATCGTCCTTAGCCTGACCTCTGCAGACAATGGGTGTTGGGCAGCCTGTGCAGGGCGAAGGCGTGTGCCAACGGTGACCCATTCCCAAGGAGAGTGTTGTTGCGCTGCCATCCTCTTCATGCCTGGCATTGCAATTCTGGGTTATTTCTCATCCATGCTGAGACAATGCGTAAGAGGGAGGGGCATCTTTTGTATTTAACCCTGAGGATTTTTTTTTTTTACTGAAGCTTAAAACCAATCATGTACACCAACTGTGGGCTGGTGTAGCAGAAAAAACACAACACACAGCCCTGAGGGATGCCTGCCACAGATTGGAGCTGAAAACAAAGCCATCAGTTGGGTTCTTCACATGTATCTACTCTCCACTGTGCAGTCTGTGTACATACAACAATCTCACTTCTGCACTGTGATTATGACATGTTGCTGATGGCAACACACTAGGTTACATTTGGTTCATAAGACACCGTGCTTGACATGTAATCTCGCTGAACCTGATGGCGACAACTGTCAGCGCAGCCACGGCCAGACGACGCCCAGCGAGGATGTGAGAATAAGTGTGAAGACGTTCTGTTCTCTACCTTGAGTTTGGTGTTATGATCCACAGCTGGAGAGCTGTCATGCTTGGGTGGAAGAATCAGCTCCCATTTGCCAAATTCTTTCTTGGAGAAAGGGTGGGAGAATTTGTTCCAGTCATCTATAGGTACACAAACAGAGAGGGAATATTTGAGTTAGTTTACAGACCAATGTGTACAGGGAGATATTCTACACACACACACACACGTGACAAAAACTTTGGCTGTGTCCAAATTCAGGGGCTGGGTCCTTCGAAGGACCACCCAGTCAAGGTGGGCCGGGTCCTTGGTCGTCCGCAAAGTCTGAAAAAAAGTGGCTGTAATTTTTGGACGTCTAGCCTTCTGCTTAATTCGCTCTTACCCTGGTGCATCTCCTGTTGCCTATAGGCTTGGGCGGTATGAAGGTATTTTGTTATACTACGGTATCAAAATATGACAACAGTATTAAAAAAAGTATGTATGAAAATGAGCAATACCACCAAACTGTGACGATGCTAAACAGAAGTAAAAATAGATCAAAATTAGCAAAATATCAATAAATTAGTATTATTAGTATCATAAATCAACATAATTAGCTTAAAGGCAATATTTAAAGAAGTAAAGGACCCACTGTACGTTTATTTTGCTATACCAGCTCTGTACAAATGACAAAAGCATTAACAACACAACCACTTGAAACATGAAATTTTTATGCCGCCAGATTTTTATGTAAAACTGTACTCCTCTCGCTTTGTCCGCCATTCTGAGCCGGAAAAAAAAAATCTCCGGATGGCCCGCCACGCATTACGGTGGGCAGAGAAGAATCTATCGGACCCATCCCTCAAAATGAGGGCAAAAGGAGGACGCATGTGTCTGCCACTTCGGAGAAGTCTTCAAATTTGGTCAGCTTGTGGCGCGGCGCAGTGACGTAAGCGGTCGACAAATTCAGCCTTCTGAGGACGCAGCCTCTGAATTTGGACACAGCTATTGTCTTACTTCAGTAGTTAGTTGGTGATAATTTGATTCTTCTTTATGACATGAAAATGTTGCCACTCTTCCTGGTGCTTTCATCACTGAGGGCTTTTTACTATTTCATTACAGCCTTGTGGTGACACCACCAGTACGTTTTTTCTGACTTCCACCATCCGTCTCCTTACAACCTCCACAAAAACCTCTTACATAATTCCTTCTCATTGTGTTTGATCTTTGCACTGTTCTTTTGTGTCACGTGATGATTGTGACGAAGAATAAAGCAGAAGGCCCGCCGTCACATAAAAGAAAAAACTGAAAACACTGCTCTTTGAGTTTCATCTCTGAGGGAGCAACAAAGTGGCCCTGCTTTTGTAACCTGCTGATAGCACGCTGCCAACAGTCACTGACTGACAACACAAAAACATTTATTATAAAGTGACCACCCTGGCCTGACTATTTACAATGTTGTTTTCATTTCATAATGTCTTTCTGCTCACTATTCATGAGCGGAGACAACACAAGCGATAAAAGAAAATGAAACACATGAGATGTTCCAGAAGTAACAGGGTGCAACCCCAGCACTTTTCACACACAGTTCAAGTATTTATTTATTTCTTTACAATTTATTTATCTATTTTTGCTTAAACTTCTCTGAAAAACAGCACATTATGCATCCCAACCTGAACCATATTCATGACTAGGGCTGCTGGGCTGTTTCCACATTTGCTATGAAATTGAAATCAAATAATATGACTGAGCCGTGTCAAAATGTAATCTCTCGCAGAATTGAATGTTGGAATTGAGCTGCGGCCTAAGGTCCTGGGAAGATAATTAAAAAGGAAAAGGAAGTGAAAAGAATGTGGAAAGAGTGGACGGCAGAAACAGAACTAACTAGCACAAAAACAGACAAAAACCTAACTGATGCAATTCAGTTTTGCACACAGTATCAATCAAATGGTACTGCCATTTTCACTAATACTCAATACTACTTTGCTGCTGCATAGAGATAAGAGCTCTATGGTGCTACTTCTGTGTAGAACGTCTGTCTCCCCAAGGGGCAGCACACTCACAAAGTTTGTCCTAGACAAGTTCGTTTTCCATCTGAATCATTTACTCTTTTTGGACCCCCGGGTTTTAGTACTAAATTCTTTGTTATTGTTGTAGTTCCTTCTCTCTTCTTCTCTAGCAAACTATTATCACATGCAACTAGTTGATGAAAAATGAAATGTTGCCAGTGCAGCAGCACAGGGATGTCATCACCAACACATTTATAAATCTGGTACGCTCTGAAATACTGAGACATTTATTAGCCACCCCTGGGTTTAATCTGCATTTTCATGAGCAAGAAAAAAGAAAAAAAAAGTTTAAAGTTTTGTAGACTGGCCTGTTTTAACATGGCTGTACGTATTGCTTTATTATGGTAGCATTAACTACACAGATGGGTTCAGAAAACTTGTAGAAATAAAAATATTTATGTACAAGTTCACAATAAAGATAAACGGAGGTTGCTAAGTTTGATTTGAAATGGTGACTCAATCACAACATGGCCAATCTTGCAGCTACAGCAGCAAAAGCTAAGAACAGGAGGCTACTAGTGATGTGTGGATCAAAACTAAAATATCGATACTACCGATACCAGAACTTTATGGTCTAGAATCGATACTAAAACCAAAATATCGATACTTTGATACTTTAGTCATTTCAGGTAATGTATATCTTAGACAGTGGAAAATAACTAACTTGTTGGAAAAATATTGCTTGGTTTGATGATCGTCAATTCACCAGACTCAAGTGTCCGTAGTCCCCAGATATCAAACTAACAAAGCACCTTAGGGATGTGGTGGAACAGGAGATTCACATCAAGAATTGAAAACTGAGACATTTGAAGTAATTACAAGAGTTTACCATGATAAGAACCAAGTTTTCTGAGGAATGTTTTCAACATCTTGTTGATTTTAGGCACAAAAAACAGAAGCAGAGGGTGAAATGCGGTCCAACCAGGTAGTAGCAAGTTTACCAAACAAAGTGCCTGATTATCGGTTTTTTTTCTGAAGCAGGAAAAAAAATAACTTGTCCTAAAATTGTTTTTAAGCAATACATTACAACATATTAGCAGTTTTTTACTCAAACTGCAAACTCAACTAAATGTCAGCCACTCTAAGAGATTTTTTTTTCTGTAGTTCTCTTCATCTGACTTAGCAGAATGTTATCTGTACGCAATCATTTAAAGTCAGCTTTCCGCCAGTGTTGCTGTCCTCAGTTGTCTCTGGATGTTTCAACATAAGTGGCCCTACTGTTGACAGGGCTGTTGGACAACTCATTGTGTTTTTCCTTGTAACACATGCAGAACTGTTCGACACGCCAAAGATTCTGGGTGTTTTTCTGTGTGACCATGACCAGAGCCATCAAAACTTCGAAGAAGCAATGTGGTGACACATCAAACAGTTTCTGAAAGCCTTGAAAACTCAATGTTAGAATACAGTGCAGCTCGCAAGCTGTCACAGTCATTGGGACAAAAAAAAAATACAGAACCTTGGTGGGTTGGTACATGCAGCCATCTGCCTACACTGAGCGATTCCAGATTATACTTTTGTCTTGTGGAACAAAAGTATAATGTAGCCATAAAAAAATAGACTTACAGCAAAAGGATCAGCAAAATAGCTTAAAGGGATCGATGGCCTTTTGTTCGGACTAAACAGAATGTTAGACAGCATCTAAAACTTTTAATAAAGATATTCAACGACCAATGTTACCAATCTTAAGATTTAAGCCTGTTTTTGTTATTATACAATCACAAGAAGCTCAGTATTTATTTCCAATCATGCATATAAAAATTTATGTATAAAACCTTAATTTTAACCAGATTAACAATTGTGATGCGTTTGTGAAAAGCAAAACAAAAAGAGAGATTTTATTTTATTATTTTGTAAAACTTCCAAAAATAAAGAAATATATATAACCTAATACCATCTTTGATAAGTGTATCTGTCTTGATGAATTTTGTTATTGATATTTTTACTCTTGTTTTTTTTTCCCAAAAGGCATCACCAACACCAACAAAATAACATCCAAAAGTCTATTGGCTTAAAATTACTTTCAGTGTCAGGACCTGAGGGAAAAGAGATTTCAGTGAAAACATACAGGCTGCACTCTTTCAACAACTTTTCAAGCAATAATGATGAAATAACCAGCTACTGAAATATTAACAAATACTCCCACATTCAAAAGATCAGCTTTTAATATGCAAGTTTATCCAGTGTAATCAATATCTTCCACATTTCCACATCCCAGCTGGATTTTTCCAAATAAATTGGTATGCTTGAAACAAACTGTACTGGTATTTTTTTTTTTACTTCAGGAGTTTGAATTTTCTTTTTAGAATGTTCCACGTTGATGTGCAACCCTTTGTTTGCAATGAAATCTCTTTCTAATTGGTTCAAACATTGAATACAGCTTAACTTTTTGGCACCGTATTCATTATCCAGCGTACCGACTTATTTTTGCATCTGATTTCTGGAACTTCAATGAATCTGTTGCATGCTTCCCTAAAACACAAGGACAGCTGTCAGGACGAATGAAATTTCCTAACAAACAATTAAAAGAATCGGTATAAAGAGTAACAGAAGCAAAGGGGTTACAGCTGCAACTCATCTTTAATTACACATTTTTTAGATTAAGGTTGGACAAGTTTTGCATGAGCTACTGCATCTCTTGAAACACAAATTTTAAATGTAGAAAGAAATCTCATTAAATCTTAAATCAAGATCTTGGGTTTCAACCGCACACATTGCACGAGGGCTAGGGAAACACAGGTTCCCTCAAGCTACTTACTGAAGTCACCGGTAAGGAACAGGGCCTCAGCAGCTGGAGCCCACTCTTTAAAGACCAGGCTGTTATCAGGGCGCCGCTGCACACCGAAGGTCCGGTAACTGCGTGTGAAGTGGTCAAAACCTCCCTCAGCCTCCTCCAGCAGGAAAAGCTGCTTCTTGAGCAGCTCATACCTTTGAACATAAAAGATAAAAATAAATTAAAAAAGAAAGAATTAAAAATTCAGCATTAGATACACTTTAGATATATTATTTTTTCTTTTAGCACTGATTACTAGCAAGCCTCCACTCCTTGTGCACAGAGCTGTCTGTTCTTCTTTTTTTTTTACAGTTGTCATTTTGCTTCACTGTCTAACATTAAATCCAAGTATGGAGGACCAAAACTGACATAATTAGATAACAAAGCAGAAATATATAAATAAACCAATAAATAAATACACCTTAAATGCACCAATTAATTAAAAAAATGAGATCTTTACCTCGTGTTTTATAATTTAATTGACCTTCATACAAGACAAATGCAGGGACAAGTAAAAGGAAAAACAATAAATATATACATTTATTGTTTTTCCTTTTACTGTACATGCATTTATCTTGTTTTTTATTTTATTGTTTTCCCCAAAAGTCTTTTTAGTTCAATGTGTTTTTCCTTTTTTTACATTTTTCTATCTTGTTTTTACTTTACCTTATGCATTTCTGTCTTATTATGCAAATAAGATGGGCAGAGCTTCTGGGGTCAACTCCTCCACTATTGGTCAACAGACAAGGAGGAGCAGGACCAATGTGCAGTTTGTCATGATACGATTTTGATTCAATGCAGTTCACAAGTCTGCGACCGATTGTCATACCTGGACATTAAAACTTACCTTTACCTTTATTTTAAGTTGCTATGCATTATGTTTTATAATTTTCCTTGTGTGCCATTAAAGACCCATTCAAATAATGAAAAACAAATATTATTATTATCATCATCTGATTGTGTTCGACGGGCATATTATGACAATATACGTAGATTTATGTTTTTGTTTTACTGATATAATCTAATCATTAATCCTTTAATTGATATGTATAGATGTGGATAGGTACACACCTAATATTTATTGACCAATAAAATATTTTTGTACTGTTCCTTTAATCTCATCAATTGTAAATACAACAGAAACAATATGAAAAACCCTGAAATCTTTATGCTCAACAAACATAGGTGTAAACGGATTTACTTTAGTTTAGCAAAGAAACTTTATCAAACATATTCCAGCACACCTTATTATCTTTTGAAGGTCCTTCCTCCAGATGAAAACATGCCTCAAGAACATGTGACTACAGGCTTTTCCGAAAAGATAAACGTCTGTCTGTTACCTTGAACTGCAAAAAGACAGACCAACTACATAACAATTTATCTCATTTCAGCTCCTGCAGCCAAACTGGTGTCCATATCTGATTCCCCGGGTACAGAGAGCCTTTTTCCAGCCAGCAGAGCTAAGTGCACTCTCTCCCCTATAGCCCTGAACCAAAGCTCACACTTGCTTATGAACGCCCCGGGGTTAGTGACGATGGGCTGAAGAAACAGCACGATTTCTCAGCAGCTGCTCCCTGCACCGAGCGTGTTGGATACGAACAGTGGTTGGCAAATGAAACCCTTTAAAGTCCAACCAACGCTGCCACATGCATCCTTTCCCCACTTTGTCACCGTATCAAAAATAAGCTGAAAGGAAAGAAAAGACAAAAGGGAGCTTTCACATTGGGGAAGAATTCCAATGCAACAGTGTTTAGACCCATGAAAATCATGTCTATGATTATAAATGAGTTCCAGTCAGCGTAACTGCATAGACAGTCACAATGCAGCTCGATACAGATGCAGCGGTCTCCACCAATGTTTAATGTCGGTTTCTGCTTTAGATTAAAGAAAGAAGATGGAGTCAGATCACACGTAACGAGAGTTGAGTGAATTCAAAAATTAATTTATCCTTACCTTCTCCACAGCACTTGTATATTTCTAAAGCTTTCTGGCTATTTCACTTGGGTACAAATTAAGCAGTTTGCTCTGATCTTAACCACTGGGCTGTGAATGGTATTCACAGGCAGCATTTGGCCATACAACACACAGTGCATAAAGCTGTAGAGAGCAAAGCTTTAGACCATCACATCACATATGGCCATTTTTTTTTCCTTCAAGACTGGCCGTGAATTTTTAATGCAGACTAGTTGGCATTTGAAATGCACCACTGAAGTTAAACTGCTTTTTGCCCCATGATTTAATATAAAACCATCTTTTTTATATGTGAGATTTTTTAAAGTTGGCTGATATTTTATGTTTATATACAGTTTGTAAAATTTCACGATGTACTAAAGCTGAAGTATTTTTGAACACTTACAGTGTCTAAACAGGAATGTTGTAAAATGTGTTACACATATTGAACTCAGATTTGGTGTGGTATTAGCTGATCGTCATCCTCAGGATATACTCTACTGCTAAGATCTCTCCCAAGATCTCACAATATTAAATAAGATACATATAAAAGTCATTCACAAGGTTTGACCATAAAGATGTAAACTCTTCAAACTTTGGCATGAAAGGCAGTCCGTGATATGTATCCCTCTGAGTAAATGCTCGGCCTTTAACTCAGTTTCTTTTTCTGCTTTCATTTGCCATCAACGAA
Organism: Anablepsoides rubrolineatus; assembly: GCA_031762495.1. Taxonomy (NCBI): domain Eukaryota; kingdom Metazoa; phylum Chordata; class Actinopteri; order Cyprinodontiformes; family Rivulidae; genus Anablepsoides; species Anablepsoides rubrolineatus. The sequence goes on along the minus strand of JARVGW010000624.1, from coordinate 19,372,699 downwards.
GATTTTTCTTTTGCAAAATGTCCACAGCACCACAGAAAAAAACAACCTTGAGGAAATAGACGGCAATAAAATTGAGCAGAATAGCAGCCAGTCAAAATGATCTGAAGCCAAAGAGTCAAGCTCTTACCATTCCTGGCACTAGTAATGGAAGACAAGTACTGTACTATTTGTGGCAGGAGGATTCTTCTTTGACTTGGCTCTCTGGAGATTTTGTCTCACTTACACCGCATAAAGAAAACTGGCCCGTAAAGGCTTTGTACAAGATCTGGTTCAAAGTGGCAGCTGCCACTTCTTCAAGTGAATGTGGGACAAAAGCTCATTTCCCAACTGAGAACATTAACTAGCTTCAAAGAGCTTTGAATAAAATAAGTAAGACAAGGTTTTGTGTGACGCGTGGAAGTGCAACATTAGGTGCTTTTAGAGGAATAGGTTATTTTTGTTCTTAAAAAAATAAAAAACTTTAAAAGCACGACACAGCAAAAGCTTTGACAGCAAAAATAAAGTGGTGCTTTGAGCTAAATGCCTACTTAATTATGCTAATAAGCAATTCAGATATTCAGGTATAATCTTGACCATGCTCAGCATTTTAATGTAGTAATTTAACTGAAACACAACATTCTGTAGTTAGAGATAACCCAGATTTCACAGATCTTTCCGGTCCAGCCAGCATGTAGAAATCTTTCTTTATTCTTCTTTGTTGTTTTATGAAACACATTAAATGTCCTAAATATTTTAACATCTGACTTGCATTTGTTTCATACTTTAATCTACGACATGACAAATTTATAGTGTTTTCCAAGTCTGTGAAAGTTTACCCAGAAGAGTCAGGAAAAATTCTGGTATTTTACTTGTTTTTCTGTGTAGGGATGCAGTAGCTCAGTGGTTAGTGCTGAGGTTTAATCCTGAGGCTGCAGGTTTGAGCCCAGACAGCATCAAAAACTCATCTGAACTAAAGCAGCTGCTAAATCTTTAATGTGACCTCTGCAGATGGGAACAGCTGAAAAGGTCCTCTCACGCTATAATGTTTAGACAACTTATGAAGATTTTTGTTATGACTATTTTACTCTTATTGGCTATATATTCAATTTAATTGTTAGCATTACAGTATGTATAGGTCCAAAAGAGGTTTCCAGTAGATTTTTCTTTCTCTCATCTAGCTTAGACATCTTTAGTGTTAGACAACCTTTTCATAAGTTGACGTAAGTAATTTTTTAATCATTTGATTTGAATATATTTAGACTTAAAAATTATGACATATAAAAACAAAGTAATCATTAGGTAAATTATTTTATATCACTTCTTCAGTTCTTCATCTAAATAAGGGACAAAGAGAGAGAGGCTGATATATTGATTAGAATAAACAGACAAAATACCACTTTTAAACTAAAGATTAGGCAAAATAAAGTTACTCTGAATTCAGGTTTTGGTGAATCAAATGTCTCCAGACAAGCAGGAAACAGGAAAAATTAACTAAGCAAATTTGAAAAAAATTTAGAACCTTGCAAAGCCATTTTATTCATTGGTTTGCACAGTTCTTACCTTTATTCTGTTTTTTAAATATATTACACAGTTGTAGATGCACAGCTAATTAATACATTCTGAAAGTTTCTATAAAATTCATGAGATATTTTGACTGGAAGTTGACTGTAATAGTTGGGAGCTACTACCACTCCAAGTTAAAGCTCTACATTTGTTTATCCGGCTGAGTTGTAGTTGTTTTTGTGTTTACTACATTTGCTCGGCTGCGGCTGCCATCTTGACGCTAACTATAAGTGGTTACTCTCTGATAGTTGTATTAAACTCTGTCCTGTGGTTCATGAGATATTTTGTTGCAGACAAACAAGCATGCAGACACAAGCAAGCATCATCACTCTTCTGCCTGCAGGGGTGGGCGATAATTATGATCACACTTAAAATAATTCTGACATGATTTTAAACAGCTCACTGAAGCAGAGTCCACAGAGCATGCTGACCTCTGGAATACATTCACAAACCCACGGTTAAATAGTGAGAGAGTCTAAAAATAGAGGCAGTGATCAGGTCTGTTGTGTTGTGATGCGTGTGATTGATGTTGACAGCTGAAGCACAGTGCTGTCAGGTCCATCTGAACCACGAGAAAGAAGCACATGAGAAAGATTTTTCAGTTCTTGATCGGAGCCCGGCTTTTAGAAGCTCAGCAGGCAGAGAGGTGAATTTCAAACAGTGTCCTTACTGACTGAGTGCAAGAAAGAGACTTTGGGGGCAACTTTGCATTTTTCAGAGGCTGACTGCCGAAAGCAAAAAAAAAAAAAAAAAGTTTAACAACTTTACTGACTCACAAGCAAGGTGACATGAAGACAAAGAATCAATCACAGAATCAACAGAATACAAAAAGGTATAGTCAAAAAAACTGTTTCACTTTTATAACCCCAATTCTGACAAAAAAATACATTGACAGGTAGAATCTAAATAAAACCAGAATGCAATGCTTTGCCAATCTGTAGGGGGAAAAAAATTAAAAATAATTCCAAATCTGCATTGAATTAAAAAAAATTTGCACACTGATTTTTCATTATCATCAGTTTTTAATAGTTACATCCATTGATATATATTACTGGATTGGGCGTGGCTAGCGCGTTGCTAGCTACGTCGACGTGCAAGCACTGGAGCTCTG
>JARVGW010000624.1:19314705-19353698 GCA_031762495.1 Anablepsoides rubrolineatus | reverse complement strand
AAAGGTTGTTTCACTGTGTAAGGGGTGTGTACAGCAGGGTGGCCAATGGGGTGGCCAAAGATTTGTCTGTGGTGGCCATGGTCACCCCTGGCTCCGCCCCTGCTGTCATCACCAGCAGAAGCTGCAGCACACCCAGCAGGTAAAACAGTGCACTCATCAGAGGAGGAAGGGTGTCAATGCCAGTTTGGGCGTGGCACAGTGGATGTATTTTGGTGGTCAAATGTTTGCTTTGATGAAAACTTTTCTGGCATCACAAAAGAAAAGAGAATAAGGATTGGTACAAGAACTTTAAAGTATAAGGGAGACTCTTAGTTCAGTCACCTCCGACAAAAGCAACTAAAAAGAAAAGACTTAAGGTGCCAACACCAAGCTCTCGGACAGCAAAAAAAACTCCAAAAGTAACTTGCCAACACCAGTTCTCATCACAACGAGTCACAACCCTCACATTCTACGGACTCGGGTAGAATGTACAGATACTACATGGGTACAAGCAGGAGGTATTATCAGGACTCCAAGATTCCCCCATAATTTGGAGAGGACATTGAGAACTATTTGATGAGTTTTGAATGTATTGCCAGGACATGGAAAGGGCCAAAATGTGAGTGGGCCTGTCGACTAGTTCCATTATTATCTAATAAGGCACTGGAGGCCCACACTGCAATAGATGAGGATAAAGACCACTGCTACAAAGAACTGAAGGAAGCACCGTTGATAAAGTTTGATGTTTCACCTGAGACCTACAGGAAGCAGTTTTGGTCAACCTCAGTCCCACATGGTGAGCACCCCAGACCTATCACCGTTTGAAGAGCCTCTACAAATGTTGGATTTGGCCTGAACAGCCCACCAAGGAGGAGATTGCTGAGACCAACATTCTGGAGCAACTTGCATGTGCTACCTGCAGAGGTGAGGACATGGGACTGGAGACTGCACAAGTATGTTAATGCAAGAAAATGAGGACTGGCTACACACACCGGCTCATCAAACCAAAAAGACTCCCATTCCAGCCAAGGTTTGGCCATGATCTTCCCTGTACCACCAACACCGTGTCCATCCATCGACAATCTGGTAAGGACTTTGTTTCTTTTTACTGTCAACAACCTGGCCATAAAGCTTCTGTGTGTCCCGTATGTAAAGCAAAGGTCACTGGAGCATGTTATCCACCTCTGTTTGACTTTGAGACTGTTGGAGATAAGTGTCCAGAATCATAAAACCGTGACTATTAATGGTCAGCTATTAAATGCTCCGTTAGATACTGGTAGTGGTATCTGTTTGATAAAGCATAGTTAAGATATTTAAATAGTTAAGTGCATTTTCCTGACATGCCAGTGGATTTTTGGGAAGGTCTATTTGAATTGTATGCAGCAGTGTTAGCCTGAAGAAGTACCCTGCTACATTTTTACAGTTTTTCTGTAAACTACACAATCATTTTAAAATATGTACAAACTATTTCAGGTCACAAGGAATTGTTTCATGAATTTTGTTTTTTATCACAAAGGATAGTTCTTCAGCTTCAAATTGATTAAGGCTGTATCTGTGGCTAATATTTGCAGATAATGTGGTCCAGTTGGTGTCATCGGGGTATGATCTCCAGCTCTCACTGGAGCAGTTAGCTGAATGTGAAGTGGCTGGGATGAGGATCATTACCTCCAAATCTGAGTCCATGGTCCTTATTGGGAAAAGCGTGCATAGCTTTTTCTGCATTAAGAGTGAGGTTCTGCCTCAAGTGGAGGAGTTCAAGTATCTTGGAGTTTTGTTCACAAGTGAGGGAAGAATAGAGCCTAAGATTTACAGATGGATTGGTGCAGCTTCCACAGTTTTGCAGAGGCTGTACTGGTCTGTTGTAGTGAAAAGGGAGCTGAGCTGAAAGGCATCGCTCTCTGTTTACCGATCAGTCTATGTTCTTACCCTCACCTTCGGTCATGAACTTTGGGTAGTGACCTAAAGAACAAGATCAGAGAGGTCTGAGCCTCCCTGCTCAAGCTGCTGACCCCATGACCCAAGTTGGAATAAATGAAAGATAATGGATGGATGGGTAAAAATTGTTTGTGTGTTTTATTGAGATAAACACAGGCAAAGACATTATCGCCCATCTTCGCCTTTCAGAGCTGGATCATAAAGAAAAGAAAGACAACTTTCCATTCACTCTACTGATCTAGGCTGAGAATGAAGAAGTGAGCACGGTATTAGCAGATTTATAGTTTTTGTCAAAACTCATTTCTGATTTCAGACTCGTCAGTCCCTTGAGAAGAAGTGAATTGTTAGCACCTGACCTCACAATATAAAAAGGCCAAATGGTTTAAATCAAGCAGAAGGGGCTCTGGGGACCGCGTCAAAAAAAGAGGGCGAAGAGGCCGAATTTCAGCTCGACCATAGCGAGGACGAGTCATGACTTTTTAAACCGAAACAAGGACACTAAAAAAGGTTAAAGAAAAAAATAATTATAATGTTCTTTCACTTTCAAGGAGCTTATTTTAGTATCAGTTGCTGTTTCTGGCTTGAGTAGCACTGGAATATATATTTTTTTCCTATATTGCTAAACAAAAGAAGTCAATTCATCTACTGACACAGTAACAAGAATGTTTTCAATTCGATTTAATTCTAAAATTGCTGAAAAATATGGACTTTGAAGTTGCCAGTTCTATTTTATTCTAAATAAGGATTTTAGGAAATTAGTGATTCTCCAGTTTGCACACAGCTGTAATAGTATCTTAAACCTCTTCATCTTTTCTGATATGTTTATATACTATGTTAAGCTGACAGCAACGTGATGGGGAAAAACAACTAAACTTCTTGTGTCTTTTGGGTTCTCTCCTTTAAAGAATGACTAAAAATTCATCAGGAATATTTGGTTTGGATCCTCTCATACGTTCACAGATTTTGCAAATGAGCCAAAAAACCAGGGACAGGAACAAACACAAGGACCTAAAAAGTGAACCATTTAAGTCACTTTGAGGATAATTAAAAGCCCACAGTGACAGAGAAAGTGTAGGAAAATGTAGCTGAGTCAGCGCCGTGCTGCATCTTTTGCTACTCATCATAAAGGCAGTTAATTAAAAATGCATGATCCACAATGTCAAAAAGCTCACTGATCAAGAGGGACTGTTTTTAAAGCACAAACTTTTTTTTTAAAAAAAGGTCATTTCAAAAACAATTTAACAAGAGATTCACTGGAAAAAGTTGATGTATTCCTAAAAAAATACCCATGCTTCTAAAAAAAGTGTCTGCCCAGTAATCGGATCACTGTGATTTGTTAAAACCATCTGTTCTTTAACAAGGAGGCTTTAACCTCATTTAAACTGTAAAGATGGAAAAGCTGAAGGCTATTAACAAACAGCACCAATTAAGCCCTTTTCATCCAACTTGTGAGCCTTAAATTCAGTATGCTTTTCCACAAGACAATCTTATATGGATTAAACATTCAAAAGAATAATATTCTGGTCAGAAACTTTAATCTTTTATGTCCAAGGCTTGATTGACCCAATAATAGGCTCTCAGTGCGACTGCAGGCACAGTGGTTAACTATGAGGTCTGGTTCTCTCTGCAGGATGCTAGAATTATGACAAATCTTTTATTATGAAGTTTAATAACCACCAATTCATGTTCTCCTTTTGCTCTCATGCTTTAAAGACCTCTTTCTGCGGCCAGATCAGCCTGCTTTTGAAATTCAGCTCAGCTGCTTGGAAAGAGGTCTGTTACTAAGAATCAGATTACCGTCTCCACAGTTTAAAGTTTGCAGTTTGCAGAGGGTGAATCATTTGTCATTCTCTTTTTTGCCCTCAACCATTAAAAAAAAATAATAGTCAGGCTCCAGGTCCAAAAAATAAATTAAATTTGGTACGTGTTCTTTAAATTCCTGACTTTTTAAAGAACAAAACAGTAAATTTCAGAATAGATTGTAAATATACTCAGTGATCCTTATTTTCATTTTTCCATGCTTCATTTGTAATACTAAGATCACATTTCCAGGTCTGGAGCAGGTACAAGTTCATGACTTAAGCAGTAAACTGAAGCAATAAAATATATAAATTAACAAATCTGATTAAAAAAGATTAATATCGCCTGAAAGACGGGTCATAATTCTGCCAGCGTCTGTCTGTGTCCATGTCTGTTATCAAATCCTATCATGAACCAGACAGGTTTTAATTAAACTGGCAGAAAGTAATCACTGAATGTACATTAATAACTGATTAGCTTTTGGAGTCAGTCCTATTCAAGATGGCTGCCACAGCCAACGAAAACACAAAAATGGCTGATTCCCATTCGATTTTACAGATATTTAGGTGTGGTAAGAAACTGATGGCCAACATATATATTGCTCAAGATGTTTGTTGAAAATTGTACCATTAACTTTGGAGTCAACTCTGTCTGTTAGTAAAATATCTGATTTAAACTTGGCTGTACACCTTCAGCTTCCATTTCTTCAGAGTCAATGCTGAAGATGGCTGCCACAGTATTAGACATGAAACGACTAACCTAAAGTCCGTTTCACAGATATTATGTTACAGTTTGATGTAGTGGCTGAGAATAATTCACGTCACACTCCAGTGTCCTGACGTTTCATAACTTTATTTTTAAAGTTTGACCAAAATGGCTACAGTGGAAACAAATCTGTCATTTCTCATGCTAATGTGGTCTCAGTCTGAAACATTGGCATGATAGGCAGAAGGCAATTTTTGTTTTCTACTGAAGTGGCAGCAAAAAAAAAAAAAAAAAGGTTTTGTTTTAATACCATGAGTATGCAGGCATATGTTTTGAATTTTGGCATATATATTTTGGTGTCAGCTAATAAAACATCAGTTTACATCCTAAACAACCTGCATGTTTACCAAAATGGCAAACATTTATACCTTCAGTGGAGCACATTTATTACTTGACATTGTATTCTTGTCACTTTTAAAATTCCACCAAAGTCGTCGATGTTAGATGTTGCCTCTGTCTGATGTGCCGACAGAGTTTGTCACTCATATCGACTCTGACTGGAGACACCTGTCAATCAATAGTCAATCAAGTTATTTTGTTGACTTCAAATAACATCTCTTCAAAATGACTACAAAAGATCTTCATCTTATCGTTGAAATTTCCTCTGGGTGACAGTTGTTTCAACCGAACGGCTGCTTTTGATAAAACAGACAAAAGAGAGTTTCGTAACATTTGGTCTGTTTTCCATTGTTGGTAACAGCAGAACATCTCACTGCACAAGAATAAATCAAATATCTCTTATAGGAGGACATGTAGGGAAACATATTGCACAAGAATTTATGAGTGTGTGTGCGTCTTCGCTAACAGCCCATAATGCTGATGACATTGTTCTGCAGATGAGGTGAGAGCAGCCCATTATATATATCAGTCTGCCTATGCCTCCCCCTCCCGCTGCCCTGATAGGACTCTTCTCGTTGCAGACCTGTTTTGGAGTAATGCCACAGATGGTGATGAGCCTGTGTAATCCCTGTAGATTTCCACGGTTTATAAACAGCAAGACAAGCAGCAGGTCCCGCCGATCTGAACAAACACTTCCAAATCAGGAGGTGTTTATCATGCCTGTTTGGGGTGGAGGTTGTAATTATTGCAAACAAGAGCAAACATGCAAAGAGAAATGGATTTCACAGATCTAATTGATTGTGGAAAGAGCAGGAGATTTAGCCGCAGCAACCAGACTCCCCCTCTCATTCCATTTCCTGCTTCATTATTGTAGAAGACTATTGGATTTATTATAGTTTATAGCACTTAACGTGTTACCTGTTTCACACGGGTTTCCATCAATGTGATGTAAAACCCAAGTAAACTTGGGAATGGGTAACTCTGAGAAAATAAGTTCATAATGATCATTACCATGAGAAATCTCAGCCTGCAAGTGCAAACAGAGAGAGTGTATCTTGATAATTGGCAAACTTTTTTTTTTATTGAAACGGCAAGCTGCGCATATTGAAAGTGTTTGCACAATCTGGCCAAAGGATCACAGCACTTTGACATATAGCTTTAACACTGCACATAATGGATCTTTCCTGTCAGACCATTTCCTTTCTAACCTCAACAGATAAAGAACAAAACCAAAAAAATAAATAAAATGGCAAAAAAACAGAGAAATATGACATTTTGTTGAAGACGGTGAAAATCTAACAACTTTTAAGGGTGAAATGAAAAATGAAAGATCAAAAGGTTGTTTTTTTTTAGCAACAGGTTTGGCATTTACATCAAGAGAACTGATCAAGTTTAAAAGTCGCGTGATACAATTTTCTGTAAAATATGTTTTGTTTCTTGTGTTTTAATGAACAAAAAAAGAATGAAATTGGCAAATGAGAAACTCAATTTGATAGATGTTGATGTGACAAAAAAAAATAAAAAATCCACCCACTGTCTGTGTGGAAAAAAAACAAGTTTTATGTTGAGACGTGCTTTTTGTTTCTACGGTTCACCTTGTTTTACAGCAACTAGAGACTTGTCTAAAATTAGCAGCACAGTTTGAGAAACAGCAGGTAGTGCACCATACTAATAGACTCTGGAGGTGAATTAGCCATCAGCTGAAAAGAGTAATTCACCTCTAAACCAGATGTCTTTGTAAAAGTGCAATGAGGAAAATTGTAAATGGAACACCAAGAGAAGTGTTGAGAGATTCGGCCAATGAAAGTAACTGCGCAACAGTGTAGAATATTCCATTTTTCAGTACCTCTAATATACCAGATACCAAAAAATATACTTTAAATGGGAACTAGAAGATGAAGTTTGTCATTTGAAGCCAAAGGCGTCACTTTCTCTGGCAGACCTCAGTGAGGTTTATGCACAGAAAGATACCAGCTCTTCAGAGTGCATTACGCCGTCCTGTATGGATCTTTAATGCACACATCACATCTGCAAAAAGAGAATAAAAACAGCTCAAGATAAACATTTATTTTCTGACAATAACTAAAATATTTAACCCCAAAAAACAAGAGGATACTTCTAAACCCTCTAATTAATTTAAACATATATGTTGACCAAAACTGTATAAACATCTGATTTCTTATGGAGCATCCATTAGCCTGAGTGTGTTTCTTTAAACACCATCACTTATTTATTTCAGTTTATTTTACTTTGATGTGAGCAAAGCTTGTAATTGCATGTACCTCAGTCATCATGTTTCCTTGATGAAATTTTTATTTATAAATGAATTATGCATCACTTATGCATAATGCATGGTTGGAATTCCACTTTTTCTTCAAAACAAGTTTTTTTTTCAAGTTTATTTTATTTATTTTTTATTTCTCCTTGGTGGTAATTGCTAAATATCTGATGCTTGTGTTTAGCAAACTCAAGGAAACCTTTTTTTTTTTTTTTGAAACCCTGTGATAAGATTTTCAAACACTAATGAGCAGTATGATATATTTTGGGCAGACCTTAGTTTTTCAGCAGTTCTTTAGTGGTTTACAAAGAGTGAATTAGTCATTCTCTTAAAGCCTGAGGCCAGTATACCAGGAATGGAAGCCAGTCATTAACTCCAGGAGGAAGTGATGAGTGCAGAGAGTCTAAAGGCCTGCAGAGGAGCAGGTACAGTTTGATGCTCAGGGAGGTCAAAAGGTCAGGTTTTTAGTTTAAAAACAAACAAGCTACTTGTTGTTTTGCACCCATATTTGGCTGAAGATGAATATGTTATGTAAAGAGATAAATTCATGCTTGTATTTGACTTTATAATTTGAAGAAATTAGGTTAAAAGGGTTTGAGAGAAAGTGAATTTTAGTTTAAAACTAAAACATTGAAATAAAAAAAAATCATGTATTACAGCTGGAGCTATAATTTATGCTTCTTTTGTTAAAATGCTCCGTATGAAGTAAAAAAACAAAATCTAAGAAAATGAGTTTTTTCATATTTTACTTCCGATTTGTGTTTCAGAGAACTTTTCATTAAAACTCAGATATGAAAAAAAAATATTAATTGTATAGACATTTTAGTTTAGAATAATATTTGCATGATCAAAAACATTTAAAACAAAGAGCTCAAGAAGTTTCACAGTATTCCTAAACTGCTTACCGTGCACCAAACTTCTGAAGACTTGTGTTTTGCAGGTTTGTGACATTTCGGAACAAGAGAAAAGAGAGAAAGAAGTAGGGAGGAAAACTATGATATCAACACTGAGGTTTGCCCAGAGGGGAGGGTGATGGAGAGATAGAAGCTGGCACGTTCAGAAGATTGGCAGCAGGGAACAGATGGTCAGGAGGAGAAAGGAAACATGACCAGGATGTGTAGTTATGCAAAGATAAGCAAAGGAGGTGCAGAGAGTGCTGATGAGCTCTGAAAACACTGGCAACCTAATTCTGTGCATAATACAGCTATCCAAGTATTAAAACTTCTGCTGCTGCAAACAAAGATGTGCAGCACGATATCTGACTTGTTTTTCTCTCTGGCTGCCAGATGTTGCACCATTTCTTTCTCTTTATTATTATGACTTTTAATATTTAGATGTAAGCAGGAATTTGACAGATCAACTCATGTTACATCTGTCTGATGACCCCATTTGTTGAACATATTGCATTGAAATTGATGTTGAGCCCTTTATTGGACATTGAAGGGGAAAACAGGTGCATTTTTAGATAACCTGAGTTTTCTTTTTCAAAATCCCATAAATGTTTTGTTAGATTCTGAGTTGCTTTTATGAAATCTTGCTAAAGTTTTTAGGTACAGTATACGCCGTTGTGATTATGCCCAACAGAATTTGCATCCTGTGTGTTTAGAGCTCCTACAAAGCAGAAAAAGCTTATTCGGATGAAAAAGCATTGATTTTAACCCAGCAGACCTTAAAGTAGTTACGTGTTTGAATTTATTGTTCGTGCGATGTTGTTTTATTGTTGAGTTTTGTGGCTCACAGCAAGTGTAAGTGCTTTTATTGTCAATGCAATATAATGCGTTTTCATTTCAGCAAACCAAAGACGTCAGCTGAAAAACTAGGGCAAGTGTTTTTGTACACTTGATTATAAACTTTAATGATGTTGAACACTAATGCTCCATGTTCTCAACTAGTTATACTCAGTTTATTTTTTCCAACAAAGCACATCATTTTCCATCTTCAAGTGTTTTTGTTTTCGTGTCCTTCAGATCATGATTAGCTACTATTGAAGCTTCAGAGATGTTTGCTCTTTGTTTTCTGGCAGGCTGAGCCTTCTCCTCTGCCAGTGTTTGTGCCCCCCAGATGTTTGAGGTGATATTTTTTTTTCTTACCTCTGGGCTTTAAGAGATCATAACAGTTGTATCAAAAGTTATAGTTAAGTCCTCAGTTTAACACAAACAGTGCGCAGCTTTTCTTCCTTCTTTTTTTTTTCCTTAAAGCAGATTAATGGCCCTATCCAGCGACACATTTTGCCACCGTGTTACCAAATCTGATACCAAGGCTTTAAAGCTCTCTTTTATTCTTATGAAATTCCATAACTAAGTGATTCTAGCCCCAATAATTGCAGAGGTAAAAATCCACCACGGGCAGCTAAATCCTGAAATCATCCCATTTTCCATGCAGTGGTCTGTGAGAACACCAGCTGCTGCGTGCCATCATCAATGTGAGCCCTAACACAAAGCACTCCACTTTGCATAGGGGCACTTGGTTTGGTTTGTCTCAGCTTGGATGGAGAGATGGAGGGGAGGGGGGGGCTTGAATATGCATTTCTACTAGTCCCTGAGGGCTGGTGTGTGTGTGTGTGTGTGTGTCCTTGAAAACATCCTTTGTTTGTGAAGTTAAAACAAAAGGCTGATATTGGTTCAGTTATTGCAGCTCTTTGCACCTGATGTTGTGCAGTAATGATAGAGTAATTACCACACGTCTCTCCTGACCTAAAAGTGACTCATCTTTCAGGAGGAATTTCAGTAGAAATTAAGGTGAAGGTCCACGGTGTCGTTGGGTATATTTAACTTTTCATTTCACAATTATCAAACCAGACTGCGGTTTAGACAAGTTATTTGGCAGCCTCACCCTGATACTCTGATAGGGTTTTTTTTCAACCCTTCTGCTTTTATTATTCCAGAAATGTTTCAGTCATACGTTCAAGCAAGACTGTAATTTATGTCAGCTTACTTGACATCTGGACAACCGTTCTTTTAAGGATTGATGTGTAAATATTTGTGTTTTCAGCACTGTAAGAAAAATCTTAGCATGTATTATGTATTAAAATGTTGTACAATGTTTTGCCTTGTTATGTATTTTTGGGGGTCATATTTTTAAGAATTTAAAATGGTACAGAGTATGTTGAGGTGAAATTATAACTTGAAAGAAAACATGGTAATATAGGCGTCCTCGAGCGAGTTTCAACTTATTAAGTTGGCTGGATAAAGTTTTCATATGTATAAAAGTTGCTTTTATGTCACTTACTGCTCTCCAGGTGTAAAAAAATAAAAGTACTCTGAGGTGAGTTCTGATCTGAACCCACTGAAGCCTCTGATGTGAATTCTAATCAGAGTCAAATTTGAAATGGAACTTGGTCTCTAGAAGCATGGTTGTGTCATTCCCCGAAACTTAAAAAAAAAAAAAAGAACAAAAATAATCCATATTTAATCGGACTTGCATGTATTGGGTGACAAAGTCAAAGTACCATGGAAAAAAATCAGACAGCTACTAAAAGAGGCAACATCTGAGATTAAAGTCAGATACCTTCTTTACATTTCTACACAAACTGCAATCATGACTCAGAGATTCTCTACCGAAGATTTTTGCAAGTTCATGAAATTGTGCACAGATGCTATAACAGTGCTGGACTGTATAAACTATTCATAAATTATTAGATTTTAAACACATACATCACTAATAAATCTGTTTAAAACATTTGTCCTCAATTTATGTTGTTGGCAGATGTTTATAAAGTTTGTCCGTCCGTTCCGCTTATCCGGGATCGGCTCATGGGGGCAGCAGCCTAAGCAGAGAGACCCAAACTTCCCTCTCATCAGCCACTTGGGCCAGCTCGTCCGGGGGAATCCCAAGGTGTTCCCAGGCCAGCTGAGAAACATAGTTCCTCCAGCGTGTCCTGGGTCTTCCCCTGGGCCTCCTCCCAGTGAGACGTGCCCAGAACACCTCACCAGGGAGGCGTCCAGGAGGCATCCTAACCAGATGCCCGAGCCACCTCAACTGGCTCCTCTCGACGTGGAGGAGCAGTGGCTCTACTCTGAGTCCCTCCTGGATGACTGAGCTTCACACCCTATCTCTAAGGGAGAGCCCAGACACCCTGCAGAGGACACACATTTCACCCGCTTGTATCTGCGATCTATAACTTAATTTGAAAAAATGCATGTCCTCCAACATCCATCAAGAGGTGCTGCAGCACTCTTTGCATCCTTACTTCCTCACAGCCTTGCTCATGGTACCATCGACCCACACTTGTTCCAAATCTACAAACTGTGGTATAATTACCACTGGTGAAACTCAGACTACCTTTAATATTACTCAGAAGAAATTTTAGTACTAACTTATGGCAAGTTCAATATAATGGTAAATAACTGTTAAACTATGACCTAAAGATATAAAATGCAGAGATGGCAAAAAAGATGAATGGTTAAAGCGCATTACGATCTTGGCTCCCAAGGGAAACTACTTGAAACAGAAGTGCAGTGGAGAATATCATGAGAACCCTTTGGAAAACAAGTGGTGATGGTTATAGCTGGAGTGGCTACTTACTGCAGCGCCAGTAAAGTTTTTATGGGACCTTCTAACAACAAAATATGCAAAACCGAGAGGAAATTTGTTACACGTTATCTCCAATTGGTTTTCTGTTCTCATGAGTCAGACGAAGAGTCAAAACCACAAAATACAGCCTGTTTTCAGCAACAAGTGTTGGTCACATCTTAAAACCCTAATTCAGGATTAGGGTAATTGGCCATTTTGCTAATTTAAGTCAGAGATAAATAGATGCTGATACTTATGGGGGGGCTATTCACCACTGTTTAAAACACATTTCTAAAAGTTTACATGAATAATTTAAGAACAATGAAACATAAGTATTGTGGCTATTAAAATTATTTTATTTCCGTGCATGGCTACATGAAACTGCATCTGCTTTGTTCCTTCAGCTTGTTGGCAAGGCAGCATTTATAACAACAGACAGCTGATACGATTAGACCAATCTATTTCTGCTTTTATTGGAAAACCGTAATCACGCCGTGGTACACATCTCCAGACAAGATATCTGAGTGATTACTTCTAATTTATCCATACATAAAGACATTTTCATAGAGTGCTGACTAGCGGTGTCCCATGAATAAGGCAATAAACAGATGGAATTGTATTCCCACACGCCATCAATAACAAATAATGCTCCTGGGGTAAGAAAAAAAAAATCCAAGAAGCACATAACGCTCTTAGCACACCGTCCAATTTCAGACTTTACAAAGCTTGAGAGAGCAGCTGTTATTTCCCAGTGGAACACTGACAAGAAAAAAAATAGCATGTACTGTATGTGCCTGACAGATTGGATTATGAAATTTTATTTACTAAATCCTACATAAAATTTGGAATCTTTTATCTTTACTTTGTTTTGTGGTGCAGTGATGTGTTACACCAGACACAAAATAGATCAAGCTGTGTCTTGATCCAGAGTTTAACACTTAATTATTTACATGGAGCATTCTGTTTATCAGAGTTGTATATCCAGAACTATATTGTGCACAGAGTGTGCCTCGAATAGTTGTTTTGATCACTGAGGAGGATGAAATGCTATCAGTGATTGGTTAATGCATATTAATAAGTCATGACTTTTGTCTTGCTGGTTGCTTTGAATTCTGTTGTGCAGGCTTGAACTCAAAAAACATTTTGAAGCTTTCTTTTTTTTTTTGTTTAATATTGTTTGGTGTCGTGACAGGTAGTTTGGATTCTCAAGGCTTGTAACCTTGTTAAATCTGTCAGTATATGCACAACCGGGCATTTTAAACGATACAAAGAATGAAATACAACGCAATAAGATGCCCCAGAGATCAACGCAAAGGGGAACGTGCTCCTCTGCATTCCAGATCTGTGTCAGCACCCAGTGCTTTTCTGCTGAACCCACATGGTCAATAAACTCTCGCTGTTAAAAAGGTGCACGAGTAGAATTCTTCTCCCAAAGATCAAATGAAATGACGAGAAACTGACCTTCAGGACACATAGGATTGATTCTTTACCCTCATCCTCATGGTAATTGGCTTTGTATAGTTCTGCTTGGAATTATAAGTGAGTTGTAAAGAGAATGTATGTCACACAAGAGCACTCAGTCCTTCAAGGTTTACAGTTCAGAAAGGCATCAATGGCTCCACTGGGATTAGGGATGTATATGCATGGTTCCAAGTTAAAAGGCTAAAATGCTGCATCAGCATCCACATCCACCGCTGAATGAGAGCCCATCTATAACCAAAAGAATCCCCTCTCTGATTAAAAGCATAATTGATTACAACACGGACAAACACATTCAGTTATGGTAATAAAAATATACTGATGGATTTTAGACATGTAGCACTTTTTTTTTCTTGTTGAGAGAGCTATAAAAGCCAGGCCTACGGTTTTAGCAGCACATCTTCTCTCAGGAGGTATGGGTAGGTGAGAGATTTGATCTGAAGTGGGAGTGGTGTGGAGGACCACTGTGCAAAATTGAACCAAATTCACCCAGCAGAATGTTAAACCATGTGTAAAATCCTGGTGATCGGCTTTGAAAACGATCCTGGGCTGAAGCTGTCGTTTCCCTCCCCACCTCTGTCTTTAGGGATGGTCCCTCTCATTTCTCTGTGCCTCGTGGGAACCTTTGAAGGAAGAAGGATGTCCAGAAGCCCATTAACCTCCCCTGTGTATGTGCACTGATTCCTGACATACACCCAGACATTGGGTCACCAACCCTGGAAAGCACCAGCCTTTTCACACAGCATGGGCAGGCCTCTTTGTTGTTACCACATGCCACCCTCTTTATTCCATCACAAATAGTCATTGTAAAAAAATCTACTGTTTTATGGCTTCTTTTTTTGTTGTTTGTATCAGCTTTGGATCATGAAAATTACAAGTCTGATAGCATTTAATAATGGGATTTTTGGATTTCTGATGTCGAGACGCACACAATCACAAAATCTGGACTTGGGATAATCATCATTTTTTTAAAATGGGCTCCATATGATTTTATTATGGACTTTTTATATCAACTGCCTTCATACTCACTATTGCCATATTCCTGCAGAAGATTTCTCCATAAAACCTGTGTCCTGTTTTGGACATAAATGTAACAAACAAATTACAGATGTGAATATTTTTGTTTGTACTTTTTGATTAAAAGAAATAAGAAAAACTCTCAAAAGTCTCTGAAACAACTTGAAACTCATAAAAGTAATAAGAAAACAGAAAATCTAGTAATAAAAAATCAGATATTGCTTTTGAATTCTGATACAACTATCCATTATATTTTACCTGCATCTTCCTTTCAGGGTAACTGGGGTCACTGGTGCCCATTCAGCAGCCACTGTGCAAGAGAGGGTGTACACCTTGGACAGGTCACAAGTCCATCACAGGACCGTAAATGAGACAGACGATGTCTCACTCACACCCAGGGACAATTTAGAGTTACCAACTAGCCTAACCTGATTGCTTCTGGTCTGTGGAAGGAGTGTCCAGAGAGAATCCACACATGCACGGGGTGAACGTGCAAACTCTACCCAAAAAGGTCTCCAGATGTGATTCGGTATGATAGCTTTCTACAGCAAAAACCAGAGTGTTAAAATGTCAGAGTTGGTATTTTAACACTTTCTGAGTTAACTGACAGCCAGTGTTGGAGTTAATTCAGAGAGTTAATTTCACCAGTGTTTACTCTGGAGAGAGTTACATAGGCTCCACCCACTGTTAAGTATCACTTATAACACTTAACAGTGTTGTCATATAACACCATGCATTGTTGATTAAGCCCTGCCCTCTTCCAACTCATACCAAATGAACCAGAATATTCAAAGCAAGGGATGCTGGGTAATCATGCAGAAATGATGTGTTTGCATGTGTGATTATTAAAGATGTTCATGAGTGTAGAAATGATTTGATCTGGTTAGTTGTTAGTTAGTTGTTCAAGTTTAAGTTTGTGTTAAAAACCAAAAAGAAAAATAAGTTGGTTCTACGGATTCTTCTGAAACGTTTCGTCTCTCCTCCGAGAGACTTCTTCAGTCTACTTATTTTTTCTTTTTGATTTGTTTCTGGATTACTGAGATGCATCAGGACATTAAAGTTTGTGTTATTGGTTATAAATCGACACCATGAGTGAGAGGTACTTCCTGGTGTGTGAAGGTCGATTATGTTGTGCTGCTGTGTTCATACACTTAAAGAGTTGACCTGTGTGCAATCTGCTCTGTAGCCTATACAGTGTACAACTTACACTGTTCTTGTATGTTAGGCTACTAAATGCAGAATGCACTTAATATGTATTGAAAAACACACTTTAAAAGTGGTAAATATTAACACTTTTCAAAGTGTAATTTTAACTCAGAATCTGTGAGAATTATATATATATGTATCCTCCTGAGACCCGAGCTTTGTTAGCATGTGCATTTTTTTCTATCTCAATGTCCTCTTAGGAGGACACAGGGTCTCAGGAGGATATAAATAATTTCCACACACATGCATGCAGGCACTCATGACAATGACTTGTTGATTTCTACAGCCTAACCCTGACCCTAAATCTAACCTGAACTCTAATCGCACTTTAGTCCTAAACTGAACCCCTGACCCATGAACATCATTTCTCCCATGGGAACTTAGAACTAGGCTTACATCCCCATAGTTGATCCCCACATGTAGGTGTGAATGCCAAAATTGTCCCAGGGAACACAAACCGACACCATTTAGAGAAAAAAACATTTGTTTTTCTCATCTTTGCTCCATCTTGCGCAGGTTGTGTTGAATTTACACAGGGTACAAAGTAATCTCAAGACTATCAAGGCATTCTGGAGCAAAATGTGCTGCCCCAAGTCAGAAAGCATGCTTGGTCACAGTTCACGAGTCCTCCAATGAGTCAGTACACGCAATTAAACACCCAATGGCCAAGAACAAAACAGTAGACTGTTCTAAAGAGGCCTTCTGAGTCTGAATCTTATTTACCATCCGTGGAAGGAGCTGAAACAGAAGGAAGCCTTCAAACCAGGAGCAGTTTGCTCCAAAATACCAGATTGACTCAAAATGTTATGTGAATAAAAAAAAAGATTTTTTTTGTCAAGCCTGTTTTCATAATTTTTGTTTTAATATTTCTTTTTAACTGAAAATTATAAGCAATGCAATTCTAATTTCATTGTTGATTTTTATCTAATAATTTTGTCACTTTTAAGTTGTTTTAGTTGTCTTTTTAATGAAAATGTTGAAAGAATTTCCTCCACGTTTCTACGTGTTTGTTCAGTCTAATTGTTTACCAGAGACCAGAAGTATTTCTAGGTGTTTTTCATTGGTGAAGCGTCTTCATTAGTCAAAAAGCGTGGGCGGGACTCTAGCTCTCTGCAGCGAGTCAAAGTGAAAGGCAATAAAGAGAAGCAGGAGCTGCACTTTGCCGACGAGCATCTCTGCCGTCCTGCTGCTCTCCAGTGTTCACTGCACCCCCACCAGAAGGAGAGTTCATCAATGTAACTCTTGTCAGTCAGAAAACTGCGCCGTTCAGCTGGATAAGTCCAACCTGACAGAAGAAAAAAAGAAGAAGAAAAGAGTGGAGCGAGGAGTGGAGCATTAACGTGAAATCGTGAAGGGGGGAAAAAAAGAGAGAAGAATATGATGCTCCAGCTGCACTTGATCTTCATCCTCTACAGCCTCTGCGCGAGCGTCTTTAAAGGTGAGAGCCCCTGGATGTTGCTGTGCATACAGACGGGCGTGGTGTGCGGGGAGGTGGAGGCTGGGGAGGGGGAGACAAGTGTGCAAAGATCGCTTGTGATCGTTGCGCACGTGAGCGCAACTTGCCTATTCAGCGCAATAAATAATAATGATAATCACAAAAGAGTTGAGCTTTCCTTTTTAATAACGCTGCGCTTTGGGGGCGCCGCAGTTGTGGGCTGCAGCGCGGCGGTCGCTGGCTGCTGTCAGAGCCGAAGTGTGTGTGCTGGAATGCCTGGAAGTTGTGCGGCGCAGCGAGACGCACAATGCGGCTGCACAAGTTTGGCTTTCGGAGATAACTTGGGTGTTATGTCCTTGTTTTTGGAGAAGAAGTGACTGGTGAAAGCGTGAGACTGCGGGATGAGTTGACTGCTGGTGATCAGGGGATGGTGGCTGGTGGTCTTATTTTATTTTATTATTTTTTTTTTATACAGCGTCCGGTGTCATTGAGAGGATATTTTTCATTTTCGTGTTTCCTAAATTTGAGGGTAATTTTAAAATCAATGCATCTGTGAATCTGCACAGATAGGAAATCCATAGCTGCATTGAGAATTTTGCATCCCCTATTTTTTATATAATGCTCACTGTTTTAAGAGTCGGCAGAACACTGTCTGCTTGTGTGCCCCTGTGCAGAAGGACCCTCTAACCAACAGTGCTGGTATGCATGCATGAGAACCAGGACCGTGCAAATCCTGCGTGCTGGAGACGCAGGTGAAGTCTCTGTGTCGCCTCATGACAATAGCCCATCTCCCCGCAGACCGTCCCGCTCCTGGACATGCTTATGCAGCCACCGCCCTAGACGACCAGTTCACTTAACCCCTTGCAGTTGGGGGTGGTGCCATCTAAGTGTCCTACCTTTATCTTTGCCTTCCACTGTCAATACCCCCCCCCCCCCCCTCACACACACACCAAGTGTGTCATTGATGACAATGTCAGTGCAGATTTGATTTTGTCGCTGTGATCAAAACATATATGTACATACATATATTTATTTGTAAATATATGTATTAAAATATGTATGCTGTAAACAAATCCTGCAGATTATGTCATGGATCTCAAAATTAGCAAAGTTTACATCAGCTGGAACTCAATTTTGTTATGAGAACCCTCCACCTTTTGAAACCTAAGATAAAATGCTCTCAACAGACTTGCAATCCAGATGCAAAACACTTTTACTCAGACTTAAAAACAAACAGTCACAGTTTAAATACACTTGTTGCACAATCACAAAGACAAGACAAATAATAATTGAGGAACATTAAATTAATCATTAAGTTAAAACTTTGCAAGCAAATGTAGTGATACAGCTATGTTTTTTAAATATATGGAAACACTTAAAATAAAGATCACAGTTATTTACCTATAAAGATTTTGGCCAGCCTAATGTGGGTTAGTCACAAGCTTTGTTTACATTGAGTGCAGACCTGCATTTTAGATTTCAATATCAGTAAAACTACTGGAGCACTTTCAAACTGCACTATTTGGTGTAGTGCACAATACTCTCCATGTTTTATTTCATACTTTGCAGTTTTTTACCTTTAACTAAAATGAGTGACTTTGTGATAAACCTCGTGAGACAAAATAACTACATTGTGAATAGGCGTATTTATTTTTTGCCTTACTGTCTTTTGGATTCTTGCTTTCAGCAAGTTTTGGCCTCTGCAGCTTCATTTTGCTGTCCAACTTGAAATGCCATCATCTGTTGTGCACAGCTGTGACCCAATGAGACATCCAACCACGTCCACATCCACACATCGCCTAAAGACGGGCTTCTTTTCAGAGAGGATTCCAGTTAAATAACCATGCATGATTTTGAACATTTTATGGTTCGTTAACTACAAAATGTTTATCATAGCATAACAGATATGTACCAGATTTTTTTTAAGCATCTCCAGAATTTTTTTTCTTTTAGTGCTATAAACTGCCTGACTTGATTTTCTTTTTTTTTCCTGCAGCCAGTGACCCTTTTAATGAATCTTCAAAAATACAATTTTATCTGGCATTTAAGAACAGGTCTACTCATTCTTTTGATATTTATTAATTATGCTGTTAGGAAATGTATTAAACTAAAACTAAAAATCATTCATGTTTAAATGATGTTTTAAAATAATCATTTCTTGAGGACTGTTGCTTTCCTCATGCAGCCAAGAGCCAAACAAGTTCTCCACTTTGCTAAAAGATTACCTCAAAAATATTGGGCTGCAGTAGATTTATTAGCTTCAGCATATTTCAAGTTTTAAAAGAGATTTTTAAAGCTGCCCAGAAATGAGTGCAAACAGCTGGGTGCTAAGAAAATGGAATCTAAAAATCAGTTTTTCTTTCAAATGGAAGTGAGCATATTCATTGGAGTTAAAACATTTTTTTTTAAATGCTTTGGTGTGAGTTTGTCTGCATCTTGATGTCCTATGTTCTGAAAAAAAAGCTACATTTTCACCTTTATTCTAACTATTAGTGGGCATTGTGTTTGGATACAAGTGAAATAGGCAAAAATATTTGTGTCCTGATAATTTGTCCCTCTTTTACCCTGTTTTGACCAAAACATTTAAGATAAAAGTCAATACATTTGTTTATTTTTTTATCAACTAAAATGACCAGTTTAGTTCTTTTTTGCCTGAATGCTAAGTGGAAGAAATAAATGATATAGCAAAGCACCTGCACAGGCAATGTATCTGTGAGTTCAATTTAAAGAAATTATTGATCCAATAAAACTTGAAGCCACTAATGCGCTGAGGTTTGCTGCATAAACAGGATCATAATTCATCCATCTATTATCTTTACATGCCTCTCTGTGTGGGGTCTCGGGGAGCTGGTGAATGTTTCCAGCAGCCACTGGGTGAGAGGTGGGGTAGATTGCCAGTCCATCACAGGGTCACTTTAGAGAAAAATGAGACAGACACTCATTTACACTGGTGACAGCTTAGAGTTACTAATTAACCTAACTATTAACCTTGGAATAATAGCGATATAGATAATTTTGTGGGAATAAAATGACTTTAAAGGTCATTTTATTACAAGCTGCATTTGAAAGGACATATAGAGCAATTTGTAACTGCATTTTAAAAAAAAATGAAGGTGCACAGATTTCTGACTCTTGTTAAGAGTACCATCATCCCCAGCCAGTATCAGTAATAAGTAACAGTCTACATAACTTTCAGATATTATTTCTGTGCTAAAACTTTGCAATATTTGTCAGAGAGCTTTATAACTAAAGCGGAGTCTTTTGAGACTCACATCAGGCTTATTTCAACTGACAGTTGCTGCAGCAGGTGGGCATTAGGGCTTACTATTTTAGTAGATTTTGCTTCATCAAAAAAAAAGAAAGATATCTGTCTTGTAATTTTCTGAGCTATTGGGAGAAAAAAATGCACTTTTCTTCACGTCTCAAAATTTCTCTTTGTGGATGTTAACGTCACAGGCTCATAGTGTTAAAGAGCACGCAAACCAAATAAACCTTGTCATCACTGTCATCTGTGCTTTGCTTTCATGGTCTTTGGGGGTCTGCGCGGCAGCTTATTCAATGTCTGTTGCCCTTAAATCTGCTTTCTCACTGTCATCCAACACTGCTGAAGCAGCACCAAAGAGTTTGAAACTGTTGAGACGCTTTCATGCACCTGCCTGAGGTGCCTTTATTTAATTTCCATTTTGTTTCTGTGCTAGCCTTCTCTCCATCACCATCTGTGTTGTGGAGTTTATCAGACTGAGTGACAGAAGGAGAAAAAGATGTCAGACAAACAAACAATACAGAGGCTTTTTTTTTGTCTTGCTCCAGAATGAATTTCTAAATACAATATTTTAACATCAACCTTCAATTTGTCAAGCACATGCATAATTGTTCCGTTGCTTTAAAGGTTGTCAGTTTAGTTTGCACCAATTTTGAGATCAGTAATAGTCAACAAAAAGCCAGCCTGGCAACACATTTTGGTTCGTGAGCAGAGAGAGAAAACAGGGCGCTGAGAGTTTTACCTTGTCCAAGAGCTCTTCTAAGATCATGCCCACTTCAAGGGCTGCTTCAAATATTTATGATATGAGGCTAGAGGTTAGAAACATGAAGTGCCAGGGCCAGTACCCTTAAAGTATAAATCACAAAGCTTTGGAGGAGATGTGAAAAGTCAAGCATTGATTTGAACAAATGCAGCTTGTAAACAGAGTGCACACAGTCAGGAAGGTGCAATTAAAGTAAAATTTAATTAAAAGCAAATCTCATGTATGAGCCACAAGATCAAATACTAGATAGCAAAGTTAATTTTTGTATATTCCATCTGTAAAACACTATGATCAATATTGTAACAAGTAGAACTCCACTGAAAAAAACTCCAACAAAAGTTTGATGTTAGCAGCTACATGTTGTTTAGGAAAAGCTGGGGACACTGCAGAACTTTGAGTGTTTAAATTTTGAAAAACAAACAAACAAAAAAACTTGGAGCACACTAACAGAATGGTTTCAGCAGATCAGATGATTTGTCAAACAAACCAACTGAAGGAATCTAACTGTCTCGCAAAGGAAACAGTTTAAAGGTTAAACAAACATGACCGACTCTCTGCTGCTGCTGTCTGTACAGATATCTGTTCTTCTGTTGCCATTTCCTGTGTCACACCGCTTTTTTTTTTTTTTTTTCATTGGCTGTTTCGCGTCAATATTCATTTCACACCACCTGACTGCATTCAGATTCGGCTCCAGAAATTCAAATGTTTGTTTGACCGCAGCTGAGGTCAGGTTGGGTCTGATCTTTGTGCCAAAAAGCCAAGTTGTCCGTCCTCAACTAGTGCACACTGGTGCAGACTTTACCCAACCGCGAGTGAAATCTGACAAAAAAGAAAAAAAGTGTAATTTGTCATCTGCTTTAGTTTTTAAATAGATAATTAAATATCTTTTGGAAAATTTGTCACCACATTATTCAACATCATCACTCCATGTAAATAGAAAATGAAACTATTGCATTCTACAAGGGAAATAAGCAGGAGGAACAAAAAGAAGCCAACAAAAAAAGTTAGATATTCTTTGGTTTTGCACTTGAAAACACGCTGATATATGGAGAAATGGGATAGATTTGATCATCTGTCTACATACATAAATGCACCATATTATTTTGACATTAGAATGATAATATCAGTTTTTTTTATTCATAAAGGAACCGTAGACTGATTTGAAGGTCATGGCATTATTACAAGAAAGAAGAACAAACTGTCTTTATTAAATAATAATAATAAAAAAAAAACTTCTCACTTCTCTTCTTTTTCTTTTTTGAAAAGCTGAACACTTTTTTAAAACAATGATCCGTACAGGAAGCTTAGAAGAAAAATAATTAATCTCTGGTTTGTATTAACCTGTGATTTAACTTGTTCTTCCTCTGGATCAAACAATTGTTGAGACCTCATGCTTCACAAGAGACAAACAAACAAATGGAACAGAAAACCATAACCTCTTCAGCATAGGTATAAAGGAGCAGAGTCGTCTGTGTGTTCGCGGCCTAATCGACAGTTAAATTGCAGTGCGCCGCATCACATACTGCAGTGATTCTGTAGACAAAACTTCAGCCTCAGCAGCTCTGCTCATGCACCAGAATGCTGTGAGTCATTTCACACAGACTCATCCTGCTTCAGAGAAATACACTCTTACTATTTTTTGCTTATAGTCATAGCTAGACACTTTATTTTTATACCTACAGCGTATAGAGTGCCATGCTGTCCTAACATTTAAAATGCCCGTTTGACAGAATATATTAAAACTGCTTCCTCTTTTTTTTTTTTTTAAATTGAACTGCCTTGTGTGTCTGTTCTGTGTGAGGCTCTGTTGCCCCCATATGTGCAGCATAGCAGCAACTCGTGTCGCTCACTGAGGTGTTGGTGTGTCATCGCACCATCAGAACATATTTCACCAAAGGCAGCGAACGGAGACAGCAGACAGACTTGTCAGAGACAATTATCAGGTAAGACGGCAGACAGACAGGCAGGCTAGTAATGCTAATTAGCCATGTGGCGCAGATACACGTCACCTCTTTGTAGACCTATATGTATGTTTTATAAGCTGCACATTTATTTGTTGAACAGAATCTTTGGTTTTGTGTGATATTTTTCCTTCTTCTTGAGCGTTTCATCATTTTCCTCCTCGCATAGCCCCTCAAAAGCTCCCACGCCACCAGGGAAACTTTTCTTTTGTTTCAACGAGCGGTCTTTCATCACGTTTTATCTCGTCAGACGTTTTGGCAAGAACAGCCTTGCAGGTGACACTTGTAGTGTGTGTCTAGAACCATGATGTGTGGGCCTAATGAAGGAAAAGTAAGACATAAATAACCCCCCCAAAAAAAGTGTTCCTTTGTGAAAACATTTAATCTGGTATCAAATCCACAGACATCAAAACTGCTGACAAAGAGACAGGAGTGGATAAGGATTTTTTTTTTTCAGAACGCAAATGAAAGAAAAAAAATTCTCTTGATTAGTTAGGGAATTGAGGCTAGTCATTAAAAATGCAAAACTGTCTTGTAGAGCCTTTGATAGTTTCTTTACATATTGGTGTTAAGCAGACTTGCTCTTTTTCTTAGGCTGTGAGCACTGAATAGTAATTTTTAAAAAAATATGACCAATAGAGAAGAAACTATATGAAATAGGATGTTATTTACACACATATTTGTAAAAAAGTAATATTTGATTCTAAATGATCATCATGGAAATACCTAAAATTTGAACACTGAACCAAACTTAGTATAAGTGAATACATTCAAACGTTACTATTGTTTGCAAAACACTTTTGAAAACATTCAAGATGCAGTGTTTATTATTCACTACAAAATTATATGAATTTTAAAACCATTTCCATCTTACAAAACCAAGACAAACAAAAGCAACAGAAACATAAAACGTTTATAATCTAGAAATAAAGCTGACTTTACATGTGCAGGCTCCTCGTATAAAGTTAATAAGCAGCATAAACACAAATGATGGTTGGAATTAGCTCAGTTTATGCATTTTACTCTTACTGTTTTCAGCTGGTTACAAATCCTGAAATAACACAAAAATTATATACAACAACTGTACAATAAATATAAATACGATTTTAGTTACAGCTATTTGCATTGCATACAAATTGGGACATGAAAGAACAATTCCAGGTAAACTTTATGACAAAACTGTAGCTGAACTGATGGATCTTGATGCTGATGTTTAAACACCAGAATGTAAATTGCAATAAACTTCAATCAAACCAGGAGGGAGAAAGAAGAGCAGAGCTAACTAGAAGTCTGTGCAGCCTAAAAGGAGAATCTGAACATGACAAAGACAGTTTATCTTGTTTAGCTCAGTCGGTGGTCCTATAGGTCCCTGTCAGTGGGCACTGAAGGATATCTGCTCGTTCTCAGGTGGAAAACATGTTGATCAATCACTGAATGAATGAACTAATCAACCGACCATTTGTTGCAATTAGTTTTTTTTTTAATTTGTTGCTGGAATTATTGGTTTTATTTGACTACGTTTGCTCTCTTAGTTGTATTTTCATTTCTGTTATATACTTGCCAACTGTGCCAAGTTTTCACACCTTTCTTCATTTATTCATTTGTTCAGTTGTTTATCTGGTTATAGGTCAGTATTTGCATCTTTTTACAATCAGGCAACTTTTCAGACAGTAATTGCACTGAAAATGTCAGTCATTCAAAGCGCTTCATAATGTATACAAAACACATTGGAAAACTCTTACTTTTCTTTAAGAGGGTTTTTCTTTTCCTTCAAAAAAGGGTAGCCAGATAAATCAAATAAATGAGTTTTTTTTTTTGTTTGATTTGCAGCACGCACACTAACATTTTTACCAATGTAACAACAATGTCAGCTATTCTTTAAACTCTTCTATTCTTTAACTTTCAAACTTCCTTGTTTTGGTCCCAGTGGTCCGGTTCAGAATGGTAGAATTCACTGAGGAGTAGTCATTCCTTCTATTTGAATGCTCCATTCCAGCAGAAGCTTTCAGTGCTTAAACAGCAGACATACATCCACAAAACTGTCCTGCCGTCTCAGCTGGTTTGTCACTTTTAGTGTACTTTCAGGTGGTTCTGGTCCTTATTTCTTTTCTTTTCTTTTTTTTCAGAAACACTCTTCTTGTTTCAGCTCAGACCTCGCTGCATTGAAATGAATACATATTGGACTTCAGCGAAAGTGATCCCCGTAATGCCACAAACTGTGAGACACAGGGAGCCTGTGAAATGTGTGCCTGAGCACATCTCCTGTGGGTTAGAATGATCAGTCAGCAGGAATAAGCTGGCTGAGCTGACGACGAGGTATAGCAGAGGAGGGAGGTTTACGTTCAAGGATACCCTTTCCCCCACTGCTGCGGCGGGTTAGCTTATCCCTGCAGAATGTCTCCCAGCTGCCAAGTGCTCCAGTGCTATGCAGCGTGCCACTGCAACTGATAATCCAGTAAAAAGAACCAATATGCTCCGACAGACCCAGTGCTGCCCTGCTCACGTTCTGTTGACAGATATGCATCTGTAGGAATAAACCTCGAGCCAGAGGCAAATGTGCTCAGACAAGTGGGAAAGGAGCTTTAAGATTAGCTGCTTGCTGTCTCAACTCTGCGCTGCGTGCTGTCAGCCTCCCTTTGCCCTGCTTTTTGTCACTACACATTTACACATCATGTCCCTTCTGAGTGGCTATAAGCTTAGCAATGAGGCTGAAAGACTGGAAGGACAATAACACTATTAAAGTTGAATAAAGCTCGTCTGCGAGGGGGGAAAAATGTTTAAAGTTTTTTTTTCTTTGTGAAAAGCCTATGTGCTTATACTCAAGATAGGTTGATTGCCACAATGATTCACAGTGAAAATTTGTGTTTAATTCAGTGATCAAGTAGCCCCAGGGCCATACCCAGCATATAGCTCATTCTGTTTGCCTCACAACAAATTAACTTATTGATGAATTATTGTATAAAGGAGTCAGTTAAAACCCATCTCAAAGGTGTCAATGATACCAGCTAAGAGTGTAACTTCTGCACTGATGAGACCATGTAATTTGCATGAGGTGTTATTTAATTTAATTTAATTATTTAATCTCAGATCTCTTTTTGAAGGGAGTCCTGGGCCTATTGTACATGTTTTTAGAGTTATGACCCCAACAGTAGTTTATTTATGTGGTCAATACTCCACCCCCCTCCCAATAATATGGCATAATTTGCTCTAACACAACAGAAATTAAATGGTTCAGTCCACAGCTGCAACTCTCTTGTTGTATTTAAGTAACTTTGACCTGATTCCATAATTTATGATGTCATTTATGTATGTTTAAGCATAATTGCTGAAAATGACATGCAGAATTTTAGAGCATAAACCCCCCTAATGTTAGACCTAATGTTCCACCTTTGGATGAGACGGTGAACAAACAAGAATGAGATGATAGTTTAAATGTTTGTCCTTGACCTGAGCATGATTAACAGTAAAACCTACCATTATTGTGGAGTTTTCAGTTAAACTGTTTTTCAGTAAAGAATAAAATAAAAAGTTTTTCTATGACTCTGTAAAGTCTGCTCCATTGCTACTAATAAGCCTTTTGCAATTTCTAAATGTAATTCAGTATTTAAAGCTCCTGAGCATTAAGCATATGGAAATAAAGCCATCTAAAGGCTATTTTTAAATATATAACCTTAAAAGCTTTCATTGGTGAACTAGTTTTCTACTTGCAGAATAAAGAACAACCTCATAAAAACAAAAGTATTATTCGGGCAATCTATCTGTAAAAGCTGGTTAAATGGAAAAGAGCTTTGTGTGGATCCTCTGCGGTGCAGCTAGATGGTAGGCGTCTGTTCTGCAAGTGGTTTATGCATCCCGACATTACAGCATTGTGTCTGAAATGAAGCCTATACTTCATTTCATTGCTGTTTGCAGAGTTGACCTTTACCATTCTCTCTTGGCCTTCATATCTGTTGAAGTGGGCTGTTGCCCGACTATGGATGAGCCTGTGAATCTCATTTACTGTGTGATGATCTCCCTTCTCTGCCTTTTGTTGCAGTCGCTGAACAAAGTTAATATTTTTTATCTTCAGAAATTACCGCAGTACACAATTCTTTGACCCCCACAGGCAATCTGTTAAATGGTAATTATTTATTTATCTATTCTCATAGCAGGGGGATTTAATGCATTGATTTAATGTCTATTAGCAACCCCCGCCCCCAATTTGTTTATAGAGGAACCTTCTAAGAGAAGTGTCTGAGACAAAAAGCAGCGTGTTTTAATGTAAAATGTTTACTGTAAAAAAAAACAACAACAACATTTAAGCAGTCATCTGATTTCCGTAATATTGATTTACTCTTTTGTGAAAAATGTTGGAGAAAAATCCCAACTAATTGGCTGCCAGAGGCCTTTCACTGCAGCCAAACGCTCAGCAACCTGACCAGAAGTGACCGTGTTTGCTATGAGTTACTGTATTTGAAATTATTCTGCGAAGGCATCAACGGTGCAGACAAAAAGCTGGATTGTCCCTTCGCTTGTTTCCCTGAAGTATTTACAAGTGCAAAATGAGATTTGTCAAATGGTTTTACAATTCCCTGTAGCCCAAGGAAGGCAAACACATTTCTGGGTTAGCTGCTGCTCCTCTGAGTGTGTGTGTGTGTGTGTGTGTGTGTGGTGTCAGTCTTCTCATCTTCCATTGCTACAACATTATATATGATTATTATTTTTTTAATTGTTCCCTGTAAGAGTAAATGTGTGTAAACAAGTGTGATGTTGGAACTGTTGGCTCATAGAACAAGTAAAAACCGTAAAAAGTGTAAAACACAGCAAATAAAAACTCTGTAAAAACAAAAACAACTGCTGTTGGCCAAAATGCCGTACATAAAACAGAGGAACAACAAAATACACTTCTTTCCATCTGTCTGTCCATCCAGACTTCTTTTTACTCGCTTCTCTTTCCTGGGTCACAAGGTGCTGCAGTCACTGTGGGACAGGCAGGGACACCCTGGACAGGTAGCAAGTCCATCACAAGGATACATAGAGACAAACAATCATTCACTCTCACACTCAAACCACATTTAAAGTTACTAATTAACCTAAATAGAAAACACAACAGGAACAAAATATATAAATAAAATCCACTTCCCTGTTTTTGCTAAAATGAATAATAACTAATTATAAAATAATAAAACCGTAGAATGAAAGAAAAGAAATAAGCAGCTGAATTAAAAACCAATAAGTACAAAAGTGTTTTAAGATGAGCACCAGCAGAAAGTGCTAAAAGCACAGAGTACAACCTGAAATTGACTATTAAAAACTAAATTGATTTCAAATTTAACCTGTTGTTTTGGGACAGCTTTGTCTGTAAAACTCCAACCTTCAACTTTTATAGCCTCTAATTTCATTTTTTTTAAACAATGTGGAAAAAATAGTTCACAGTACACAGACAGTGTTCTTCTGCATTTATTTTCTTGTTCATTTTCATAAAAATGGCCCCAAGTTTTGTCAACATTGACTTTTTTTCTGATGGTTTCATGTTCTTACTAAAGCACGCAACTTCAAAATTTTTAATAATTATTTTCTAATAAGGTGTTTGTTTCCCTTAGAGGGTCTGCCTGGATGTAGATGGATACACACATGCAAAGAAAGTTCATCTCTTTTAGAGAGAACAATGTTGTAGACCTATATCCACTGAATAATGCACGTTCTTTGGTTGAACAGACCACCACAGGAGAGGGATACAATCTAAGTCCAAAGTGATCAGTTTGATCCGAAGCAGAGGGATTTCTGTGTTATTCAAACAGCTGGAACTTGGGTTTTGGCTTTCAGCATATTGGCTGCGTTTTGTTTCAGGTTGAGTTGCTGCAGGTGAAGCACAACAAAGTTTAGTTTTTTTCTAAGACACAGTTTTCAGATGTAACTGAAATATTTACTCCGTTTGGTGCAACGTTTCAGACCAATCAGATGATTATGATGCTGTAAGGAAGTAATAAACCTTTAGGCTGATCCACTTGTTTGATATTTATCAGTGTGTGCAGATGTGAGGTTTTAGTCTGTATGTTCTCACATGTGTGGTAATTTTAGATTTTTTTAAGTTTACAAAGTTGATAAATCTCATAAATCTGATCTTCTATTAATTATGTTCTAATTAATCATGTTTAAGTTTATTGTGTAGTAGGTTAGAATCATCAACACTAATTGAGAACGCTGAGATTTTGCAAGATCTTGCAATAGGATTCTGTATAAGGTCATGATTAATTTGTAATTTCCTTAAAATTGTCTCAAATGTGAAAGCTTTAACTGTGATGCAGGAAAAGGATTGACTCTGTTACAGTAATATTGTTTCAGCACAGAAAGCCGATCAGTTTTACACATCCAGCAGGATGTTTCTGGTCTTTCAGTGGACCACTCAGGCTGAACGACTGAGTGTCAGATAAAGGAGACTCTGTTGCATCTCTGGAAAATAAATATTTTTCTGGAATAAAAAAATAAATCATCGATGCATCGAGCAGAAAATTTTGGGGACTGTACCCGTTTGAACTGGGTTCGCACAGTTTACGGCTTTATGATTTGAAATGTTGTCTAGATAAAACAAAATGGTAAAAAAATAAATAATACATAAAATAAATCTTGCTAAAAGCAGGTGGTTGACATGAAACAGAACAGCAATCAACAGATTTAGCAGTAAAAAAAAAGGTATAATGTTCTTCCAGATCCAGTTATTTTCACTCAGTAAAGTTTGTTTCATGTTTAACTGAGTATTTAAATGACATTTTTTCTCTAAACCTTTACACAATATCAGACAGAACATACTATGTTGGGAACTATTAATGGCATATTCTTGTTTTTTGTTCAGTGTTGGTAGTGGAATAGAAAATAAATTTTAAATGTCACGAAATGACAGAAAAAACCCAATTAAACCTACAGAAAGTTAATTTGCAGATGGTTTTGGTGTATTTGCATATATTAGAACTTTATTGTGTTAGATGTTGTTTAATAGCAGCAGAAAACCCAACATTCATCTGTATAAGTGACTGTAACATCTTTTGAGATGTACAAATGAATGTTTTAGTGTTTGTCCTCTACTTGAACTGTTCGAAACTCGTTGCCAACTTGACCCTATACATATCGCAATAAATTACACATTTTTGGCTGCAGTCTCAACAAATTCGGAGTGTTTGTGATCAAGCAACCAGCAAGCTCTGCAAGTGTTTTTTTTTTTCCAAGTCAGAGTTTTAAAGTCACAACCCATTTCTGTTTACATGGCTTGCAAGACTGGATTGTAGGCAGTGCCTATTATTTCAATTATGTCCATCTCTGCCCCCATCATACCCACTTTGGCAGCCACTCCCATTAGGATTTAATTTACTGGAGTACACTTTTAAATAAAATGGAGGTAGGGATATTTGGACCATTAAAAAAAAATATATTATTTATCATTGACAGAATTTTTAGACCTTGACAAGTGTTCTGTCAGAAGAAAGCTCTTGTAGCTCCACTGAGATGAGTTGGGGGCGTCTGCATCATGATTTAGATGGTTTTGAGACTCTGATTGTTCTAAATGAAGATTAGTTGCTCAAAATGTGTATTTTACTCTTTTAAAATATGCTGCAGCCCATCAAAGTAGAGCAATGTATCAGTTCTAATTAAAATGTAAACAAGATGTAAAAGCCATTATTCATCAAATAGCATTTTCTCAAAGATGTTATGTGTTAATCAAATCTAGTGGGCAGAAGTTAGAATAATAATAAAGAAAATAATTAAAAAAGGCAAATTATATGGTTTAATACAAGTTTCTTGTGTTTATTTATATTCTATTACAGTAATGAAAACTGGCTGTTAGCTTCTTATTTCTCTGAAACCTGCCTGAATGAGATGCAATCCAAAAACTAACTTTAGTATAACACCCCCCAAAAAGCAAAAAAAAAACAAAAAAAAAAAAAAACTTCAGCTCATGCATGTTTATACCCTTTTTATTGACTTCCTCTTTAAAGGCTTCCCACAGGTCTTTAAAACTGGAGTGTAGGTACTGAATGTGAGCATATTTGCAAGTGAAGGCAGGAATAAAAGCACTGAAACTCATGTCCTCATAAAGAGAGATCAGCAGTGTGTACAGGAGCTGCATACCGATGCAAGAGTTGCCAACACTCGCAGCCAGAGACGTGTACGCTGGGCTGGAGAAAAGCAAGGCTTAAGCTGAGAGCCGAGGAGGGGAGGCTAAAAGAAGGTGAGGAACAGGAAGCCGTGCAAACTGTGTTAAGCAGAAAACGCGTCATTATGTAAGATATCTTTGATTTCTTTTATCTGCTGCGAGTTGAGTAGAGAATTTAAAACGTGTCACAGGAATTAAAACGGAAAGGTTAATTATTATGTGTAGCTCCGCATCAGGTACAGAGGTGGGCTCTGACTTACAGATGTAGCCATAGAGACCTGTACAAATATAAGCTCAAGTGGGGGAAAAAAACACAATAAATTAAGAAAAATCCAACATTTACTCTAAATTATGTCAATTTAATTGAATTTCACCGCAAATAGTTTGTAAGATTTTCACAAAAATGCAATTTTCCACTTAACGTCACTAAATTGACTAAATCTGGGCAAAGTTGCTTTTCTTGCAACAACAGTTAAACAGAAATACAGAATATACAGGACGAGTGCAGAGATAAACAAGAACAAACAGAAAACAATCAAGCTTTTTGTTGCAATTATGACAAAGCAAAATGTGTATATATACATAAAAAACATAAGTGATCAATTAGGATAATAAAATATATCATTTGAGATGCACTGCTTCATTGACAAGGAACCAATATCAAACCCTTTTCTACTTGACTGGTTTAAATGATTTTTGTCACCTGACTGAGAAAAATTCAACTTTTCATTGATTTATTTATTTTTCTCAGTCAATAAACAGTAATTTTTAGTTTTCCAGAGAAAGGAAAAGAAAACCTTATGACCTGCTCCATTTGAAAAAAAAAAGCACAAGTTTATTATAAATAACTTTTTTTGTTGGACCAAAAATAAATTGAACAAAACTGGAGTCAGTAAATCAACACTTTGCAAAAATCAATAATTGAAATCAGATTAACAGTGAGTGAATCTCTTGTGTTATTTTGTGACAGCGAATTAATATAGGATAGCCTTTGGCACACTTTGTTAGAATCAGTGTGTTTTTGTAATAAATTAGTTTTTACTTTAATTCTTCTTAAAATTACCTCTGAAGAACAGATAGATGGCAGTTCTGTGGGAATGAGTGTAAGAAAAAAAAACATTTAATTACAAGGCTAGTCATTACATTTGGGAAAAAGACGCATAATAATTTTTAAATTGTAAAAAAAAGGAGAAAGTGAGTCTAGGAGTCTGTGCCAACAAAAAAGTACAGTGCAGACTTCCAAACTTCTGTAATTATTTGCTTGTGAATAAAATTCTGCCCATTAAACTTGTCCTAATGATTTTGTTGTGATGAACATCTGCTTGTCTCTAGTTTTCTGATTATATACGCATTATTTATTTGTTTCAGTAGAATGAGGCTATTTCTAAGCAGTTTTGGACAGATGACGGCAAACAGGCACAAGGTTTTAACGATCTGTGGCTTCTACTTGTAAACAGAGTGACACAAGTAGCACCTAGCAAGATGGAAGAAACAACTTAGCACCTTTAAAATTGTGTCATGAAGCCACGACAACATATGTTTTTATCAGATTTTAGTTTCTCTAAAACTTTCCAAAAAATAAAAGTATTTTTTTTAAACTGATCAATTTTAAATTCTTGGCTCGAGTCATCTTTGACTTAATGAATTTAGACTTTTAAAACAAATAAACTTTTGCATGTATTTAAAATCAATAGATTAGGCATATTTTGGTTTCAAGCAGTAAATTAGAAGACAGAAAACAGATGCTAGTTCTGCAACAGGAACAAGATGAACTTTAAACTCTATAACGGTCCTGTTTTACTATTGTCAGCTATATTTGCTATCTTTTAGAAAATAGCACAGGAAAGATGCCCCTGTTTTGGTTGTAGTGCTGAAATAGCAGGATATAAAAGCCAGAATAGGTCTTAACAATAAGCCCCTCTAATGGCCAGTCAGGGTAGACCCTGAATTCTATGGACTCAGAGATGATTATACATTTAGTATCCTCTAGCTTCAGGTAGAGTGTGAGGACATCCAGTGTGCTCCTGGTAACCTTAACCACTAGAGCTGTAGCATCCCCCAGATAATGACTACTCTGAACCCCAGGAGCTGGCCTCATCACCTCATAAATACAGGGACCATATGGACTCGCAGTGGAAAGCTGCAGACAGTAACTTTTCAAATAGACACATACTTGCAGGAAGCTTTTGTGCTGCGGAAAAATAAAAGGCTTGGTTGGCATTCACAGGTTTATGAGAGCTGTGTTTTGTGGAGGCTGTAGTTCAGTTACCCTGGCCAAATGGCTGATGTTTCAGCAAAAGAATGGCCATTTTTGAGATGTGCTCTTCCCTGGAAGAAAATTATATGGTTAGATGCACTAGATAAGTCACTGGTGATGGAAAAAGGGTTGTAAGCTTGAAAACGGCTTGTCTTGGGGCCATCTTGGGGTCACTTTGAGATTACTTTGAATGTACTGTTTATATTTCATAAATGGACTGTTCCTAAAAGGGTTAGCAGATTACCTACACAAGAAATTCTAATAAAAGCTCTACGTCTTTAAAAATGTGGAGTTGGAGCTACAAAAGGTCAATTTTTACAGAGAGGGTGGTTTCAGAATAATAAATTGATCTCTAGAAAACTCTTCAATATACTTTTTTAAAGTTTAGAGGTGATTAAAAATTTAGATCTTCTTTCCTTCTAATGGTATAAGAAGGTTTCTACAGTATCAGTCCTGATTGAATGGTCCCCGTGGGAGATAATAGCTCAGGGTTGAAGTGGACTCTCTGGACTCGGATCACTTTTTCTTACAGTATATAACAATCTGAAGGCATATGCACGATATATCAGCATTAACATTGGCATCGGCCAATGTTGGTCATTTTTTAAAATACCAGTATCGGTCCGATGAGTAAAACTGAGCTGATATTATTGTCCAATATTGATTTCCCACTTTTTAGCTTTGTGTTTCTGTTTTGGGAGGAGAAATGATTGGTTGAGTGGTATGTGTTTGATTATGTTAGTGACACTGCACAGCCAGGAATAACTGAAGTAGAGAGCCATGTCATTTTATTGAAAAAAGACTCATCTTTGTGTGTTTATGTATATAAATAATTTGTGTGTTTGTGTAATATCGGTAAATATTAGTTATCGACATTAACACCAATAATATCTATCAGCTGAAATTTTCATATCGGTGCATCTCTAATGCATACATAGTTCTGTTTTGTTGATACTGTTCTATATGGACTTTTCCTACAAAATCAGTAACTTTTAATCACTTAGTACTTTTCCCATTGGGGTAGCTATTCAACCCTAATAATCTATTAGGGTTTAGGCAACCTAAACCTTTTGTGGATCACGGTTATTTAGAAGAAAATATGTTTTTTTTTTGAAGGACCACAGTGATGAGTTCATCACCAAGACATTTTCTGTAGAACTTTCTGGCTTTTGAAATATGAGCAATATTAACACAACCATGAGGTGATGAACAGAGTTTCTGTCACTCACCTCCTTTGAATGATCTCCAGTTGACGAAGCGAGCAGATGGCAAAAACGTAATTGTTCTGAAGGTTATTATTAGAATTAGCCTTAGCTTAAAGGAGCAGAGTGTTGCAGCTACTCTGATACGGATCACTAAAAATATCTTTATTAGACTCCAGTCCAAAGATAAACCCATTCTTGTAAACAACACATTTTCATATAGTAAAGATGCACATTCATAATGGGAGGTTAATGATGAATAAACAAATGTTCAAAGGGCTTTTATGACTTGTTTCAGATCACAGTGTTGTGTCTAAATTCTTAGATTTTGTGTTTACTGTAACCATAGTTTGTGTGTTGTGTACTGCCCTGTGTCGTGGGCTGTGTAGACGCACAATTTAATTACTTAGTTCAATAATTACATGACCACAGCCTTTGTAAAAGTCAAATAAAATTATTGTTTTCTTCACTGTATTTAGTTTATTAGGGTTAATACTGTGTTATTGTGGTTTTGTGGTTAAACATGCTGCACATTACCAGCTGTAAATTACTAACGTGTGGCACTACTGGGAGATAGAAACACAAAATACTTCTAATTTTAAACAATGTATGCAAAAATAAGCCAAATGCAACATATTTTTCAGAATATTGATTGGGTTTGGTCATGATGTTACCAAGATTGTTAATAAATGTAGACATTGCCATATTGGGAGTTGAACCAAAGATCTTTATTATTAATATTTCTCAGAAGTTACTGAGCTGAAAAGCCAAATATCTTCAGCGCACCATCGCAGCATCAAACTGGTAATTTGGGGTTCTACCTCTAGAGTAGTCAAAGCTGCAATTTTTAAATCATGTTAGATGATTGCTTCCTCTTTTACATTTATCCACTCTGCTGCTCCCTACAAAGTCCTGAAGGATCTTGTTAGATGACAGAATTTTTGAACATTTTAAAAGCTTCAAATGTATAGAAATAAGTTTTTTTTCAGTATCACCACATCTTTTCTATCAGTACGTTTGCCAAACTTTCACATTAACCTATTTTGGGTTGTTTATAAGCTAAACTCAAAGCAAATCTGTTTTTTAATTCTCCTAATGTGCTCAAAGATGGGTGAAACATGTCTTCAGTAGTCCCAGAAATGAATCAACCAGTTTATAATCAGAAACCATTGGGTTTAGCAAGACCTGCAAATTTCAGTTTTTAGATGTTAACTGACATTTTAAAGCTTCAGACAAAAGACTTCCACAGACCTTTGATCCCATTTATGTATCAATCCACAGAGCAAATCTCAACTGATGTAACTAAACAGCAAGAATAGGAGGAAAAATCTAAATTATATTATGTGGCTTCATCAAACAAGGAAAACGTTTTTCTTTTCTTTTCTTTTCTTTTCTTTTCTTTTCACAAAGTCAATGAAACACAACAATTACGACATTTTAAATTATCCCAAACACTGCATTGAACAGATCCTGAATTACTCATACTTTTTCTCTTGCCTGCAAACGAGCAGCAAGAGGAAATGAGGGGTTTCAAGATATTCTGAGCTCTACACAGCCTTTTGCCAAATATATCTTCAGACTTAAGAACTGCAGTAAAGATTTTAAACTTTGAAGCCAAAATTGAAACTGTATTTTTTATAACTGTACATTATAAAAAGTACAGATTGATGTGAGGAGGGTGTACAGTATATCCTCTGTTCAAAAGGGGGTTACATCACATTTATCAATCAATAATAAAATTAACTGATTCTTATGGGAAATTCATAATATTTAGATTAATTGGTTTATCTTCCATCTATCTATCCATCCATCCATCCATCCATCCATCCATCCATCCATCCATCCATCCATCCATCCATCCATCCATTATATACCCTTTCAGAGTCACTGGTGCCCATATGCAGCACTCACTCACACCTAGAGACAATTTAGAGTTACTAACTAACCTAACAGTCATGTTTTTGGTCCGTGGGAAGAAGCCCGAGTGCCCGGAGAAAACCCACACATGCACGGAGAGAACATGCAAACTCTACCAAGAAAGGTCCCTGTCCGGGATTCGATCTGGCAACCTTCTTACTTAGAGGCATCAGCTCTACCAACTGAGCCACCTTCATTCTTTTATCATTAAAATTGATCAAATCTCAACAACTCAGGGCTGAGCAGGGAGCTTTCATCATACTTAAAATAAAACATATTTCCCTTTTTTTTAGTTAGAGATTTCTTTTTAAACAAATCAACATAAAATCAGCAAGAGAACAAAAACAATGTTAACACTGATGTTTTTGAAGTGATTTTCTGAGTTTTGTTAGCAAAGAATTACTCTGAGTTACTTGATTGAGTCAGTTCAGTTCATGAGAATCTGACAAGGATCACACTCCAGATAAACTTGATGATTTAAGGAGAGAGAGATTTCTTCAAGGAAGGCTGAGACTTCACATATGAAATACATTTAAAAAATATACATTTCTGTATCATAAAACATATTTTAGACATGTAACCTGTTCATGAGCCTTCCAATAATGTACATAACCAATTCAAGCTGCTTTTGTTTGCTATTTATTATTTTTAACTGTGTTAAATCTATTCCAAGCAAACTCCCTTTTAGATTTTATTTTCATATAATTAATTACAGTATGTAACATGTGGACATTACTTATTGTAGAGTTGCTTTGCTGAACATAAAAACGTTTTGTTACAAAGTGCACCTCTGAACACAAACTGCAGCTGGTTTGTTTAGCTTTTGAGTGCGACGCAGGAGAACATTATTACATTTATGTGGCAAAATGGAACAGATTTTATCTTCATCAAAAAGGAGCTCTGCTGTTTGCTCTTCAGATTTTGGTCTATAGAACTTATGAAAGGCCTAAAATACTTTTCTTTAATAGAGGAGTAAGTGGATGCATTATTATTGTGACTTAATGGAAACCATGGTAACTACATTCACAATACGCTGTCTCCAAAGTCAAAAGCACATTTCTGATTTATTTAATCATTGACATAACGTTTTAACATTCAAACATGTCTCGACAAAGAACCGTTACAAGCACTTTTCAACTTGAACCAACATGTCGGTGTTTAGACTGATTATTCACAGCACAATTATTTTAATGTTTTGCTTTTCTTACTTTTATGCAAATCTGACACCGTCTTTGTTCATATATTAGAATTGATTTAAATAATCTTTTAAGTTGTTTGTGATCCTTTGTGTATTTTGCAGTACACAGACACACACACACACACAAAAAAAAAATACACATTTATACCTGCAATAGAGGAACAAATTGTAGAATGAGGTGCTTAGATATGCTGATCATAATAAAAAGGACAGAGATGAAGTGAAACCCTGAAAGGTCACTCCTACAGACACACACACTCACACAGACACACACACACACACCTACACAACGATGTAACATGTCTAGCATTACAAAACTACTGAAAGTCAGTGTGTAGGAGACTCTTTAATCACTTGAAAAACAACAGAGAAACGTTACAGAAAAGCAGTTGAGTTTTGACTTGCCTTTTAAATTTATAAGTTAATAAAGCGACAGATCAATAAGTTAAGTTGATGTAATTTATGTGAAATGATTTTATGGAAGTACAGTTTGGGTTTCTGAATATATACATCCTGCTGATTTACTCTAAGTGGGTCTGCAGGGCGCTGGGTTGGACAAAATGATACATCAGTAAATTAATCATGAGCGATGCAAACAGCAAACAGCAAACCTTTTCATTTACTATCAAACCAATGATGATTGTTTTCATTCCAGAGGCTTGTTTACCAAAAATAATTCCAAGTTCTAAATCATATATGGTTTCCTGTTGCTTTGCAGTATCGTTGTTACAATGTTGCATTTCTTGTTATACTTGAATCAGTAAAAAAACAAAAAACAAAAAAACAGTAAATAAATGAGCGAATAGTTTTTAACAGATCTGTGTTTTAATATGACAAATCTCTCATAGGTCTCATTCTGATTTTTCTTTTTTTTTCAAGAAGGCTGTTGTGTTCAGAATATTAGATTTTAAATGTTTGCACACCGAGGTTAAAAGAGGGAAGATGGGTGGTTCAGTTTTTTTTAAACATTAATAGTAGCAGTAGTACTTTATTGCTCTTTGTACTCACACACAAGTACATAGGAATTGTCTGTGCAGGGCACTCAGTTTGACTTGGTATAAAAATAAGAAAGTAGTTCAAAAAACAAGGAAATAGTTAAAAACATAGAAAATCAAACAAAAATAGAAAGGTACAAAATGTAACATTAACTACATTTTTTTACATTTTAAATTTTGCACATTGCAGCTAAAATAAATATTGTTATTGCACTTATTCAGTTAAATCAGTAGTTTAAAGTGAAAATGTGTAGTCAAAGAATGAAGAAGAATATGATGACTTCTGATTGACAGTTCCAATATGGTGAAGTTTCAGATATGTGTTTAATTAGATGTTTGCTATCAGTTTAACTGTGGAAAGGAAAAATCCTTTCTGGAATCTATGTGATGCTGTCTCTGCATTTCCTCAAGTCGTGTGACATTGAAGGGGCCTGGGCCCAAACTCTCTTTTTTTTTTTTTTTTTTTTTACTGACAAAAACTGTCGCACTAATGCTACGTTTAGACCAAACGCGTCACGCGCCTCCAAAAATCTCAAAACGCACGCGTCTTGACGCTGGTGTCCGG
>JARVGW010000624.1:19294450-19304730 GCA_031762495.1 Anablepsoides rubrolineatus | reverse complement strand
GCGCGTCCACCATTGACTTTGCATGTAGACTGGCTGCTTTTGCTGCTCAAAACGCGTTTGGTGTAAACGTAGCATAATACGTAAAAAGTTGAATGAGAAGTGGAACGTGTCTGACAGAAACAATCACTAAAAACACTGGAAAGCCCAAATTTGCAGAGACAGAAAGTTGCTTCTGGTTTTTTGTGCTTTTTAACCACTCAGTGCAACGACGGAAGCTTGTTGTGAGCTGTGCCACTGACATCAGCAGGAGAGCTCTTTGACAAAGTGCTTGGATGAAGCGCTCTCCAGCAAACTTCCTGCTTTTTCTACTTGGGAAGAAAAAAGAAAGAAAGAAAAAAAAAAAACCTGCTACGGACACACGATCTAATACTTTCCAGCTCTATAAGCAGCAGAATTTTACCAGGTTTTTAAAAATTGTTTTGTTTGTGCCATGTTAACTCCTCAAAAATGCATGTTTTTAATGTTTTTTTTTTTATTTAAAGCAGATTGACACTTTTATTCAGAAGCTGCCCAAAATTGAAAAAAAAAAAAGAAAAATGTCTGAAACTAAGAGGGCTGACCTGCTGTAGCTTAAACTGAACCAACATTTTCTTCTTAATCTGTACAGACTTCTCTGACCCGTGAAGTTAAACTCATCAAGAGATACTTGTACAAAAGTGATTGTCATTAGGTTTCTTTGGCCAAACTTCTCTCACAATTAGATTTTTGTTCTAAATGTTGAACTCTTGCTCTGCTGAGCACTTTCCAGGGAAGTGATCAGGAGTTGATTCAACAGGATTCTCTGGATTTTTTAATTCCACATTCTCAGTCTCTGGACTGCAGAATGTGCTGTCAGCACGCGGATTGCTGGATGCATTGAGTAGAGAGTCAGTGATGCCTGTAAGTAAATCAGATTTAGTTAGATTTTCACTATTTCCACCATGTTCTCTCTGTGCAAAAGGTGAAATGCCTGCATAAGGGCTCAACGCAATCTAAAACAAGTATATAGCTGCTCAAATAAAGACTCACCTCTATTCAACAAAGGCTCTATTCTGGATAGTTTATAGGTGTATTACTTACACTGCTAATGTGAATTACATCTTGTCATGCTGTACCAACACATGCTGTAAGCTGTCTGAATGATGAAGGTCTCAAACTGTTTTGCTAACAAAAAGGTTGGCGATTAAAATATGTTGTTAGCCTGACATTTGTTAATTCATTTGACTCAAAGCATCAGTTTAATTTAGTTTAAAATAAAAAGTCATCCAAGTGGTCAACATGCTGTTTCCTAGAAAATCATCATGTTGTCACATGTATTCAAAGTACAAGTGTCAGGTTTTAGAATCAGTTAAAACGGTTTTAAGTCAAATTCTTGAACACTTTCTAGGTGTTAGAAACTTAAAAAAACCTGCTGTGCCTTGTAGAAAAGCCCTTCTAACTGGAACACAATACAATAAATCTTATTACGTCAGTGGTGTTGTATTTTTCTGGCTTGCTT
Organism: Anablepsoides rubrolineatus; assembly: GCA_031762495.1. Lineage (NCBI taxonomy): Eukaryota > Metazoa > Chordata > Actinopteri > Cyprinodontiformes > Rivulidae > Anablepsoides > Anablepsoides rubrolineatus. The sequence goes on along the minus strand of JARVGW010000624.1, from coordinate 19,303,253 downwards.
TACTCTTATAGAAGCACATACCCTCTAAAAGACACAAGTATGTTCATTGTAGGGCGCTCAGATTCTCCTTAATGGTTCAGTATTAAATTAGGCATGCGTTTCCATGTTTCCTTTACTTTATCCTTAAGGGTGAGAGAGATTTATTTTCATGTTCTCAAGCTAAATGATTATGTTACACCTTTTAATGCCTCTCTGCTTTTCTAAAAAACTTGAAATCCAAACCAAAGTGCTGAAAGGTAATCTTTTTTTATGCATTAACACTTTTCTCAAGTGATGATAACCTTCTTTATTACACTGTCCAAAATATTTTTACTGGAAATCTTTTGTCATTATGTGTGTTTGTGTTACAAAAAAAAAAAAAAACATTCATAGCTATTTGCTGTGTTTTTGGACACATTAATACCAATAAATTTAGCATAAAAATGGATTATTTTCATTACTAAATGTATGAACAAAATCAATACATTTACACGAGCACTGAAGCTCTGTTCTTTTGATTTTAAAGTATTTTAATTTCATATGGAGTCTCATACAAATCCTCTATGAGATGCAGTCAGATTTAAATGAGCTAGATTGAACCTATAATGTGAAGCTGTATTAATGCTCTTGGAAAAGCTTGATGCAATTCCCATGTTTGCATGCTCATTATTGCCCCTGCTCTGCTCTCTGAGTGCGTCCTTATGCTTATCAAAGAGTGAAATATCAAGCATGACATAAACAGGCATAATTAGACCATCAATCAAGTAAATTACTTATGGATTATCTTTCTGTAATTGACCCTTTTGTATCCCAAAGCTTCAAAGTAAAACTTAACTAAAGACAAAACTGAGCCTGCTGTCTCTTATGTCGCTGGATTTCTGCAGTTTAAAGCTGCTCTCTGTACAAGCCCATTAAACTCCAGCTTCAACAATCTTTTTGGCCTACTCAGCTGTTGTTATTTTGGTGGAAGCGCTGGTCTCCTTAACATGTGTTTGTAAGTGTTGAACAAATGTACAGTAAAAGAAATGGCTCCACTATGGCTTTTTGAATCGCTCTATTTATCATGGAGCGGGGCAAGGTTTTAAAGAATCGCGAGCATTAAAGGCAAAGCTTCGCTGCGAGCAGTTTTATGCCAGTGTGGCACTTCCAGGACTATGGGATGTAAATGCTTTCTGGCTAGGATTCTTATGAGAGATCTAAAAGAACTCGACATAGTGCATCAGAGGGAATCACAACAAAAGAGCTGCCAATATGTGGAGGTGATTTGCACTGAGTCACTTGTGGGCCTTCTGCTATACCTGAGTGAGTTCACAGACAGGTTTTCAGACCCTTTTGTGTAAAAGCAAGCAGAAAGCCTGCGATTTTGATGTCTGGAGATGTTTAACGCCGAGCTGAGCAAGAGGAGGCGGTGCAGCAGTGTGTGTATACCCATCCTCTGTAGATCCCCGCGAGTGACTATTGCTTCAAAAATCACTTGACCAAAGAGCAAAGTAGAGATGAGTGAGCACTCTGAGATCTGTGATTCATTTAAATTGCATCATTTTTAAGTGTTTCGTTTATGGGGTGTATTAAGGAGTGGACCCATTTCTTCTTAATATCATCTGTAAGCTTTAAATAGGGATTTAAGCATCATTCTAAGACATATATCATTATTACACATTTTGAAATGTACTTTTGTTTTTTTGTTTTTTTCCTGTTAACTACAGTGTTTTTTCTGATGTTCACTTTAGTGAAAAAGACATGCCAAGTCAACAATCAAATTACAGTCATAACTATTGTTGGATAGATTAGAACTTCTGCTTTTACAAAAGCCACGCTGACATCTGTTCAGATGCTCACAATCCAATTTATTTCAGAAAATAAAACCTGCTTAATGAAAACGTCTGTTGACACTCAAGGAACCATAAAGCCTTATTTCAGATTTTCCTGTTTGAAAGTGCAAACTTCATGGCGTGACCTTTATTATTTTATTTTATTATTTTTAAAAAATATATATTTTTATCATTGTGTTCATTTTATCATGAAGTAATTTTAAAGTTTCTGCAGTGTTCGATGTTTGCTGCCCTGAGTTCCAGTTCTCAGAGCAGCGCTGTGATGGTGCGTGTATGTGCGTGTGTGTGCGCGTGTGTGTGTGTGTGTGTGTGTGTGTGGGAGCATGCAGGGAAGCCACATGCTGCGGATATCTGTCACTCCACTATTCCAAAGAGCTTATCGCAGAGGGAACACTTTCTGCTTCAATAGTCATTTGAATTTAGATTCTTTTTGTACTGTATGTCTGTGTAATACAGATTCTTACAGGGTGACATTGATGGTCTTAAGGTTCAGCTTTATACCAGAGATATTAAATACCAGATGTATTATCATTTTAATGTAAAAATACAGATATTCTTCAGTTCAAGCTTACATTGGTTGCTGTCATGAGCAAGTAAATGGACGGACATTAACTTTATTTCACATCTTTATAATGTTAAAACTTTTCAAGCACTGCATCACTCTAGAAAGTGAACTAAATAAATCTTATTTTTTCCCCTCAGTGTTTCAGCAATGTGTGAAATGTGTTACATGTGCTGGTTCAGTGTTCTCACAGTAGGCATTAATGTCAAACCCTCGCTGAAGCAGATGGGAAAGAGTTGCCTCAAGTGAAAGTCCTTTAAAGGCATCTGTTAATTGTTTTTGAAGATGAACAAAAGTTTCTGTTATATGCAGACACGGTAATCAGTACAACTTACTGCATTTGATTTCATTTTAATATCTAATGAGCAGCCTCGCTTTCTGATCAGCATCAGTCATGCATATTTTAGCTGCTAGTGTCTAAATCAGCTTAGCGTCACTCTTCCCGTACAAATATACATTTCATTAAAAGCCTAATCAGAAAAGGAAAGATCATATCTTTTTTTTAATAGAAAGATTTTTATTTTAAATATTTATTTAAATATTTATAATGTGTTTTTTTAATCTTTCTTTCACATTTAGTAGCAGGTTCAGTCTTATACTTCTACTTGTTCGTCTTCTCTGAGAGCTTGTCTGGTGTGGATCTACATTTCAGTATTTCATTCGATATTTCTGAAAAACTACCAGAGTAAAACATTACAAACTGCACCATTTGATGTCATATGTTTGATTTTATACTTTGCAATTAATACCGTTTTTTAAAAAAAATCTATCAATAAAAAGGAAACAGAGGTAAAAGCTCAACAACCCAAATGATAAAAGTTGCTGGGTTGCTGATGACATCATATCACGGGGGGCAGGAAGTAAATGCATCCCTGTTTCCTTCTGTTAATCCAGCGTCAAAATGCCTAAGTTCTGTTACATGTACGATTGTTGCAACTGCTGCAACTGGGAGAAAGATATATATTTTTTCGTGTTCCAAAAGTAGTGTGTCAGACAAAAGACAACAAAAGTGGATGAACAATCTACTGCTAAATAGGAGGTGTGGAAACGAACAAAGCAAGAGTTTACAGTGACCACTTTCTAACAGGCAAGGATTCCTTTAAATTGCATTTTCAGATATTGGACTGTTACTCGAATTTGGGTTTACAAAAGCTAAATAAATTATTTACAAGTAAGCACATAAAAATAACAGGGGTTAACTCGTTGTTAGCATTAACGATAGCGTTGTTGTCACATGCTAATTACTTAAAATAGCACAACTCACAACTCACCCAGGCAGAAACAAGTGGACAACCATTTAAAGCTTCTTTGGATCCTAAATGGTTAACTCAACCTTAAACAAAAAAATGTAGCTTCAAGGTTTTTGAAATAATACGAGGTCTGCAGCACCAGATAGTTAAAACTATCCCTCCAGATTATGTGACAAGTCTTTTTTATTAAGACAATATTGATTATATCCAAAACGTGTGCATATTTTTTTCATCATATCTCATCTGCACCAGCCCATTTAGGGCATTAGTGTACCTGCTGTGATCCATCTTGTTCTGTTTTGAACCAGAGTAAATCCCTTCCTGACCCCCCTGTATGAATTTTGCACATCATCCATGTCACGTGACATCAACCCAGCAATAAACACATTTGCAAAACACCTCTTCTTTAGTAACACCCTTGGCTATTTGCCAAACAGTCTCCTTTTGGTTCTTATGCATGTCCAAAATTAACCTAAAGTAAATTCTTAATTCTTGATTTCTTAAAATGTACTGCAGCTGTAAACGGCTCACAAATAAACACTAACCAAGTGGGCAAAACCAGGTAAACGGTACCGGTGCACAAGTCGAAATGTCAGATTTTATGTCTGTCAATGCAGTGGAAACACTTATGCATAATAGAGGCTAGGCAAATAAAATAAAAGAAATGTCAAATTTCACCTTGACATTCATGATTTTTTTTTTTACTCCCCACTGCTGCTTAAATTCATTACCTGCCTCACATTGATTTGGCCTCTGTTGGCACTGGTGATCCCTATTCTAATTTGTTGAGTAAGATATTCAGCTGCTGCCCTTTTTAACAGCCCAAAGTTTCCTGACCAACTTCACGTTAATAACCAATCGGCCTCAGAGTCTGTCGTTGTGTTGTTGCTCTGAATTTATTTGTCCTCCTATAAATTATTCAGTATTTTGCATCGACTAACTGCCATACCTTTAAGGTTGTGGATCCAAGACCTTGCCACACCTTGCATGTTAAAATGCCCAGGCTAGCAAGGTGGGAGACAATCCAAAAGTGACCTAAGCTTTAGTAGACTTATTCTGACAAAAATAACTTCTCTTATGTCTCTTTATTCTTGTCAACTATTCTTTTTTTGTTGTTGTTTAGAGAATCTGGGGATTTTTTGAGCCGTAATTTGCACTAAGCTTTTTGCTGTCTGAATGATTCAGTAGCAGCTTGTTGGGCTGAGCATCTGATTACTGCACAGTGGAGGGCTTCTTTGTTGTTAGGCCAACATAGTGTGAGGTATTGTGGCCTGTCACCATCAGGATGTCAATGCAGATCTCCGGTCCATCTGTCTATAGACCACTACTGAGAGGGCACATGCCACCCCCTCTGACACCCAGTGCAATTACAAGTGCCTGGCAGCGTGCACAGCTTGTAGCTAAGCTAATACACGCTCACTGTGAATCTTATTGCTCCCATACACTCTCAGTTCTACTCAGGAAATTAAGCTGAGCCCATGCATGACAGTTTTATTGTTGTTGAGGGCACTCCAGACAAATATCATTCCAACCAGCCGAATACTTTTCATTTTTAAGGGTCAAGGCTGCTTTAATTGGTGAAGCAACTCAAGAGGATGATGTCAGAGGAGAACTTAAAAAAATGAGTCTTAATAAAAGCACTTGAAAAGCAGTAAAACACAGTCACTCATGTAGTGTGACATTAAACAAAAGGCAATAATAATTGCTTGATTCTTTATGCAAACCTAATTTTGTCAAATCTGATTGTGTATTTATAGGAAGGTGAAGAGATGATAATTTCTCTCAGGATTTTATCAGAAATTTTATGAATTGGGGGGACTCCAAAATACTTTAGTTGTAGATGCACATCCACTGGTTACTTTGTGGAAGTTTGATTATAATTAGTCCAGTCGCACAGGAGAGATTGTGGAGACACACAGTGCACAGACATGGGCCAGCACAGAATCCTCCGTCACATTTTGGCAGTGGGTGACAGCAAACAAACCAAAAAAAACAGCCTAAATATATATCTTACAGGGATTAGCTTGTGAAATTAATTTAGCAGAGAAATAATCATGATCAGCAATCATTATCAATTCAATAATTGACTATGACCCACACAAATGTTCAAAATCAACAACTATTAAGAGTCTTTGTTCCACCAGTGGGCAAAAACAGTACGGTTTCTGTGGGGACTTTTTTTGTTTTTTTTTGAAAACCAAGGTGTTAGAAGACTTCCTCTGGTTCTTCCCTTTAATTTGACACCCTTACAAAAAAAAAAAAATCAAAAATCAAAAGGCTTTTAAACAATTTCAGGGGCTTAAGGGGTTAAGTGAAAATATTAATTGCACTTTTCTTGTAATCCCTATTTGTTTCTAAAAAATGTGGTAAAATAAACAAAATGCCCCCAAGACTCAACGTCAATATGCTGGATGATTATTCTCAGTTTTAAAACAAAATACAAATATTTTAAATTACAAAAAACAATCTGAGCAGTAATGAAGTAATTTTATGATACAGTAATTTTATGTTTTCAGGTCCCATCACTGTAAAGATTTTTATAAAAAACAAACCAAAAAATAAAATAAAACATTGTAGCTTTGACCATTTACTGTCACCATGTGCTGATGTTGGCATATTTTCCTTTTCAAATTTTTTTTTTTTGCACAGGTACAGTAGAGCTGAGGTAACGGCTGCTTGCAAACCATCATTTTTTTTTTCCTTCATCCAAATTTATTCAGGCAGGAATTGCCAACCACACAAGCTCATTCCTCACTCTCTTGATACCTGAGATTCAAAGTGCAGTCACTTCTGTGAACTTCCCAATCCTGCGCTGGCGCTCTCATCATGGAGCAGTTTGCTCTGGAGCAGATGAAGGTTATGTGGCTTGCTCGGAGGAAGCCTTAAGGAAATCATAGAACAGATTCTCCCAGATGATACTTGGATTTGCACATCTCACCTTTGGCTCATAAGTCTGCACTAGTTTGCTCACTTCTTTCTGCAAAGCTAAGTTTTTGAAAAAAGGTGGAAAATGTTTCAAAATGCAACACAGATTTAAAAATGTAATTGTTTATTTTGCCTTGTTTATTTACAAAGACAGAAACATTCGAAGAATTTAAAGTCTTGCAGGCCTAGCAACTAATGAATATTACCTGCTGCTATTCATGGCAGAGTTTAAAGATAAAATCATTTAAATAAGTAAAGGAGTTTTAGCTTTTTTGGTCAGTTCTTTAAATTAATGTTAAATGCACGTTTACATGCAATATCGCGAAAAAATTTAGCTCTGTATTATTAAAATTGGCTGATTTTTATTTTGTGCCGGCTAAGGTTGATTAGTGGTGGTAAACATCTTGACAAGTTGCATCCAATGATTTTTTTTTTTAAATCTCCTGAAAATTCCTCCAGTAGTTTGAGATATTTGCCAACAGGCAAGCAGGGTTAACACTCTGAATGACTCTCAGCTACGACCACAGCATGTTTTAACAAAGAACCTGTAAAATTGGCTACTGTTTGTTTTCAAAGGGTTGGTTGTGGTGGGCATCTTGAATCCATGGTAGAGATATATCCAGTGATTCCCAGTGGTTGATGAGATATTTTACTAACAGGCAGCATTGAATCCAAATAGCTCATGGCAAAATAGTGACCTTAAACAACCTTCTAGCACTCAGAGTACATGTTGTGGATCAGTCACAGCTTAACTTAGTTATAACTGTTTACATGTTGGTATTTTAGTAACAAACTGACACGTGAACACACAGACACTGGTAAAAACATTTGGCTGCAATCAAATAATCTTTTCATATCTGAATATCCAATCTGCTCATTAAGGAGTTTCACAAGTATGTTGTATTTTGTATAAACTTGCTTATAGCTTTTCGCTCTGATAAAAACAAAAACAACTTCTGACCTTTTTTAAATGTTTTGAATACAGTTCAGTCTCACTTGTGTCTGCAAACTAAAAATCCAAGTGAAATAGATTTTTTTTTCATTTAAGAAAACAAAACTTGTCTTTTAATAAATGGGTTTGTTTTGAAAAAAACATTTTCCAAATGAAAAACTTGAAACTGGTCTTCTTTTACAGAAGACAGAAGCTTGCTTTTAACAAATCACAAAATTTATTATAATTAGTTTTTCTTGAACAGCCTTGTTCATAGAAGTTGTCTTTGTGAAAATTGATGATTAGAAAACCCTTTGAACTAGTGTGAATATTTAAAACTTTATGAAATTAGGAGACAAAAGATGTGTACAAACAACTTTCTGCTTTACTGCACTGCAGTGACAGCAGTCATTTCCCTTTCTTTCAATAAATTACTTTTTCCACATACAATTTAAATAAAAAAATGTTATCAAAATTGTTTTTACTTTTGCAAGATTAAAATTCACTAGACACGAAATATATATTCAAAGTTAAAACTGCAATTTATGTTTTTACTCCCCATGCATCTCCTGTCAACTTGCTAAACGTACTAAACAAGATAACCAGAAGCATTTGCAAATAATCACCATTTGACACAAAAAACGGGGGAAGAAATGTACTTTCTCAGATAAAAGGAACTGTCAGGATGGATAAGAGAATTATCAATCCAATCTAATCTCTCACACTCAGTCATTACATCAATATGCTGAGGGTTGCATCCTTGTGCACAGTCTAAGTAGTAAAAAAAATCACTTTAAAGCAGTTTTTCTGCAGTTTGCGTGTTAAAGCTTTTATTATAAAGAAATATTATCCCTTAAAATGTGACATTTTCAGCAATTAGGAAGACTGCAGCTGCTATGTCAGACTAGCAGGTCATAAGAGATAAATGCAGGACATTCAGGAACAGTCTGGACAACTTGAAAAACATCTGTTTACGTTTTCAACAAGTTTTGCATTTATCTAAACATACTTATCCTTGCGGGCTTAAATGTTTCATAGCCAGACAAACCAGTATTTTTATTTTGCCTGCAAGTTTCTGTCTTTGATGCTTATCTAGCTTTGAGCTCTGATGCTGGCACAGGAAAATGATGAAGGTTGTTTGGAAGAAGCAGCATCCATATTCAAACGAAGGACATTTTCTGAACAAAGCAGACAGGTAATTGTGTAATATTTGTCACAGTCGTGTTGAGCAAAACAGACTCTTTCTCACAAATATCTATCTATCTATCTATCTATCTATCTATCTATCTATCTATCTATCTATCTATCTATCTATCTATCTATC
>JARVGW010000624.1:19270967-19292542 GCA_031762495.1 Anablepsoides rubrolineatus | reverse complement strand
ATCTATCTATCTATCTATCTATCTATCTATCTATCTATCTATCTATCTATCTATCTATCTATCTATCTATCTAGTTACATTTACAATATTGATTAGAATGTTTTTTAAGTATTTACTCAAATTTATTGGTTTTAAAGCTGCATTAAAAACCACTGCACTGATTTGATTGAAACTTTTAGAAAGCATTCATTCAATAGACATCTAAAAGTGTTTAACCTTTAGAGTTGTTCACAGTCAAGATGGCTGCCACAGGTTATTGTAACTGTAACAAAATTGACTATTGGCATCCCCTCTGTTTGCAAAACCTCTCATGAACCAGTGATTATTATTTCAATGAAACATTCAGGAAACATCAATTGACTTTACATCTGCAACTGATTACATCATAGAGTCAACACGGTTCTAGACATTTGCCACAGCAAACCGACCTTAGTAAACACAAAACGTCTAGAACTCAGCCAGTTTTGCAGCTAAATCTTTGTGTGGTAGTAGCTGAGAGTTGTTAACAGCACATTCTCTAAGAGTTACTCACTGGGCAATGATTAAATAAGCTTCACTTAGAAAAATACACCACAAAATATAAACAACAGCTGCTTGCAGCCCAAACATGCTTTTCTTTTATAATTTGTTTCCTAATATGCAAACAAATTACCTGTAAGAGTATACACTTTCTGCTATATTTGAGAATATTTATTACTGATTATTACTGGTTCTATATAGATTTAAAGGTTTTTTCAAAACCAAATTGGAAATGACTTTGGTTTAGAGGCACCACAGAATAAAACCACTTGTTCTGCAAAGTGATTAAAGATAAAACTTCGGTTACAAGTTTCCACAGTCAAGCCTCCTCAGTCAACTTCTTTTATGCCCTCGTTCAGCTGTCAGATAATTGCTTAGTAAACAATACACTAATGAACAAGTTTTTTTTTTTCCCTTCAATTTGTCAAGCTTCTTTCTGGTCAAAGTCAACTGAACTGTCAGGAACCTATGAGCTCATTTCCATATTGTTTGCAGTTGTATAATGACTCAAAATTAGCTTCTAATTAAATCGAAGAAATTCACACTTGAGTGCAGACAAGTTTGTGTGTGTGGGTGTGTTCGTGTGCACGCACACACTTGTGTATTTGTGGCGTCTGCATCAACTGACTTTCCGTTTGTTGTTCTTCGTTGCTGGAAGAAAATAATGGGTGATAGACTCAAGCAAAAATATGTGTCATACAGGGTTAGTTTGAGCAAAAGTCACTGGTGTTTGTCAGATACTGATTACAGAAATTATATTTGATGTGCACACACTAAAAACTGCTCGGTTAAAGACAGATGCTGGACCAAGTTAACCCCAAGATTGAATTCAACAAGTTTGGGTTATGAGTTTGACCCAGCCTTCTGGGTTAAGTTTTCTTCCCAGCAGCTATTATGACCTGTGTCTGATTTTAAATCTACAAATTCAGGCGGGATTCACTTGAATTTCTGTAAAAAGCTGCTAGTGTTTCACAATGACATTTGTCTTTTTTCACCTTATCAAAACCACAGAAATTGCGTGGCTTTGTTTCAGTCCTATTGATTCTGCTAGCCATGTTTTTACTCCCTCAGCGTTTAAAATGTGCTTCCCTTCCACTTTGTCTTTTCCTGCCTGCAACTGCATGCCCATCGAGAAATGACTTATCAATAACTTTTACTTGTTGGCACATGCAATTTATCAACAAACATGGAAACACTAATATACAACAGCAGTAATTTTAGTTATTTCTTTTATCGGTTCTTTTTCACAGTTCAAGTTGGTTTTATCAATTGACTTTTGATTTTTTTTGTTTTTGTCATTTTCCCTTTTATAAAAATATAACTCTTGATGTTTGGTAATTGCTCTGTAAGCGTATGAAGGCATTTTGCTAATTTACTGCACAATATATGTGCACTCTTGTAAGCTACACATCTACTTGCTCTGTATTGAGGCAGATGGTTTTATTTGTATGTGGTCATTAAATCACACATTCTCCTCACTGATCAGTTATTTAAATTTGCATTTAAATGTGTTTGACCTTGAGAGGTTGCCCGTGCTGCCTCCTCTTTGTTGCTTCACACCTTTAATTGGCTAATTATTTTGGGTTTTGTGCTCAGCCCGCTTGATTATACTTTGTGTGTTTTTGCTTTTTTATGTGTTTTTAAGGAGAGGTGATTAGGCAAGAGATTTGTAGGGGATTTTTTTTTCCCCCTTCTTTGTTCTAATTTTGTTTTAAATGAATTGTGAAGACCCGAGGTTCTGGGATGGATGGAGTGTAATGCTTAAGGACATCAGAAGGTATGAATGAGCAGAGAAAAGGATAATTTTGTAATGAATCTGAAACCAGTGAAGCTGAATGAGAGTTGGAGGGATGTGTTGCCAGGGTTTGGGTTTTGGACATACTGAAGTTTATCAAAAGGTCTATTAAGTTTCCAGTACAAGACTTCTTTGCAGTAGTCCAAATGGGTCGTGGTTGCGGATTTCTTCCACAAAATCTTGGAGTGACTGCTGAAATCTTAAGATGTTTTTTTAGGGGAAAAAAAGCAGATTTTGAAACAAATTTGATGTGTGATTCATATCAGAGAGTGGAGACTATGATAATGCCAAGGTTTGGTTTGGAACTGGTTTGGCATCAGAGGATGGGCAAAATGGGACTCCCATCTCCATCCAAAGGAATGGCTCCAACCTTCCTGACTTGAGTATTTGGCACAACAAACAGGAGCTTGGTGTTCCTGCTGCTGAGTATGAATAAATTTAAAGACATCCAGGTTTTAATATCCTGCGTGGGATAGCATGTAAATAATAAAAAGGAGAGGTCCAAAAACAGAGCCTTGATATACTCCCTGAGAGTTACCAATGTTGACATATTGCGTCTGACTGGACAGGTATGACTGAAAACAGAGGAGAGCTGTACCAAGAAAGATAAATTATCTCTTAGAGAGGAGTCTCAGTAGAGAACTCATATCCTGCTGATCTCACCACAAACACAGGACATGTGAATTACAACTACAACCCAAGCCTGGGGAATCTGTCTGAAAATAAACAAATAATGTTTACTTGTTGGTTCTGTGTTAACGTGAGCTTTTGAAAGCTTTAGAAATGCACAGAAGCGGAAGCACAAAGCTTTTTAATCAAAACTTTGACAAATGTCCATCAGTATCTACAGTTCATCTACAGCTGATGGATGAACGTGTTTGTTTTTCTATATCCAGTTTGTATGTGCAGCCTGCAGTAAGTGCCACTTAACCTTGAAGTTAAACATTGTTGCTTCCCTTCGGTAACATAGATGAATGTGTTTAAAAGCAGAGAGGGTGCATTTTGTATTAAGGATGCTTTCATACCGAGTCTTCTTTTTGATTTTGTTAAGGTAGATATTGTGTGACATTGGAATAAGTAATATATAAAGGCACTTATAAAAGCAAACCTCTGTAATACATAACAAAAATGTATTTATAACTGTTTTTTCCTTTTCTAAATTCAGGTTTTATTTCTAAATCCCTTCAGAAATCAGCTTGTTTACACACTTCAGCTTTCTGCTACAAATTACATTTTAATTTGACATCTCACCAGGTTTTTCAGCCAACCTTGAAAGGTTGAGGTCCTCCTCATCAGGAACAGTAGCCTGCAGTGATGATCCCTGCAGCCTCGTGCAGGCTTAATGCCAGAGCGCTGTCGCATCACAATAACAGTTTGTCATTTTGCTCAGCCGACCACCTGGGCACAAACTGCGACCTCTGCGATGACTTCTCATACCCCTGTAAGCTTCTGACACTGACAGGCACATCTTTGTTTAACAAGGACACACACAAGCAGCATTTGGGTTTGGTTTGAGTAATGTAAACATTCGAAGCAGATGGACATTAGTCTATTAGAGACCTTCGATGAAAGCCTTTGTAACAGCCAAGTTATGTTGAGGAGGAATTGGTCTTAATGGGGTCCTTCTAATTCATCAACAGAATCATGTTCATTGTATCTCTTTAGCAGTGGTGGATCTAGGATTTTTCAGAGTTAGGGGCCATCAAGGGGTCAAGGGACTTTCTGCAGGACGGTTCAAATATTTTTAAGAAGAGGAGAAAAGCTTAATTCATGCCGGACTTCTTATTTGACTCATTAGCACTTCTAGTGTTCAGGCATGGAACTGCAACCACCATTACCACTCTCAGGCAAAGGACGGACTAGGGACAGGACAAGGGACACTCCAAGGACCCAATACCCCAATGGCCCCACCCCTCGGACCATCCCTGGTCTTTAGTAAGATGAACCACAAACATTGGATGTTGGATGTCTGAGCATATTTAAACTTTAATGAATATTCATTAATGCCTGCAGCTGAAAAGTGAAGGCAGAGCAATGTTATTGGTTCTTGATAGAAAATGATGATTATGTGAACTTATTTAGTCTATGGACTATTTCAGGTTTTGTTTCAGGTTGTAGGATTGGTGCTGGGAAAAGGCTTCAAAATCCACGTGCTTAGATTTTTGCAGTTATTTTACAGCCTAATTTTCCCACCGTAAACTGAGCGCTGTTCTGTCAGGCCGCCACGTTTAAACAAACAGCTTTTGGACATTGCACACTGGTCAAACTTATGCAATGAATAGCCTTAACTGTAGAATTACATTTTTTAATCAAAAGGGCTTAAATCCTTGTTCTTAAAATTAATGTCTAAAAAGAAAGTTTTATTTTTTTCTAAAGAAAAAAATATTTGGTTCAGAAACTTTTCTTATATAGACCTCGGTAAAAGCCTCCCTCTGTTTCTTTTAGTTTTTCTGCATTTGATATTCTGATTACCGTGTTCCCCAGAGTTTTATTACAGGTTTTTGGCTTTGCAGGCAAAATTTTATCATCAAATTTTAGGACCATTTTAATAGACTGGTCTGCACTCAGACTGAGCATATTCATCTTGTTTACTGTCTGTGCTTTTCAGAATCCTGTAGGACCTGCAAACAAGACCATCTGCTTGTATGTCAAGAAGTGAAAACTAACTGGTTTTATTTCAGACTAACGAGAAGAGTTCCGGAAAAAATAATCACAGTTTTTAGGCTCCTCAGACGGCTGACATTCTATTCTTGTCTTTAATTAGACAAAAGCTTTAACTGATGTTACTACATCTCACAGTTCAATGTTTGAGATGCATAAATCTCTAAGCTTAGAATGCTGACATCACATTGGATGAGGCAGACCTTAATCTGCCACAGAAGACAAAGCATTTAACAACTTATAACAGAGTGTGAGATGAGAAGCAAATGGTTAAACTAAACATGAGGCAAGAAATCAGATATGAATAGAATCAATTCTCAACATAAAAAGCTGTCTGAAAGTTGTTATTTTAGCCTTCATGACTGTTTAAATTTTGTTTTTGTTTTGTTGTTTGGTGTAAACACTTGTTATAATAATCATTACAGTGACTAAAATGTGGAACTGTCATATTTAATAAGATCAAAAGTTAGGATTATGACAGCAGATCACATTTTTTCTACCTTTTAGAGGTACAAAAATAAATTGAAGCAAAGCGAATGATAGATTCTAGACAACAAGATATTAATTACTGTATTTAATTATTTTCATGAAGGAATATTTTATTTCTTTTGTCAGCAAACGTCAATACAATGTCCTGGATCAGTTCAAAGAGTTACACAAAATAATCCCTGATTATCAAACACATTTCAAAGTGATTATAAGAAGTATTAGGGCATTTATTAGTACTCATCAGTATTTAGCATTGGCAAGTACTCAACTGAAAGCAATTGTTCTTCATTTAATAAAAAAATATGTTGTATTAGTACATCCCTAATTATAATATGAATGTTGTACAAGTAAAAGAATGAAAAGCATGACTTGATTCTCAAGTGAATTTTTAAGCCCAAAATCAACATGAAAAAAAAGAAAAACAAAAATTGAAAAAAAGCCTCTGCAGAAAAATAAAAATATTGACAAAGATCGGGTGAAAAGTGCATTCAGTTCCTTTTTAAAATGCCCATGAGTGATTAACAGCAGCACTGCAGAAATATAATAAATTCTTGGGCACAACAAAGAGACTTCAGCTTATGTGATTACATATGGGTTATGCTTTTAACTAATTGTTTTTTCCTCTTGACTCTGTGGTTGATCTTGGGGTCAGCTGTGAAAATTGCTTAGGAGATGTTTTCTGCTGTTCAGCCACAAATATCTGGGTTTGGCCTTTTTGTGCTCAGACAAACTCTCTGAATGTTAAATGCACACCGCTGCACTACACATTCTGCCTTTTTGGCATGCTAAAGTTATTGGGCAAAAATGATAAAAAAAACAAAAAAACGTACACTAGAGTTAACGACAAAGGAGACCCGACAAATTTTCATATTGACTTTTTTAAAATACAAGTGGATTTTCTAAGGACATTTTTTGTGTGCAAAGATTCACTGACTCTCTGTAGAATCCCCTCAGATTGTCCGATTTTTTGCGATTATTAAACATCAGATAAACTAAATCTAAATTCAAATTTGAAAAAAAATTTTTTGAACCGATACACAGCACTACCAGAAATAACATCCAACAGTATTGTCAAAAGCCGATGGCAAATAATTTTTAAATGAGGCAAGCCAATTTTTCTCAAATGATTTAATATCAAACTGGGTATTTTGTACAATGTATACATAGTGTTTTGATTAAAATGTTTGCAAAAATTGCATTTTGCCAAAACATAATGAATAAATGAATGAATTAACTGTCTGAAATATAATCATAAAACAAAAATTTCAAGCACTTTTTTGAGCAGTAGCAACAAAAAACGGATTTTGAGCAAAAGCCCGTAAAATTTTGAGATTTCCCCTGTGAGCTAGAAATATTTTTTTTTCAGCTGGAAAATCTTAATATTCAAATACTATTTGAAGTTTCCTCTTTATGTTGACATCAAAAATTCCTCCTTAAAATTACATATAATAAGGATTCAGAGCAAATGGTTTTGTATTATCGTAACCAACAAGACAAATTAAGTCATATATATGGATTTACTTATGATATCAGAATGATCCAGGTATCAAAATGTAGCATTTAAAGCCAGGAATCTGAAAATGTAATTAGGTCATTTTGACCAAATTTGACAAATTAATTCTCATTTCGATATGATTGGTCACATTTGTCCAGTTTTGATAGATGCAAGTCATCAATTAAATTTCTTTTACATTTTGTAGATATCTTTGTGTTATTCTAACCATCTCTTCCGGTTTTCCCTGTTTTCTTTTCTTTTTTTTCTTTCTTTTGAGTAGACGGATGAAGGTAGGTATGGGCACAGTGAGGGCAACGGAGTGTGGCTTGCCTCAACCCTGTCACTTTGATAGAGTGAATACATTGTGAGAGATAATGGAAACTTTCTATTCAGCGAAGGCTGGAATAAAGAAAGCCTTCCTACTCATTCATCAACATTGATTACTGTACAGCCCATGGCCTGGAAAGAGCATGGGAGCACTACTTCTCACAAAGACTCTGCTGAATCGCAGGTAACGGAATCAGAAAACAACAAAAGTGCAATACTGGCCTTTTAAGAAACATCACCCCAATTTGTTTTAAGGTGAAGCCGTACATTTGATACATCAGGCTTTGAGGTTATAAGGAAATCTGTTCCTGTGCTGAGTAGCACACTGTAAAAACATCCTGCTATGCCTTTTCTGATATCGATAGTCTAACAGGGTGCAGTGACTAATCTTTTGTTAAATCTATATTTGCTGCACAAGAGGTGAAAGTTAATGGTGCATTAAGTGAAATTTAACACAGGATAGGTGCAGCTTTGAAAAAAAAAACTCACAGGAACTCTATAAAATCCTGAAACAGCTCATACATTAAATAAAGTCAAAGTAAAGACATAAAACAATGTTTTTTTCTTTGTGCTGTTTCTCCACATCTATACTGCAAAGAATTACAATCTTCCTAATGCAACTGGAACTGGAGGACATTTACTCATTGATTAAAACTTTTCTGAGGACTTTAAAGATTTCCACATATGTGGTTTACTTTTTTTAAAATAATCAGATCCATTGTGTTCCCTTTCCTTAACAATATGCTGAGAGCAAAGTTCAACTTGGCTTAAGCTTTGTCTTTTTATAATAGCTCTATTTATTAGCTTTGCAAGATTTGGTTGTTTTTGTCTGTTTTATTTCTTAGGTTTATGATCAAAACTTTTTTTTTTTGGTGGGTGGGGAGCATTATGTATTTTCCAGGCACATTGTTCAACTCTACACAACAGTCAAATTATTATGTCCTCTTTAGTTGTTATAAAAATGCTGTGTATACATGTCAACTTGTACGGATTGTCCATAAGTTGTAAGGATTTTACGTCATTTTGCAGGTATACGGACATATAGAGCAATCTCACAGATTTTTTCAAGTCTTGCGGATTTTTTTCAAAACCTCATTAACAAATTTATCCAACATGTCAGAGCCTGTAGGATGATTTAAAAGAACAATAAATAATGTCAAATAGCCATCTTCCAACCTGTTCTGTCGCTAGAAATAAGTTTTGAACTTTTTCCGCTCTCCTTTCATGCGCTTTCATGTCCGCAGCCGACAGACGACCCCCCCCCCCCCCAAAATGTACGGATTTTTGAGGCTCTTTATATAGGTAAACGTACGAAGAGGTTGAAATGTATCTGCATATCAAAAATAAATGTGACTCTGCATCGTGAAATTGACCTCTGTCTCCTTAAGGATGTCCAACACTCCCACTTCAGCACATTTTCACTACAAAACTTCGGGGGAGGGGTGCTCAACGAGACGGGTGCTCAACTGGGGACTTTGCTCCAGGGAGGAGTTTTGTACAAATAGGCAGAGCTTTGTACCAGCAAGTGTTTAGGCTGCGCACCATGGCTACCACAGGAAATTCAAGGATTTCTAAAATGTGCATGAACGAGTCAAAGCAGCACACTGGGTGTGTTTTTGATGACACAAATGTGACATAAAGTTAAAAAAGTCAATTTTGCATATTACTCCTCCCCTTCCCCCTTTAAAATAATTGAATTCATTCATACAATAAAGTTCACCACACATGTTGAACCTGACATCTTGTGATATTGTTTTGAGATTGTACAAAACAATATTTTCTCAACATAAAATGATCAAGGTTTAAAGGTGTGGTGTAATGGGTGATCCATGATATCCATTCCTTCCACAATTGTCTCTATTTTACTTGTATTTTTGCAGCTCTATTTAGGTGATGAAATACAAACACCACATTTTTCACTGTCACTCCTGTGATTTTCGAGTGTGTGCACAGATGCTTCCCGGTTATTGCACCTACAGCATTCATCTCTGAGCTTTGCAGTGTGGCTTGCAGGATGTTGAGTCTTCAAGCTTCAAGTGACAACTGGGATCAATCCTAACACATTTTTCTCCCCTGCTTTACAAAGCCTGTGCAGCAGCGATAATTGTCATTATATTATTGTTTGCCTCAACACACTCCAGTGGTGCTTGCTTGTCAATATTTTTCCAACTCCCTGGAACAGGTGCTCTGTATTGCTCACCTTATGCTTGAGAGCCTTGTGTTTTGCACCTCATTTAGAAACTGTTTTGTTGGTATTACTCAGTTGTCATGTCCTAGCACTCACTGAGACTGGTTATCACCTTAAACTGTTTAAACTGGACAACATTTGGGAGAACTTAAGTGCTAGCAGAGATGGCAAGGGTGAGTTATTCTTTAAAATATCTGAATCAAACTGAAAACTGTAAATGTAAATATGTTTATCATCATAACTTTAATGTCCAAGATTACCCATTTTGTTCTAACCTTGTAAGAAAAGAAAAAGAAGCTATATTCCCAAGCTCATGCACTATTATGCAATATCATGCTCAAAATCTGTGTGGTAAAAAAAAATCTCTCAGCTACTACTACACCAGTTTTTATCTCATAACATGTAAAACTGGCTGATTTTTTGTGTTCTGTGAGGTCAGTAGACTTTGATGGTCATATTAAACTGGGTTGACTCCAAAAGTTAATCAGTTCTTAACATACTTCCCGTGATTATTTGTAGAAATGTAGAAAATGTTTCTTTTTCATATTTTAAAAAATGGTTTAAGCTTGAGTGAAAAGCTCAAGTACTTTTCAGTGCTAGTCCTTCACCTTGATTTTGTAATGTGATGGACGAGCACAGAAAATATGAGCCAAACCGCAAACTGTATTTCAATGTTTTAGTAGAAATCCATCCATCCATCCATCCCTCCATCCATCCATCCATCCATCCATCCATCCATCAAATTTACAAAGCAACACTGTCCATTTGGACCCTTAGAGTCCCATTCGCTTGTCATTTGTTTTTGGAGACACCAAAGCTTTTCTTTCTAAATAATGATCTAAAATGTGTCTAAATTCAGGGGCTGCATCCTCCGAATGCTGAATTTGCTGCGCCAGAGGCTGACCAAATTCAAAGACTCTTTCGATGCGGCCCCCAAATGTGTCCTTTTTCTCCATTTTGAGGGACAGGTCCAATGGATCCTTCTCGACCCATCATAACCCATAAAGCATTGCAGGCTGATCTGAGATTTTTTCCTGCTTGTAATGGCAGACAAAGCGAGAGGAGTACAGTTTTAAATAAAACTCTGGTGGTCTAAAAATTAAGTTTCAAACAGTTGTGTTTTTAATGTTTTTATCATTTGTATAGACATTTTTGAAAATATTATTCTTGTCAGAAATCAAACGAGCTGATATAGATAAATAAATGTGCACCGACGGCAGATCCCTTAGTACTTCAAATATTGCCTTTTAAGCTAACTTTGTTTTGATATTAATAAGACTAATATATTGATATTTAGCTAATTTCAATCTATTTTTGCTTTTGTTTATCATCGTCATGGTTGCTAGGGGACAGAACATATGCCAGGGTAAGAGCGGGAATAAAGCAGAAGACTAGATCATCCATATTCTCAGACACTTTTTTCCGGTCTTCGCGGTTGACCAAGGACCTGGCCCACCTAGACTTGAAGGACCCAGCCTCTGAATGTCTCAATTAGTTTGATATTTGATTTATACAAAGTTAGGAAGATTTTAACTTTTCATCTGGCTTGAACTAAAATATATAAGGTTGGCTTATTCTCCACTGCTTCTACCCAGACTGATTACAGAACCTGTACTACATGATGAGCAGAACTCAACTACTGCATATCAAGCTGTGATTTCTGAGTCGGCCTCAAAGGCTTGTGTTTATCCCCCACCAGTGGAGACATGTTATATGTCACCGTAGGCAGTTTCTGTAACCGGGAATTGGACCGTCAAGGTCTTCACTGTAGTCTGCTACCCACTCCACACTGTACTTTTACAATGCCTCACACAGGTTGTGGGTCTACAGGAAAGTGGTTCCATGGTGTTTGTTTGGGCTGTTCCCAGCTGGAACCCATGTGCAACAGCTCGATCACCAGGTGCTTGCAGATGAGCCTCTCCCCCCAGGCCTGGATGGCATACAGGCTCATTATTCTGATCTTGCATCAACAGATATAATTACACACAGAAGATGTGAATGAAAATGAAGGAGGCTTTGAAAAGAAATTCTTCATATTTTGATGCATGCAGTCATTCTAAAAATACATCGCCGTAGAGTCTGATAGTGGAAGGTTTTCTTGTTGAAATGTCCAGGCAGTAATGTTGTCCTGGGAGTTTGCAACTGGAACAATCAAATGTCTTGTTTAATTAGCTTTTTTTCTATTCAGTTAAGAGCAAGACCTATTTGCTAACCCTGTCCACCCGATGTCTTAGACCACAACTTTTTTGTTTGTTTGGCTTAATTAAAGTTTTAAACGAATCGTTTTGTTAGTATCTAAGTAATAAATTAGTCTAAAAGTTCATATTATAGCTCATCTTTAACCAGGGGAGCATTTTGTTAGAAATAACTATTATCTAAACACAACCAGTGAAGTGGCTGGTGCAACTAGCAGGTAAGCATAGGTGTGAGTATGAACAGGAAGAGCATTTTCTGTTACTACAGCTGGTACTTTCATCCTGTACAAGCTTTTGCCTGATTGGTTTGACTGCTTTGCATAATGCACGTGTCGCAAGGTAGCAATTCCCCAAAGCAAAATTGTTCTGGAAGAGATGGCTGCCAGATGTGCCTCCCTATACAAGGTGTGTGACACAAAGATTCAGAGAGGGTGTCAGCTCTCTTGTTTAAGCGCTTCCATAAAACATTCCAAAAAGTGGATAAGATATCATTAGAACTGAAAGGATCTATTTATGGAAATTTGGGGTTGAATTTGCTTTTTATGGACAATGACTGAAAGCAACCTGTCACTGGAGAAGGCGAATGTGTTTAGAAGACAGAGCACATAAACATATAAGCTGCTATCTGTGAGTAATTATATGTAGTAAAAGTATTTGGTGCGGAAGTAACTGTAAGTTTTTAAACTCAGAAGAATTATACCTTTTAGTAGTATTCAGCTTGTGTTCAATGTTAGTTTAGTTTCATTTTTTTTTCAAATAAAAGTAATGAAACATTGCAAATTAGTGTAGAAAATGTGTCTATTTTCATGTAATAGTCTTAACCAAAGCCTTGATATTTTACTAAACTGCAAATTAACTCCCCGGACCAACCAACCAGCTCCAGAGTTTTAGTTTGAAACCCCTGTTTATCCCTGATCATCCTAAAGCTGAGGAAAAGAAAAAAAGCGTTTAGGTCCAGGTCAACATTTCTTTATAAAATACAATGTAATATATTGATTGATTCCCAAAAGGTCAAATGCAACTGTTTTGTGAAAATCGACAAACTCCCCTGAGATACACACATCAGAGGCACCAGACACCAACATTTCCATGTTATTTAATGACTCATCAGTGAAACAGAGAAAAGGAATTGTGTTTTGTTCTGCACTTACAGTTCCAGTTTCACAATCAGGACAAAAATGCTACAAAAAAAAAAGAGTTCTGTGATTTAAGAACAAAAAGAATAAGAAAATAAACTAAATGGAAATGGAAATTAAGGGGGGCAGACAGCCTATGATTTTTAATATCGTGAAAAAAAAGTCAGCTTAAGGAGAACAGACCATTGAAATCCAAATAGCTGCTTGAACTGACAGTTTTACCAGAAAAATACATCTTTTTGTAAAACTCAAATAATTGGGATATTACAAAAATCATAATAAAAACAAAATTTAGAATTATTTTGTTTGTTCAATTTTGTGTCCTTAATTCCATTTCCACTTAACCACAATTGATTTAAAGAGTACTTGTTCTGAAGAATGGAATGGGCTAATTCCCACAAGATATGTTTTCCTTAACAAGTACCAGTTTGTATATAGAAAAAAAAACATGTTCAAACGTTTTGTGCATAATGAACAGCAGCCAGTGTCATCATGAGACCATTTTTGGAGGCAGTGGTTTGAACAAACACTTTTCTGTTTTTATTTCATCTAATTTTACTTTCAGTTTCAGTTGGTATTCTTGTTTGATTAAATGTAGCAAAAATATGTTTAAATTTATTTGTTTCAATATTTTATATGTTTACAAGATTATTGGATTTACACAACGTTAAGCTTTTTCAGAATAAGGGTTGTATTTTGTAATAAAAACTACTTGAACCCTTTATAATCTTAACCCGATGTGTTATATTTTCATGTAGAAATGTACTGAACTACTACATTACCATGGTGCTCTGAAAACCTGGCACAGTCATTTGCCAACACTGTGGCACACCACTTTGTTATGCCAAAGAGTCCTGGCAAAAAAACAGGAAAACTGTCAAAATGTGAATGGGCTGATTTCACAAAATGCATTGAGACATACGGATGTGTTTCCCACAGCTGTGAACATGTAAAGTCTTATTTTGTTTGTCAGAATAAAGTCTGATACAGCCTCAGGATTAACATCAATAATTATATTGGACCTAAAATGTCAGAGAATTTGACATGGAGTCAAATTTTTTGGTAATTTTGAATAATATTTTCATGTTAACCTGTCTATGAATTTTAAAAGATCAAAAGTTGTATCTTTTAGCATCTTAGAAGAAAATAGTGCAGTAAAATTTCATTACTGCAGGGTTATTTAACATGTTGGGTACTGGGTGGGAAGACAAATATGTCCTTCACACAGGGGATTTGATATCATCAGCTCGTTTCCCACAGCTAGCCCAGCCTGCTCAGTGTGTATCTCAGGGCTGTACTGTTAGACAAAGGTAAAAGCCCAGAGCCTGGAGTGGTTGCTGGAAGTGTAAGGATGAGAGACTTCTGGTAAGCAGGATTAGAGAGCAGGAATTCACCACTCTATGGAAATGAATCTCCTTTTCATGTGAAGGTTTGTGTTCATGTGTGTGAAAGAACAAAACACTCTCACATCACAGCTGTGTTTATTGGTTTGCTTTTACTTTCAGTGGATCATCGCTCAGTTAGCTCATCTGCTTATGTTGCTGACAAGCTGAAGGTTTTGCTTTTTTTCCCCTAACACTGCTTAAATTTTAATTTAGTAACCAGTAAAAAAAACACCTAAAAGGAAAAATGTTTTAAATCTGTTTAAAGCATCTTTAATATGTGTTGTGATGCTGATCACCACAAAACAGGTTCAGCTTCAACCTGGATTTCCTGGTATTTGGTCGGCTAGAAAACAAGATGCTATAATTAATGGAGCAGGTCAGCTCATCCTAGTTTCAAGCTGGGCTTGTCTCCACAGATAGCAACATTAAACAAGTGCACTGCAGAGTTTCTAATAGCATTTATCATGAGTAACAGAGAGCTACCAAGCCCATTAATGTTTTATTATTAAAGAGAAACTGGGTTTACCAAACCTTGGTCTGTTACATATTTGCATTGGTACCCTCTTCTTTATGGAGGACTGAAACTGTCATCATTAGAAATAATAGCATAAATATATAAATGGACTATTAAATAAATAAATACACTTATAATGCACCAATTAAATTAAAAAATGAGAAATCTATTTTATATTTTAATTAAATTTTATAATTTAATTGACCGTATTTATTTTTCCAGCTAAGTTGCAATAAATTATATATTTTACTACATAATTTACATTTTACAGTTTAAAAAAAGTATATATATTTTAGTTTTTCCTTTTACTTGTGTGCATTTTTGTCCCCTAAATGATTATATTATTTTTTATTTTTTTCCCTACAAGTTTTTTTTTATTTCTATGTGTTGCTTTTACATTTCTCTGTCTCCTGTATTTACATTTTCCTATGCATTTCTGCCTCATTATGCAAATAAGGTGGGCGGTCCTTCTTGGGTCCTAAAAACAGGAGACAGAGAAAAGTAAAAGCAACACATGGAAATAAAATTAGTTGTGAGAAAAATTAAAAAATAGATAATTAAATAAAATCATTTAAGAGAGACAAATGCATCTACAAGTAAAATATATATATAAAAAAACAATAAAATGAAAATTATGTGCTAAAATTGATAATTTGGAACTAAATCAAAAAAACAAATACGAAGGTCAATTAAGTTATAAAACATGACGTAAATTTCTCCTTTTTTTAATTTAATTGGTGTATTTTAAGTGTATTTATTTTTCCATTTATATATTTCTGCTTTTAGTTCTAATTATGTCAGTTTTGGTCCTCCATACTGCTTGACATTATAAAAATAATGACACCAATACTAGATCATACTCGTTCAACACACTAAAATGTCTTTTAAATAGTTATTATGATGAATATCCAAATATGTAGTTTTGTATCACAATTAGAACATTTTCATCAAGTTATTTATTATTCTTTTACTGCTGTTTCTCAGTTGTATGAGTGGCGGTGTAAGCTCCTAATTAATGTGGGAATTACATTGCATGATGATGTGGGCAACACAGGTGACACCAAAGCAAGATTCCCCTCGTTCCTCGCGCTACACAAACGCTTTGCTTCTGCAGGCGTAACAGAAGGTACACCGCAGCGCTGCTCCTTTCTAATTAAGATTGTTTGTTGTACTGGGATCTGGAGCTTTTTTTTTTGTCATGAGCACCTACTGGAATTAAAAGTTGTCATACTTTCTTTATCCTCTTGCTAAGATTAAAAACACACAATAAGTGGGGTCAAACACTTTCTAAGCTTGATCTGCTTGAGCTCTCCCATTATGTGCCAAGTGGGACAGAAAGATTAAATCTGCTGTTGATTTGTGTGTTTATCAACAGTCACATTGCCCTTGGCAAGGCCTCCTGTTGCTTGACTAAAGCAGCGCTTGTGGCCATGTTTGCCTTTCCTGAAAAGATATTAGCCTTTAAAATTGAGACAGGAGTGTTGGGATCCAGGTTTTGATGTATCTTTTAGATGATATTTTCTTGTCCAATGCCAAAGGTGGAAAGTTTATAATGTTTTTGCTGTTTTTGTTTTGTCTGTATGTGTTTGCTAGCATATCTCATGAAACTTTTAGATGGTAAAATGGACATCTACAATTGGTTACCTTTTGGAGTTAACTTAATTCAAGATGGATGCCACAGCTAATCAACCTTCGCCAGCACAATAATGGCTGTAACTAAGAAAATTATATATATTGACAGAGATATTGGATCTTAGAAGGACTGTCTTGAATAACTTTATAATGATATGTTTATAGTAACTTAATTTGTAGCAGATGTTGCTTAAAAAGCAAAGTAGTCAGAAAAGAAATGTACTTTAAACTAAATGCGTCAGAATTATTTATTTATATATATATACAGTATATATATATATATATATATATATATATATACAGTATATATATATATATATATATATACAGTATATATATATATATATATATAAAAGATATTTTCACCAATGAATTCTTGCTGAGACAGAAACATGTCTATGAAAGAAGTGTTGCAACATGACCAGATAAGTTATTAATTTGGGATGTTTTATTTATTTCACAGATTATAGACCCAGCTGAAGGAGGAAATTCTGGTAACCCTTTAGAAACCATTCATTTGAACTTTTCTTTTAAATTGAACCAATCTTTTTTTTTTATATATAAATAGTGGCAACAGGATGTTACAATGTATTGAGAACAACATTTAAATAAAAAGAGCAGGTAGACCTTTGCTCCATAAATCTGCTTATTATCTGTTCTAATTTCTGCCTTGCCTTATCCACAACATGTGCCAGAGACAGCATCTGTCTGTAGCAGTGCAGAACTGATGCCAGCAGCTGACATTTAGTTAGAATGCCACTGGAAAGCTGGCCAGGGTTTCCCTGTGGTCCTTTTTTTTTGGTTTGACAGATTCCCACGATAAAAGATAACCTAAAATAAGTTTATGAAATCCCAGTGGATGGGATGTTTAATGTTTACCATTCATTTCTCAGAGTAACTTTGGTACCTGAGCATTATACAGAGCCTGCAAAAAGACATGGAGGATTCTTTTCTTTTGTGTTTCCACAAAATATTGTTTGCATAGGAATGCAAAAGTTGTTTGTTACTGTTGTGCCTGCCGGTTTATTAACAAATTTAAATGCTCACCTTTAGCGAGTTATCTTACTACTTTAACTCATTACTCAGAGATACTCAGAGAGAGAGAGTAATCTTTGGGTGGATGTCTACTCATTATCATAATTCATAAATCCAGATGGCTGGAACTTTTTTTTTCAAACTTTATTCATTAAAAAAAAAATCTATGTACAATAAAAAGAAAATACAAACAAAATGAAATGAAATGGCAGAAACTTAAACACTTTTCCAAATATTGAGCTGAAACTTGATGTGGTAGTAGCTCACAGTTATTGACAACACATTCTCTGAACATGCAAGACAATTCTCATTTTACATCTCAAGAGATCTCAACATTCAACATGTCATTTACGAAATTTAACCAAACACACACACATACAGTATATACATATATAAACACACCAGTGAGGCTGGTGATGGTGCTTGTTTTTAGGAATACTATGGCTTTATTTATTGGTGACAATAAAGAGGAGGATGCTGACAGCTAAACTTAGCATACTATAATTTTAATCAATATTAAAAGCTATTATTATTTTTTTATAATTTCACATCAGCCTTGTATTAATTTTCTTTAAGAATACACTGAATGTATTGAAATTAAGGGATAGAATAGCAAGCGTAAAAAATGCCCATTAGAATTATCAGCATTTACCTGATGTATGTTTAAAAAATCTTTTACTTTCCTTATTCAATTATGACTATATTGTCAGGGGCTATGTGAAAATGATAGTCCGCTGATGTTGAATAATTAGATTAGGACAGTAATAGGATTCAATATATTTCTCTCTCCTTTGTGACAGATATTTTAATAGGAGTTGAGACCCTACCAGGCCATTAGCCAGATGGGTCAGAGCAACTTAATCTCCAAACAATGTCTTCACTGGAGCAAATGGCCTAATTAGCTTTTCTAATACAGGACATTTTGCAATGAATTGTAAAAAAGGAAAGGGAAAAAACATTTCTCTGTTAGGTGTAATTATAAAAACATGTATTATTAATGAAATAGACAAGTTGTTTGAGACACAGTGACATAGCCTGTCAACCCAAATTTTCAATAAAATAATAAACACGCTTTTTAATTAAGTAATTTTGAACTGGTACTTACTTTTTAAAATATTTTCAACCCCTTTGACATTGTCAGACAATTGAGGATGAGAGGCTCTAAAATTAACCTGTTTTTTTTTCTGAAATGTTCTGATGGAATTTGAGAGATAAACAAAATAAAGAGGTGATGATCTGATCATTTACCCTCCTTTTTTTATTTTCATATTAAGTGGTTTTGAAATACAGTCTTCTCCCTATAAAGCATGTCAAGCCCCTGTGGGTGGCATCAAAGAGGTTCGCTCAGCTGCCAACGTAACACGGATCATTTGTTCTGAGTTGTAACTGATTGGCTTTTATTTACAGAAAATGAGTATGTGTAATAGCAGCTTATTCTGTTGGTACCTGAGGTACAGTGTGCTCGACTCCATGGTGGGCGGTAAAAAGCAGAGCACACCAACCACTATGATAACCTCAGCAATAAGCAGCTCTGAACCAGGCTGCTTTTAAAACAGCAATGATGGTTCTGGTTTAAAAAAAGAAGAATTACATCTCTTGACAATAAATATTATTTAAAGCATATAAAACTGTTACCAAAATATCTTGTATGAACCAATGGAGAAAATTTAATAAAACTTAAGATGATTGTTTAAAATGATAATATATCCTAACCTTTACCTTTAAGTAGACAAACATTTTCTTTAAGAGTGATTTCTGTTTTTTTTTTTTTTTATTGTATGAAACCATAAAAGCTAAGTGCTGATAAAATGCCTGGCACAATATGTTGTTTTTTTTCAGATAATAAACCACCATTAAATTATATCTGCCATGCTAAATTACTTCCTCCTGCTTATGAAGAAGTTGCACTGTGGGAGTTACAAGAGTTTATAATCTTAATAGCACTCAAAACTTTGTTTGGGATCACCTCAGGCAGTTTAGTTGTGAATGATACAGATTTAACTGATGGATGAATTAAAAAATAATAATTAGGAGAGATTATCAGGCTGTAGACTTTAGTAGAAAAAATAACTTAATATTAGTTTCTTAATTTCTTCAATGTCAGTGATTTGTTTTATAAAGAGGAGAGAGAAGAAGAGGAAATATGATTAGAAAGATTGAAACAGAGATTAGAAAAAATATTAAATATACACCAGAAAACACAAGGCCACACACCCGATATCTGTTCACTCACCTGAAAGTAAATGGATACAAGATAACATAGCAACAAAAAACCTATCCATATAATAATAAAATTAATTATAATTTCTTTGATGAGCATGTATACATATAGTATAATATATATAATATAATATAATATAATATAATATAATATAATATAATATAATATAATATAATATAATATAATATATAGATTTATACATACATTCATGCGTGTTATAGACATTTATGCATAGTGACCAGTCAGAACCCCCCGGATCAGAACACCTGTTTGTGAGCGGTTGTGAGCATGCGTGTATAAGCAAGATTTCTCCAATGGAATATTTAATAGTGACTGTGGAGGGCCAAAGACCCAACCCCCCAAGACACAAGGCAGACCAGAGCCTAAGACCCTGCGAGGGACCCCGAGCGCAGAGCCCCCTGGGGCACCCGCACAGGAAGATCCGCCCAGCTCGGACCACAGGGGAGAACCGGGAAAGTCCCCCCCAGTGACCACACACAGTAAACCCCCGGGGCCAGCAGCGACAAACTCATGGGCCCCGCCGTGCACCCGCCACGCCAAATAAAGTTCAAATGCCTTAACAGCAACTAAAACGTGTCATTGATTAAAATGCTTTTTTTTGTAGTTCTAGTTCTATTTAAAGCATAATAATCAAAAACATAATGTCAGAATTGAAAGGTGAAATTTGTATCTATTAGTCTGTCAGATTCTGTCAGATTCTGTCTTTTGGTCCTGGGTTCGGTTCCTGGGGTACCCTACCTGGGGTCTTTCTGTGTGGAGTTTGCATGTTCTCCTTGTATTTGTGTGGGTTTTCTCTTCCCCACACCCCAAAAAAGGCCCAGGCCTTCTTTGCAGAAGAGACCTTCCTGGTTAAAATAAAATTTTAAATTGTTGACACTTTTCTGTTTCTGCACAAGCCCACCTATTCTGTTTGGTCAGCTTGAATGAGCAAAGGGAAGTGGTGTAACAAAGACCCTCTCTGTGCAGAAATATGGAGTGATTTTAGTCTGCAAAGGTCTGTGACACCTTTTGTCTGTCGGTGAATGTGCTTAGGTTGTGGGTGATAGATCTATGTATCAGAGAAGCAGGTTTAAAGCAAATTAATGCACAAGTTTTATGATAATAACTCATTAAAAGAATTAAAGGCCTAGCATTCATTAAAGGAATGCAGCTTATCCATTGCCTTTCATGCCAGCAAACTATGATTATGTTTAGAAATTACACAGCTATATTTGTTTTTGTCAAACCTTGAAAATAGAATTGTGTATAATCTCATACAATAATGCAATATCTTGCTAGATCTTTTTGTGGTTAGGCTGTGCAAGGCGAATGACTGTCAGCTACTACCACACCAAATCTTTGCTCAATATATATAGAATTCACTGAAGTATAGCAATTTTTGTGTAAAGTTGATTAGCTGTGATATACAGAATTGGGTTAACTGCAAATTTTTGTGAGTAGATTTAAATCTAGTTTTTATTTTTGAGAGTTTTACTGAAATCCATGCAGTGGTTCATAAGATATTTTACTATCATTTTGTTATATTTTTGACAGGGCTTACACCTACAGTTAA
Organism: Anablepsoides rubrolineatus; assembly: GCA_031762495.1. Lineage (NCBI taxonomy): Eukaryota > Metazoa > Chordata > Actinopteri > Cyprinodontiformes > Rivulidae > Anablepsoides > Anablepsoides rubrolineatus. The sequence continues at coordinate 19,271,377 of JARVGW010000624.1, read as the reverse complement.
AGCAAAAATATTGCATTTTTGTAAGGTGCTAAAGTACATTGCCACCAAAAAATGGTCACACACCTTTAGCTTTGATTATGGCACACATTTTCTTGGCATTGTTTTGATAAGCTTCTGCAACGTCACAAGATTTATTTTCATCCAGTGTTGCATTAATTTTGTATCTTGTATTGATGATGGTAGAGTCTGACCGCTGCGCAAAGTCTTCTCCAGCACATCCTAAAGATTCTCAATGGACTCTGTGGAGCCAGTCCATGTGTGAAAATGATGTCTCATGCTCCCTGAACCACTCTTTCACAATTCCAGCCCCTTGAATCCTGACAATAGCTACGCTTACATGGACATAAGTAATCGGATTAAACGGCCATTCAGAATAAAAATGCGTCATGTAAACACCCCATTCGAATTAT
>JARVGW010000624.1:19227740-19269761 GCA_031762495.1 Anablepsoides rubrolineatus | reverse complement strand
TGTGATGGACTTGCGACCTGTCCAGGGTGTACCCCGCCCCTCGCACTGTGATTGCTGGATATGGGCACCAGTGACCCACGCGAGCCTGAAAGGAATAAGCGTGTAAATGGATGGATGGATCTTATTCTGATTGTGCATGTGAAAATAGCTATTGTCATCTTGCAATATGGCCGTACCATTAGGGAAGAAACAATCCATTAATGGAATAACCTGGTCATTCAGTATATTCAGGTAGTCAGTTGACCTCATTCTTTGAGCACAAACTGTTGCTGAACCTAGACCTGACCAACTGCAGCAACCTCACATCATAGATCTTAGTTAAATCCAGGTGGACACTTTTTTCATCCAGACAGTGTATTTCTTTGGGATGATGTTCAGCTACTGTAAGACCATAGTTAGCTCAGTGTTTGTAAAATTGACTGAGGTGTAAATATGTGTAGGCAAAGATTGCTTTGCTGAGGCAGCCATTTTCATTTATATCATTTTACTTACATAAGATGTTTTGCTAATTAAACAAACTAACACATAGATATGGGCAAAACATATTCACTGTTTTTGATGTCGACAGCGGGTAATAATTAAATATAAAAGCCGTCATCGTCAGAGGGCACACTTTATTAACAGACTTTTTTTCTTTTCAAATCTTAAGCTGCTTACAGACAAGGTGACATCATGTCACCCTGTCTCTTATATATTGAAAGCACATGCAAGTCACATTCACAGCCCCGAGGCATAAATGTAGGTGAATGATTGTCCGTTGTAGGCCTATGATTAACTGTTGAGTCTTGTGTTGTGTTTCCACGCCTTTTTCTCAATGCGTGCTGGGATTGTCTGTGTGACCCTGAATAACAATAAGGAGGTGGATGAATTATTTATTTTATATTGTTCATTTCCCGCTCTGATTGAACCAGCGACAGGCTGTAGACTCGATCACATTTAGACGCGGTTCATCATTCTCCCAGTGAATGATGGGGCTTCCTCTTCAATCCCATTAGCCAAAGTCGTTCTCTGAAGCGTCTTCAGTTGCCTTGTAAACCCTTTGATGTACCTTTTCTTTATATACTTTAGCTGTTGAGGTAAAGCCATATCTGTAAATGATAAAACCAAACAACACTTGAAACCCCCTCAAATCACTTTGGTATTAGATCTTAAAGAGTTTTTGCTCTGAATGTATCGGTGTCAGTTTTAAGGTCACTTACTTTTTTGGTTTTACATTGTCGCTTACTGCCAAAGCCAATAATGCTTTTTCCTGTTTGTTTGTGAATTAGTGAACAGATTTTAATGAAACACGGAGTAATTATTGATTATTTATTATGTATTATTTATTATTATATTATTTATTCAAGATGATTGCCAAAAGTAAGTGACCTTATCAAACATAAAAATGTCTATAACTCAGCCAATTTTGCAGCTAAAATTTGATGTAATAGTATTTAAGAATAATTGCCAACTTATACTTAAAGCACAAAACATTTGAGATTTACACATATTTAAGACTTGGCTAGTAGGTATTAGCATTAACTGTTTTTTAGCAACTATCTGATGAACCACTGACTGGATTTAAAGTTGAAATATCCTGCTTTTAAATCCTTTTCACATTAAAATCATTCAGTTGGGGTCTCTATAAAGTGGAACTAAAATGCTTTGGTTGGAACTTCTCCTTATTAGCATTTTCTAGCATTCAGAAACATTTTATTTACAAATGAATTGAAACATGTCAACTACAGAATACTTTTCTATCCAGCCTTACATGTTAGAGCCAGAGTCTGACCCAGAACTGTAGTGTGAGCCAGAACCAGAGGAGAATTAAGACAATGAAATTGTAATTGGTAAGTCTAAACCTTATTTGGCAATTCCGGCGCAGATAATAGTTCAGAATACATCATAGAAAATAGAGAAAACAGATCAGGCTGAAACATATGACCCAAACAGAATATATAGATATCTTCACCTGGTAAGACTAAATTAAACTTTTCTGCATTTCTAGAGACTCCAAGTACACAACTCAATTTATTTAACAGCTAAAAAGTGGGTTTTGCATGATATGTCCCCTTGATGAAACTCAGAATATAATCATTGGGTTTGCATCGACAAGTGATTAACTTTTGGAGGTACCCACATTCAACGTGGCCCCCACAGCTAATCAGCCACCGCACAACACAAAAAACGCTATAAAAACAATGAGCTAAAATGTAGTGAGAAGTACATCCTAAACACTTTCGTTGAGAGCTATCATATTTTAGAAAATTGCATACTGTTACATAGGTTTGTACAAAACACCATTTAAAAGATTTGATCCAAACTCCCGTTTACTCCCTTCTAAGCATAAAATATTACTTTTAGAATCTGGCATGAAAAGTGACAAGCAATTTGAATTCTGTAAGGAATTATAGAACTCTAATTTCTAATTGTTCTAACAGTAATACAAAAACATAGCACATATATGTTATGTACCATGTGAAAGACATCATCTTTGTAATATTTTTGATCCAAACATGTATACATTTTTTTTATCTTACTGTATTTAAGACTACTTTCAGCATACAAGCATTTTTTTTCTTTATAACGTTATTTTGCTGTACAGGTTTTTCTTTTTTCTTTTTCAAATTTCCATTTATGATGTCTTTCTAGCCAAAAATAAAATTGCTATAAATGTCACATCTGAGATTTCACAGTTCTCTGTCTACTTTTATTATTATTATTATTTTTTTTTTTTTTCATCCATGGGTCCTAAGTGAATTATTTATTTTATAAAACAAAGAAAAAAAAAGAGGGATGCATTTGTTTTGACAGATGCTTGTTCTAGGGCTGCGGCCAAAACTCAGCTTGATTTTCCGGACTGTCACGCAAGACTTGTAGTTTAGACTTTGTTGTCAGACAAACGAAGTTGTTCATTTGGCACACTGATGAATATTATCTTGCCTCAAAGAGGCTGCAATTGTTGAACGTCTTGCTACTTGCTTGTTTAGCTATAGCATATAAATCTCAGATGTTGCTCCAGTGCTATTTTAAAAACTTAATTATTCAGCAAAAACACAAAATCACAAAAAAATTAAATAGAATTTTCTGCCAAATGCCGCGTGAATACTGTGTTAAATGACTTTTTGCTGGAATTTGCTGAATACAATGAAACTGAGTTATTAAAGACAAAAGAGCAGAAAACTAGCCTGCAGCTAAAAAAAATGGGCTAGCTAAAAGATAAAAGTAGCAAAATTGTCACAGCCTTCATGGCCAGCCTACAGCCCACGTGGGCTGCACCATACGTGGGTTTTGGCTGCATAAAATGGCTGTGAAATGACAGTCTAGTCTCTGGCTGAAGTATTTTTGCATGAACACAGACCCCATTACTATATCCTTAAGTTGGAATGTGTGTTTACATCTTTTCACAAGAGGTATAAATTCACCAAATTCTGTATTATTGAAAAAATTTACACATAAATAAATTAAAAATATTGATACTTTGAGTTTAGCAGTAACAGTATTTGAAATTACATTTTATTTAGCATCTCTGCAACAAAATCGGAGCGGAATCACATGCAGTGTGAATTGGGGGTAAGGCTCAGAGCAGTGACTTAAGTGGCTGACAAATGCACCCTACATAGGCTGCAGCCCCTGAATTGAGACACAGCCAATAATAAAGCAAATATCCGGAAGCAGAGTTGACCGAGAACAATTTTTTTGTAAAGAATTTGAGGAGATCCTAATGTATTTTGTATTTTTTTCTGTTTTAAGTAGTCACAGCTCCCATCCCCTAAATGAGCTGAACATGTTGATAAATAAAAGGTTAAGTTTTAAGGTTACAAAAAATGTGTGGAGTTAAAAATAAAGGGAAAACATTATTGCTAATACTTAATTTCCATTATTGTTATTAGTTGTTTTTTTTTTTATTTCAGACTCACATTTAAGTTTGTGTTTTAGATAATGTTTTTCATAACCCAATCATGAATCCTCAAAGATTTGACAATTCAAGCCCCTGATGCAGTCAGCAGCAGGAAATTATGTGTTTAATCATTTGGTTTGTCTTTAATTTTAATCTTAATAACTCAACCCTTTTTTTCCTTCAGCACTTAACAAAATGCAATGAATTAGCAGTCATATTTAAATGTGTACTATGAACAGAACACCAGTGTCCTTTTTTTAGCAGGCATAAAAGTGAGTTCTTGGCAGATATTTTATACGAGTTTTAAATTCAATCCAAAAATCATTTATACAAAGTAACAGAATAAAATGCTGAAGCCTGTTTATTTACAGTTAGTGCATTCACCCTGAGTGATCAGATTTAATCCTTTCAGGTAGCTAATAAGCTTTTATCACAGAGAAGCTGTGTACCTTTCTTTGTGCAGGGAGGAAGCCATTAAATAACAGACTGTTCTTTAAACCAACTGGGGTGTGTTTGTTCAACTGTTCAACGTCGATTCAAACGGCATTCAGCCTGCAATGGAAGGCTTTTTATAAAGTGCCAGTAATGTTGTGCTAATTGACAAAATATGTATTTCTTAATTCACTGAAACAATTCTTCTTTAACAAATAATATAAAAGTAAAAAAAAAAATCAATCCTTAATCATCACCTGCCACTATAAGAGATGATAATGTTTTTGCTCATGTTTGATTCATGTGTTTGTGTGTAGCATTAACAAAGTACACTGAAAAATCATATTATTGGATTTACTTAACCAAATTATGCCAACAATTTCCACTCAACTGACTTGAGTAAGGGTAAAGCAACTTTCACATTTACATTTTAAAAGAAATTTCATCTACAAATTACAAACTTTTGGAGTCAATCCCATTTAAGACGACCACCAAAGCAAACCTGATAAATTTAGATAATTTTGTCAGATGTAGGGCAAACATTTGTGTAGTGGACTGAGTCCTCTCTCCAACACAAACATCATCACTGCCTAAAACTTTGGCATTAGATATTAGAGTAAACACTGTCAATCTGTTAGCAAAATATATCATGAACCACAGAACAGACTTTAGTTAAACATCTAAAGCCCATTAACATTTGGAGCCATCCTGGTTCAAATTGGCCCTGACAGCCAACCGACCTTGGCAAATACAGAAATGATTAGAACTCAACTAGTTTTTACAAATACTGAGCCAGGATTCAGTGTGATAGTAGCCTAAGGTCATTCACAACAAATATTTTGAGCACTGTCAATTTTTACAAGATATTTTAATATTGCATGATGTTCTTTTTTTATAAGAGATTTGGTAGCTCTGTGGTCAAGGCCACATCCTTGAGGCTGCAGGCTGTGTCAGGCAGAACATCCTGGGTAAAACAATCACTTTCTGTGGTAATCTCTGCAGAAGAGAGCAACCAAAAGAAAAAAAAATCATAAAGTTTGACCAAACAAAAGATGATCTTATTTTCAATGTTAAGCATATGATGGTGAGTGATATTCCTTCAAGAAGTGCTAGGCCTTTAATTCAGTCAGTGGGTGTATCCTCTTTGTGTTGGCAAGTAGAAATCTAAATGGTCAGCGAGCATGTAGAAACTTTGTTGCAGTCATGTTTAGATCTGCTGCTGCTTCATCGTTCAAGCTTTGATAAAGTTGAATGGTAGCAAAACGTTTTATCCACACAGGTGTTTGCCGTAGCAATCAGTAGTTAGCAGTTCACACAGCCCTGCTCCGGCAGCTGGCATTACCTCTGAGGACTGCTTCAATCACACAAGGTTTTCATGTGTCAACGAATTTGAATAGTGACCTTTGTGACTCAGACCCATGCAGGAGATGTGTTCTGCAGGTTGCAACGCTAATCTCGGCTGAAGTCTAAACAGGGAATTTATTAGCAGTGCTGCGTACATGCATAACAAATTCCCATCTCAGCCACAATTTTCAAAGCTTTTGAGTATTCTGGAGGTGTCGGCAAGGATATTTGGAGGTGAGTTTAATTAGAGCACAACTCCCCTCTGCAGTGCTGGCAAACGAATGCATAATAGCTTGAAGACACAAGAAAGCTGCTTTATAAGCTTGTCATGGTTTTGATTTCTTTACTCCAAGTCTTCAGTCTAGTTTGTCTGCAGCAAATCAGTCCTTTCATTTACAAGGAAAACAATTGTCTCATAGAGGGAAATTTTAATTCATCTTACATCTAAAAGGCTGAGTGTAGAAACTATAAATGTTTGTTCTATAAATGGATGAGAATTATTGCAATAAAAAAACATTTTTAACTAGAGATGCTGATCTAGAGCAGCCTTTTTATTCACAAGTAGCAGTAGTAATAAAGCAGTATGGTATAAAAAACAGAGGGTAAAATGATTAATCTGGTTATATATTGGCCCAGTGTTGACCCCTCAAATGTCACACTAAGTAATGCAAGTGAGTCTAAGAACAACTCCTCATCATAAAGCTGTCAATCACATTCAAGTCCTAACTATTGCACTTTGTATTAAAAAACAACTAATGTAATATTATTAAATTACAATTTATTGCAGTTAATTTGATCAGATTGCTTTTATTGTCTTCTGTTTGTAATTGGGATTATCCAGACCTAAAGACATCTATTGCAAACTATAAAATAAAATAGAAGAGGTTATTCTTAACTATGTTGTAACTGTCAACCATATTTGTTTACCTACACAAATTACAGACTAATGTCGATTAATCATGTGACTCAAGTCCCACATAGTTTTCAGTGAATTCAGCCAGGTGCTTTATTTCTATTAACAGTGGACCTGCATTCCAAAACTGCATATCAATGCATCTGGAAAACTAGAAACTTGTGCCATTTTGTGAAGTTCATGAGAATATACCATTACTGTTTTTAATGTTTGATATCATGCTTTGCAACCTTTAAGGAGGAACATGGCTCACTTGCGACAAAGTCTTCAGATTAGTGGTCCAGTTTATTCAGTAAGGTTTAGGACAAAATTAATTTTCCATGTTCATCAAATAGGTTAATACAACCCGTGTTGGCTGTTGGCAACTTGTTGGCTTTCAGGAACACTCAAAGAAATGAAGAGAAAACATTGTGGAAGTCAGTGAAAGTTACTTTTATTGACCAAGCACAGTGAAAAAAATATGGAATATATAATATTATATTATAATATATAATATGGCACTTTGAAATGACCTTATTATTGTATCATGTTTTTGATCTGAGTTTGTTTTACAGAATGAAATGTCTGAATGAGGGCTCATCCAAGACTGGTGATTCCAGACTTTTTGCCAGGGGTTGTAATATCTTTTAATGACAAAATATCTCTGCACCTTTGGGTAAGCTAAAGGTTAACCCAAGGAACATCTCTGACACAATTCTGATGTTATTCTACAAGTTTTTGCCTTTAAAGCAGAATAGTCTATCATGTTGTGATTTGCAAGAAGGAGTTACAAAAGTGACCAGCAGGAAAGCACTTTAGTTGCTCAAAATGGTCCATGGCTTTTGTTTAAAACTCATGGACCCTTGTGAGACGGAAGTGCCGGTTTTATTGGTTCTCCACAGTGAACGCTCAAGAACAGAGGAATGACCTCTCTCCATTTGTCTGCTGATGTGGCGTTCTGGTATAAATCACAGCGCCATCTGTGATGGCTGATCATGGAAGCTGTCAGCCAGAGAACTTTTCAGGCAGGCCAGGTTCATCACCAACTGCTTCCAAGCAAGATTGATGCCATGGCTGCATTGAGGGATCGCTCTCTGGTGCAGTCATTTGGCACGGAGATTGAGGCTCACCCATGGCAGAGCCGTGGTGACATGACTCATCACTGGAGAATTATATGGAAAGGAGATAAATGAAAAACATAAGGCCCATCTTCAATCAATCCTGTTTAGTGAAAACTGTGAATAAGAACCAAATGGGAGAATCAGAGCAGAGTGAAACAGAAAGCCTTGATTTTTAAGTGCTGACTTTTTTTTTTTTTTTTTGCTTAAATGTAGATTTTGTTATTGTTTTTTACTGAATGCAGCTTGATGTGCTGGATGGCATGCCATACTAGTAGTTCACAAACAATATTGGCCAGACATGTTGAAGATGCTGTCATTCTTCATGCATCTCATCGCTTTATCCAGCAAAAAACTTGCAAAAAGCCTGAAGTGCAGATTTCAGCAGAAATTCAGTCAGTTTAGTCCTGCAATATGGAGCTATTGTTGACTACAAACTTGTTTAGCAATACGTGGAGTAGGTGGAGGACTGCAGTGTGCGGAAAATGTCAAATGCTGTACTAATAGGCAGGAAGTTTGGGGATATTTGTAATACAGCTCATGATAAGGAGAGCAAATGTGCTCTCATTCATGTGAATATTATTCAAGAACAATTTTTCACAAAAGATAAAATCATTGTAATTCTGTACAAGTTACAAAACGGCTTACACCCATACTTTGTTTTTTGTGCTACATCTTTTATTATTTTTAACCTCCCTTTGTTTTGTTGACTTCACAGAAAATTAATCGGCACCCTTTGTTTGTTTCTTTTTATGTAAACAGAAGCTTTCCACACAATCTTTTTTTCTTATGTGACTGAACGATTAGCTCTTTAAACAATTCCCTCTACCTGTTCCTATCAAGGAGGACTGAAGGTCATCCATCTGTCTGGCTCTATTTTTCCTGCACTTTGTTGTTGAGTTGCTTTTCCAATATGTGAGGAGAGTCATTCCGTTCAATACACCGCCTGCCTCGGCACTATTGCTCGGCACAGTGATAAATCACAACAGAGAGAAACAGAACTTTATTTGCATTCAGCGTCCATCCACTTTTGAAGCAGCAGATTTGGAATTGAATTTTTTTTTTTCCTTCCTCACAGCTCTCTCTCTTTTCCCTCAGTAAGAGGCGATGATCTCAGAGCTCGGCGTATGTTCTTTTTTTTACAGTGAACTTGATTCACCCCAAATATGTTAAAACATGGCAACGATTTTCACATTTGCACAAGTAAATACCCTGCCTGAGTCATGGCACTGCTCTTTAAAATAATGATAAAAATCCACAAGAGGGGGAAAAACAGTTTTAGTGCTGTAGGCAGAAAATTGTTATTTATGTTCTTATAAGTAACAAATTTATAGTGAGAGGATAGAAAAGGACTGCAGCGAGCCCAGAGGGTGCACCCCACCCCCAGATTTTGAAAGACAGACAGCGGAGTATGTGGCGGTGGTTTCCACTCTTTGCAAGCTGCAAGGAGAATCTATCATGTCAAAAAGGCCACAGCCTCCAGCACACTCCAGATTGCTCCCTCTGCATCCATACGTGCAAACACGTAGACTTTCACACAAGCGTGCCTGCTTGAGGGCTGGCCCCTTCCACGTGACCGCTCTTGGTGGCAAAGCGAGTATACACTGCCTGTGACAGTGGCACTCTGTTGTCCTCCTGGAGATGAAGTTCAGCCCCTCCGTCTCGTCTCACTGCAGAGAGCTGGCCTATATTGAGCCTCGTGTGCTATGACCTTCATGTGTTACAAGCAAAGGTTGAAAAGCAGAGCAGGCCTGGAACGACACTTTCCATCCAGTCTAATGCCAGACGATGTTTCATCTGTTTGCTCGCACTGAACGAATTAGAGATAATTTTGTATTCATCTGTGAGTCAAATGAGTCAACAGTGTTGGTGGTATAGAGCCAGGCTAATCTGCTTTGCTTGCTGCTGTTTGAAAATTTCTGACAGAGTGCTGATAAAGCCAAAATAAATTCCAAGCTCAGGCCACTGTTTTGCTGGGAGATTCCAAAAGATAGCTCCCCTCGGACTTCATTTTTCTGTGAAGCACCTGATGAAAACACCGGAAACCACTGAGTCCACTTTCATTCTCTATGTTCAGCTTAAAAATTTAATTATGCAGTTACAGACTTCTTCTTTGGTAAATTAACCAGCTTGAACATGAACTCATGCAGTAATAGATACTATGAATTTTCTCTGTTTTAAGTGATTTGCAAACCTCATACATATTTTTAAACTTTTGGAAAATTAAGCCTCTATTGATGGAATCGCATCACCCAAAGGAAAATAATTTTAACTTTAAAATAGTTTTACAAGATGGGAGATATTAATAATTGTATTTTTAAACATTGGAATGAGTATAATAATAATAATGAGTATAAAATCTGTAATTTAAACATTTTTAGTATCTGATTGCAGATTTACAAGTAGAGATCTGTACATAGTTGGAAAAAATATCACAACTCTAATCTCGTAATATTATGACTTTAATCTCGTAACAAAAAAAAACAATATATTGTTGTGTGTCCCTAATCATCATCATCAAGTTTATTTATAAAGCACATTTTAAAAACAACAAGGTGTCACCAAAGTGCTGAACATAAGGCAAAAATCTATTTAAAAACAAACAACATTCTTAAAAATATAAAAGATAAAAACAGCAACAACAAATACAAAACTCACAATTAATCAAAAATCTGAGAGAACAGGTGTTTTTAATAGAGATTTAAATACTTGTTTTAATAAAGAGATTGCTCTTGGGTTTGTTTTCCTTTTTTTCTTTTCACTAAGATGATGAATACCATAGAAAATAAAGCTAGAAAAGCTACGTTTTCAGTTTCACTTTGACTAACCAAATGACAAAAACAGCATACAATTTCTTGTATTAGTTTTAAGGTTCCATATTAAATTATAGTATAATTTTAAAGTTTAACATCTAGAATTTTTTTTTTATATTTTGCTGTAAGTAATCATATTTGGGGAAAATGTTATCACCACTATAAAGTCCCTACTGCTTTCTTTTCTCTTTTTAACTTTTGTATATTTTACAAAAAGTTCTGATACAAATAGGGGAATACCCAGTACTTTTTTTTTTCCTCTTAACTTTTTTCATTCTCCCTTTTTAATCACTGTTGGTAACACTCTACTAAACATGGTAATTTTCCAACCAAATAACTAACTAAATAAATAACTGTACTGTTCTTTAATTAAAAGACAAAAACTAACATGGAGACATATTTTTCATCAGATCTTTCTTACCTGTTGCTTTTCATTTTTTATCAATATATCACAAAAAATGATGGATAATAATACAATAGATCCATAAATCTTACAATGCACAGAGAATTGTATGAAAGAAACATGAATAAATACCCTCTTAGTGGAACCATAGTTAGAATAAAGGACAATTTCATACAATATTAATTTAATATAAACTCTAATAGAGTGGTAAATGTGGTATTAAAGGCTAACTCATTTTATTATTAAGACATACTGTTTAGCTGTTTTCTTCACCTCTTAGATGTTTTGGCGCAGCTGCAGTGGTTAAAGGATTTTAGTTGGTCAGAATTATTGTGTCATTAACTTCACCAGTCTCATATTTGTGGCTTAATGCACTGCTGACCTTAGCATCTTTAAATACATTAGGCATGCCATCATTAGATCTTAGGTAAAAGCATTATGTGAAGAATTAATTTGTTCTTTTGAATAATCATTCTAGCCCTACTTAAATTTAGTCAATACAGTGGGATGTAATGAATAGCTGGTAAAAATGCATTGGAGGTTATTCGACAGCTCACTGGGTCCCAGATTGCTTCAGGCACTGACATTCATTCTTGCTTAGCCTAATGAAGCATCATGCACTCCTGTGGCAGACTACTTAATCTCCCAACCATGGCTACATTGTTTAAAAAAAAAAAAAAAAAGAAACTACGCTGGGAGGTTGGAGGTGTGAGCCCAACTTCCCGCTAGGCGATCACAGTCAACATAAGGTGCCATCTGTTGATGTGTTACACTATGTTCTGGGTTCAGTTAAAATTAAAGACCATTAATTTGAGTTTTTAATTATTTACGTAGTGAAGTTAAATGCTGCCTAGTTTTTTTAAATTGAAGCATTAGAAGCATAAATAAAATGCACAACAAAGCACATTAAATACTATAATTATCTTATATTTATATATTTGTTTTGTAGGGTTTTATGTATGTTGTATAGTGTAAAAACAGATTTCCCTTAAGTCATCAGAAACGTCTCAATCCTGCAGGATGAGACGTTTCATTCATATTTCATTAGGATGTGAAAGACTCCCTCTTGTGCAAAGGAGCATCCAGCTGCAAAGAGCTCAGTGTGAGCTTCGTTATAGATAGCTCTTTGGATAGTTTTTTTTTGCAAAAAGCAGTTAAGAAATGCTTGCTGAGGACTTCCGTACAATTGATATGCAAAAATGTACAAAGTTTTTATTTACAAATAACAATGTTTATTTTTATTGTATGACACTCATTGACCAAAAATGAGCAATTTGAAGCAACTTTGAGATTACAGTTGTAAAAACTTTGACACTTGTATGTTATCATACATATTGCTTGTTGTTTTATTCATTTAACAAATGTAAAAGATGTTGAACAGAGATAAAACTGCTTTTTTTATATATAAAAGGAAATATATCAAGCTAAAGTTTTATTTTAATGAAACAATCAACCATTAATCTTCTACTAACTGCAGCTAATATATATATATATATATGTTTCTTTTGTCTGTCAACAGCTAAATGCTTGCAATCTGCTGGATCGGGGGGTGTGTGGACATATGGCTGGTGGTGTAAAATTGCTTTGAGGTTTAAACAAGTCTTGAAAAATAGTATAAACAAAATATTCACTTTTTTTATTTTATTTTGCATCATGTTGTGAACTAAATATTTGAAATTCACACGAAACTGTAAGTGAAAGGAAGATTCACACAGCACAGCTACCCTTTACTTTGTTGCAATTTACAAAATGAAGCCATGCATTATTTTAAGAGAGAATAGTCCTGTGTTGATGTCTATTGTTATGTGTTAGAAATCCCCAAAACAAGTTCAATGGCATTGAGAAAAAAAAGTTTGAAAGCACCAGCTACTTATTAATGACTGCTTTCATTCTTTTTACAATGTAAAGTTATTGTGTGCGTCACCAGATGCCATCACTGTTGTGTTTACGTTGGCATGTTGAGGGATGAAACATTGTTACAGGAATGCATTACCACCCTTCATCAAACTGAGACCCGTCACAGGCAGGATTATGTAAATGAACCCTGATATGAGAATCAGTATGCCTAGGACAGAGCCAGCAGTGCCAAGAAGAGCTGGCTGGGAAGCTTTCACTTGGAGCCAAGAGTCTCTGGCTCCAGCAGTGGGGAACATGTGTTGGTCTTGATGTTACAGTTACTTTGCATTTTTGCTCCTGACAGTCTTCATCATCCGTTTGAAAATCAGGGAGGAAATTGGGAATATGTCAGAAGATTAACTTTCCTTGGACAAAGCTCTTTTTCCCCTTTATTGCTTTACAAATTCAGTGTAATGGACCATTTTTTAAGGGCTATAACAATGCAAATCCATCAAATAATGACCAAAGCCATCTGTGCTTCTCTCTGTGTTTTTAGCACATCAAACTGGCTGGTTAAAATCTGGCACACTAACATAGGCACATACGTACAGCCACAGACAGGCAGGGTGACATGCAGTCATTAGCAGCATATTTTCTGGATAAACTACTGTTCTGTCGCTGGAACTGTTGCAATTAATCCACACTGCTTGTTGTTTTAACAAAGAAACTGCAGCTTCGGTGATAAACCAGCTACACGTGCTGCTGAAACAAAAGGGAGGGATAAATTAAATAGATACTTTGAGACACAGAAGCATTAGACAGTCAAAATAGTCTAATTCAGCATTTTACAATAACATTAAGTAGACTCTGCAGAGTGAGACTAATCCTGTCAGCTCAGGGAGAGAGCAGTACCTGCACATTAAGGCCAAGTGCCTGATCATTTCCCCACACAATAAAGACAGACATCTTCCCAAGCGAACACCATCAGGCACATTTTTTAATATTCTTGCCATGAGGAGGTGCCTTCATAAGGAGCATAAGCATCTCTGAGTGTGGCTGTGGAGGAAAGTAAAACTCCACAGAGCTGAAGGTAATGACAATATTGCCTGCAGCTTTTCAAGGGTAGGGATGAGTCTTGGTGGAGGCCACTGTCAAGAGAGTAGGGCCGTGTGCAATCTTTGTCATAGTTTTGTTTAAGAACCCTTTTGAGATCCATATCCCAACTTTCCAAACTATAGGTTGCTAAGATGATTGCTTGCCGTGACAAAGCTCTGAAGTCTGCTTTGCGGAATGATTATTAAATGAGAGCTGAGGTATGCGCCGCTTTATAAAGTCGACCTTATTAATTATTCAGTAATTTATCTGCCTTCATTCTTGACTTCCTGACCCTGATATTCTTCTTGGGAAAAAATGGCAACTCTCCCTGGGATGTTCAGAGCATGACAATGGCAGCATGTATGGATAGTCCTGTAAAACCAAAACAACATTAACTTTTACAGGTGTGCTGTATATCCATTATTAAACTGAACATGATCCCTGGAGCTCGGGATCTTTCAGAAAAGATAAGTCAGGCAATGGCCTGCACAGGATGGATTAATGCCCTTGGCTTTTAGCACTTTGTCTTGAAGCCACAGATCACAGTGTGCACTCCTCGTGGCACTGCAGCCACTACTGGGCAGCAGACATTACAAAATGGCCTGTGCTTCTGATGTGATATAGAGTTTTCCTTTGGGATGTGTTGCACTGACAAAAGAGCCATTTTTCTTTTTTGTCGGGTCTTTGAGTGTTGTATTGTACATAATTCACTGTAGAAATGTGTTGTTTGGCTTAATATCCTTTAGTGTGTCACAATACATACTGTTGGTTTACTGATGTCTTTTAAAGTGCATTGCTTTGATGTCATATTGCATGTTTGCAAGCTTTTAATGAAAGTCAGAATGGATCACAACACAATTTTAGTTGGGTTTTTTTTGTTCCTGGCAGTAATGCTGTATGCATTATTTTCAGTATATTTAGGTCACTTGTGAGTTTATAATCTCCATCTGAGGACAAACCCCTCAGCTATTTTCTGTTAGAGTGGTAGGAGAAAATGGGTTTGATGCACACAATCACAAAGTTTGAAGAATCCCAGGAGTATTTTTTTTCAAGCTCCAGGTGAGAGATTATAAAAGTTTCAGCAGTGGTTCTCATCTTATCGTTGAGGTTCCCGAAAATAATAAATGTCTACACCACACTGGAACCCAGAGATTGAAGCCAGAATGGGACCAGCCTTCCCTGTCGGCTGGTCCCAGTACATAATGTCAGGAGAGTGTGGGAGAAGAAAGTAAAGGTGGGAATAAGCCACACGTACTGTAACTATTGTGTATGTTCTGGTTGCAAAAATACAACATGGCTTTTCCAATGAACTGGGTCTAACTTGGTTTCAATTCCCAACAACAGGACACTTGGTTTATAATAAATAGAGCTTACAAAACTAAAATTCAAAAATACTTTATTCATCCCAGAGGGAAATTAGGTGTTGTTGTAACTCATTTAAGTAAAGAATTATTGTAGATGCTGATGGCTGTGGGCAGGAAAGATCATCTGTAGCGGTCAGAATTACAGCGAAATTAAAGAAGCCTCCGACTGAAGACACTCTGTTTTTCTATGACTGTCTGATGAAGAGGATGGTCAGGGTTTTCCACAATGTTCTTGATTTTATGTAAAATCCTTATTTGCACCATCAAACAAATATTCCAGAGCACTGTGTACAGCACTGTGCCAGTAATAATGTTATTGTTGTTTTTAATTTTTGCTTTAAAGCAAAACAGTATTGATCTGGATCATCAGGGTCCTCTGAATAACCACACTACTTTTTAAAAGCTCCATGTTTCTACCTGCTGTAGATAATTCATTTTCTCTATAATCCAATAACAAAAGCGTTTGGCTTAGAGAATATTGAATAAAACTAAGGTCATGTAGAAGAAAAAAGGGCAGATGTGAACACTCAATGGTAATATATTGGGTAGCCCTGGTTTCTTTTTCTGGAAGCTGCCTGGGCCACTTTCTGAGCTGAAACCTGATCAGATTTATTGGGTATCAGCTGCCACCCGCTTTCTTCAAGCCAGTTAGCTGCTGGGAGATTTGTTAGTATTCACCCTCATCGCTGATAATCCGATACCCATTTCTGTCAGAGCCGTATAATGATGATAATTCTTTAGAGTGTCATCTTATCCCTGACTGCTTCAGTAGACCAGTTAATTTAAGAGTGTGGCTTCCTTCCCTCGTACAATAGAGAAGAGCTGGCTGTGTTTGTGAGACTGTGAGGATGTTCTTGTGCAGTCAAAGGATTTTAAATATGGGGCGGTGTTTAAAGGGAGTCACACACCATGGGTTTCGTTTTACACATCGATCCGTCCATTCAAGCCACATTGATTAAGTGTGATTTTTCAAACGGTCAACATGTTTGTGAGATTTTTGTAAACAGATTTTTTGTTAGATTTGATGTTTCAGTCAATCCACAAAACATTGAGTTTGTGAGAGAGGATCAATGGTAAACTTTTTTGAAATGTGATCATGCTTGAAACCTCCAGCATCTTCTAACACTTCCATTAAATTCTCCAATTAGGTCCTTTTCTACACTGCTTCATGATAAATACTGCCCCTTTTTCATTTTGTTGCTTATGGCAGTGGTTGCGAGTGCATTGTGATAACACTTCTATTATAATATTGGATTAATTTAAAACAATAGTGGCAAATTATTCAGGTGCAGCAAATTATAAGGGCCTGGAAACAATAATGCTTATTATAAATCGACTTACACAGTCGCTGGAAAACAGATCACCTTGTAAATAAAGAATAGTGTTGTTTGTGTGGCATTATCAGCCTCAAAGTTAATTTTCAGAAATATTGTCTAATAGAGTTCTTAGAAATAGGAATTATCTCATGAATATACTTTTATTTTTGTTGTTTAAAAGTGTTATCAGCTGCTTGCAGGAGGTTTCCTCTAATGGAGGTGTAAGTCCCACATTATGTTTTGGTCTTTTTGTTGAATTACTTTTTTCGTCCGACCATTGGCTTGGAGCCTATAACTACAAAATTGGTCACACCGTTTACTGCTGGTGCCTTAACTTTGACTGAGAATTACTGATTTACGTAACTTGATGTGCATATTTTTTCACCCACTTCTTCTTAAAGAGATCCTATTAGGACAATGACATGCGTAAGTTTGTTGGGTAACAATTTGCCCCCGGTTAGGTGGAGTGACATGCCTGAGAGTTGTGCTCAGAGTTCCATCATGTGAGTTTTGGATGAGGTGTGTGAGTCTGAAGTGAAGGAAGAGTTGTTGTAGTGAATCACCACTGTGAGTTCTGGAAAGTCAAGGCTTGATAGTTTCAGTGAAAAACAACATCCATGCTGAGCTGATGTTACAAACTGGAACTCTGGCAATTTATTTATTTATTTTTGTGTGTGTGTGTGTGTGTGTGTGTGTGTGTGTCACTCTCATCTTTTGGCTACCATCCCTCTGTCATGTGTCGATGATTCTTTGCAGAGAGAGGCTGCTTGTGTGCCACTGAAACCAAATCTATAGAATTCTTGTAGAATTGGATTAATGTTGATACAATACAGGGTAGTTTTCTTGAGACTTTAGTAGTGGCAAGTTCTGTCTAATAACCTGGAAATGGGAATTATGGTGCCATGGGCAAAAGTCAGGGTGGCAGGTGCAACATGCTTCTCCCCAATTTTGACACACATATGGCAACAGTGCATGCTATTTTTAAGAAGTGTGCATTTTCCAGGCTGTATATACTTGATAAAAATTACACGAATATACAGTATCATCTGCTGTAAATCTAATATTCAACTTCCCATCCTTCAATTTATACTGTTACTGTTTGAAAATCTAGCTACAAACCTGCAAGCCTCTGTAACAAAATAAAAATTTGAACCCTTATAAAATCATCCTTTGCAAACCAGATCTACCAACAGTCACAGCTCAGTGAGATTTTACTTTGTGTTTAGTATTACACTGATTTTTAATTCACATAATGCCACATAGATACCGGTCTACAGACACAACAGCCTATAGTGACATTTCTCAGCTTCTAAATGATCTTGACAATAACTGATTTGGGGGTTTTATGACAAGAGTTAACCTTAAGCTTCTCTGATTTCACACACCTTTTCTATTTAAATCGCAACACTTCACTTTGCCACAATATGTGACAGTCTGACACAGACTCAAATCAAGATTTTATTGGAGTCATTTCACACAATGAAAAATGACTTGCAATAAACTTCAGAGTTCTAGTTGTCATACAGCCAGCAGGCTCCACAAGGTGACAGATTTAGGTATAGAGAACAGTAGAAGTGGGGAATCAGGTGAGTGGGATACGGGGTAAATGAACCCTATTCACCAGACACTCATTAACTCTTTTTTTTTGCCTTGGATCTTGGCCTAGATACTAATGCAGTAGTATTTTTCATAATGTTTTTTTTTTCTTTTGTCAGGAATGGATGCTGGTGTAAAAAATAATAGCATTTGTAGGTTAATGGGTAAAAAGTGTGAGAGCTACTATTTCTTTCTTTTCAAAAAAAGAATAATGAAGTACATGGTCTGTGTTCCCCATGGGAGTCATAAATGTTTTCCACACCCTGACAGGCTGTAATGTGTATTTCTTTCTCAGTTGTACAGAGAGCATGATTTATTTGACTGATATTTTTACCTGACCTAATTGGACATTATTCGCATAACGTTTGTGACAAGTGCAAATGAACCTGAGGAATTGGTAGCCAAAGAAAAGTTAAATGTTATTCCCTAAAGGCATACAATTGAGATGTTCAAGCTTTACTGTACAACACTTTGTTTTGCTGTCCTTGGTTTGTGTTATATTTTCAAGCTGTCAGCTGAACCACACAGACTCACAACAGCAACAAACTCCTCTTCACCCTTTTTCTTTTTTTTTTTTCTCTTGAGCTTGGTCATTTGATTGTAGCCTCCTAGCTGTGACCGCTCGTGGCCAGACAAACTGATGTTCTGTCAACCATGTCAACAAATCATTATAAATTTGTGGTTCACTTTTGATCATTCTGCTGCTGTTCTAACCTTCACTTTTATTGCTGTTCAAGTGTAAAATGGTGTTTGGGCTGCAATCTGCTGTGTAGTATCAGCTGCCCTATAAAACCAGAGCAATCTCTCTGTTCAGCTCTGTTAAATTATGTCCATATCACAACAGAAAAGTCAGTAACATGGCTGGAGATGGGATTACTATTGCACCATACTACTTAAACTATAGTCATCCCTGACTTCATCTGGCATGTCATCTGTGATGAATGTTTCTTCAATCCACAATTCTTCAATCTACAATATCACACTTCACTTGTCTTGAAATTATTATAACAAATGCCTCTGACATATAGACATGGGGTAGTTTGTCTTATCTTAAAATGCATTCTAAAATTAGCTTTTATGCTTTAAACTTTCACTTAATGTTCCTTTTGGTCATTTTCCTTCTGATAATTGTGTCTTTTTAAAACATGAAAAAATATTATTTGCTTGTTTAGAAAAGTCTAAAATGTGTTAACATTAGAGAAGTGCTACTATTAGGAGCTTATCAACTGATTTAATGAGGATTGTCTGTTTACAAATCATTGAGTTTAACTTGAGTGTTTTTTAAAGCTCAGCTTAAAATAAACTGAAAATAAAAGTGTGAATGCTGAAAATATATTCACAAATTAACCCTACTTATTAAGCATTTAAAATACATTAAAACTGCCTGGGTCACAGTCAGAACCTCTAACATTTACAATTTTTCAAGTTTAGTCCCTCTGAACAGCTGATCAGTCTCCCTGGAGGAAGGATTTTCTCTCTGTCCATCCTGAGAAAAGTGGGATGGAGAGCTTGGCTAGGACATCACCTCACCCAACTCTGCCCTCTTTCCAGTGGCTTAAATGATACTTTACAGAGAGGCCTTTCCACGCCATGCATCCAACACTGTAAACACAAAGAGAAAACAGTAAATCGGTTCATGATGCCAGTAAGATGGGGAATAAAAATGGAGTAAACGGCATTGCAAGTTTCACATGTTTAAGTTGCATGTAGTAAACGAACACATGCATAACAGTCAAAACCCAAAAGCCCTTTGTAGTCAAGGGCATTCATTGTGCAGCTTCACTGGGATGACTGCTGAACTGACAATGCTGATAAAATTGAGGATCTTGTTTTTCTGTCAACAAGGTGACATGAGCAAATCTGATGATTGTTAGTCTATGAAAGCAGCGATCAGCAAGACTGTGATGGATATCAGTTATGACAGTGCAAAATTACACACAACACAGGCGGCAGAGAAGTGAGTGAAAGAGACACTTGTTTGTACAAGCGTTGAAATCAGAACATGCTGAAGTTGTTGTATTAGGAATGTGAGAAGATAGTTCTGGCAAAACCAGTCAATAGTTGTGTACTTTGCTGTTTCCTCTGGAGTCAACAGCAAAGCACTGAAAACATAATTCAACAAAGCCAAAATAGTCCAACAAGCAACAACTCCTGCAAGACCTATTAGTATGGGCTGCTTGGGCTGAGCACAAAACTAATTCCAGTTTTTCCTCAGTGTTGCTACATGGGGAATCAAACCTGGCAGCAACATCAAATTAAAATAGCAGGAATTTGCTCTAAATGTAAAAATAATAAAACAGGAACATTTTCTATGTGATTGCAATAATGAACATCCTGAGTCTTATCTCGAAGCAGTGTCTTCACCCTTAGACTCTGGCAATTGGTGGATTAGAGAGCTATAATTATCGAACATGGTGTGAAAAAAATGGTATTTACTGGCTTTATCTCAGTTCATGATGTCAGCCTGACTCGATTAGCTTCTTCAGTCAGGAGTGAATGAGGTTATGGGCCTTATCAGGTAGGATTGTGCCTGTGAGCTGTTTGTTGTTTGCCTGTTTGCCTTTGTCAGTCATGAAGACCTTCTTATTGATGGCTCAGGTCTAGAAGGCTAAACCGATATTACAGTTTTTAATGGCAGCTGTGCAGATACTGTGCTCCCCTTACAGCTTAGTCAACCTTTGTTCTTCCTGCCTCCGAGCAATCATGTCTTTAATCAACTTGTGGACCTTTTGCTGAAGAGTATCTTAAAAGATATGTTAATGAATGCAAAGGAAAGACATTTAACTGTGTCTATGGGCAATGGCTGGTGGTTTAACACATTGTCAAAGCTTTTGCAAAACTATTATCCTAAAACTTCCATTTTCCTCTGAGTTCTAGTTTTAATCTGTTCAGGCAACATGTGAAGTGGACAGACGGAGTTGGTGATAGAAGATTAGGTTTTCCCTTGCATCTGTGGTAGCACACCAAAAACAACACCAAGCACATGATGGATGAAGGGAATTCAGAGCCACGTTGTTTTTAATAAGAGTAATGTTGGACATCCCATCTCAGCAAATTCTGTCTTATCACAAGGGAGTATTATGAAAAACCAGAAGAGGTTTTGTGAGTCTTTATTGAAACAACACTACATGACAGGGGAAAAATCTTAACGAAGACAAAAGATGAAAGGGCAAGCAATAGCTTCATGTGTTTTTAAAAATAAAAAATGTTCAGCTGGTGACTTCTTTTGCTTTTTATTACACAAATTATCAGAATAATCAAAAAGGCAAGGCAGACAGGCTTGGCTCAATAACTTTTCTGTTAAGAGAGAAGTAAAAAAGTTCACTGTTTAACTCTGGTATCTTCATTCATTCATTCATTCATTCAGTCATTCATTCATTCATTCATTCATTCAAGTCTTCAATCTTCTGAGATTTTTATTTTATTTTTGTGATCTGAATCGTTGACTGCTCTTTCTCTTTACTGGAGTTGTTTAAATACTAGCAAAAAGTGGGAATAAACAATGTGAAACTGTCCACTTAGGAAACAACACTGATTGATATTCAGCTGTTTACAGATGGGAATATTTCATTCATTCATATCGTGGATGTGTTGTTTGAGTGTTCCCTTTATTTTTTTGAGCAGTATATATATATATATACACTGTATATATATATGTATGTATGTCACAATAGTTTACAGTTAAAAACTGTTTTCTACAGTTTTTAAAAATTATATATATATAAAATTGAACATTATTAAATTAAATTGAACATTTTTCATCACCTGCCCTCATTCACAAAATGGCACTATTGTTATGGTCTGTGTCTATGTGTGTATTAGCAAAATATTTTATGAACCACAGCACCAGTTTTAATAAAGCTCTTAGAAAGTAATTATTGGATAGACATCTACAAGTTAACTTTTACAGTTGATTCAACTCAAGATGGCTGCCACAGCAACATAAACTTAGTAATCACAAAAATGTTGAGTCAGTCAGTTTTACAGATTTTGAGCTAAAATATAATGTGATAGTAACCAATAGTCATTAGCACATATTCTAAGTACTATGTATCCTATCATATCATTCTCTTAAAATTGTGTGAGATTGTGCTTAATGTCATATAGGTTCAACCAAAATGGTTGTAACTCCAATCTTTCTCAGTTTAAATCTCAGGCATAAAGGTTGGCAGGTGATGTGCATTCCTTCAAGGCCTTTTATTTGCTCTACTTTTCACAACTCCAACTTCTCTTCTCGCCTTTCTTCCTTCAGCTTCTCAGTGACTGTGGAGTTTGGTGTCAAGGTGAATGTGTGTTGTTTGTGTCGTCTTGGTGATGTTAAAGAAAGACTGGATGCCCTGAGAGCACAACTTTGAACATAACTGTTTGACAGGCTGACCAGGTGTGAAAACAGCATGTGGCCTGCCGGACATGCAGCATAACAGGTGTGAGGAAGGAAGGCTCAGGGGTTCAACAATGAGAGGTTTGAGAGCGTGACTCCTATCAATTACCATGCAAAAAAAAAAAACAAGCAAATAAACTGAGACACAATGAAAATTTAATATTAATATTATTTTACAAAAGAAGAGGAAATACTCTATTCACTCTAACATTTGTGTGCATGGCTTTTGCTGCATGACATCATTTAAAATTACTTTTAAACTGTTGTAATAAGTCTTTTTTTTTACTTTTTATTAGAGATTTCTTAATATCTGTCAACTATAATGAAGCCTGAGATAGGTATTTTAAATTGCTTATCAAAACCAGGAACACTTGCTAAATGTGTTCACACATTTAGGCCATTTCTTTTCTAAGAAACTTTTCCTTTCTTTATCCCTGCTATTTGAGAAAGCAGATACTAAAGTTTGCTGTTTGAGTTTTAAATGCTGGGAATTATTGTGTCTGCTTACTAGAATAGCTCATTATCTCTCACATATTGTGTTGTATACTGTGGCATTGAATACAACTTCAACAAAAAAATATGTTTTCCTGTTCCACAGGCAGATTTAATTTCTTTATTGCTTTGAATAATTACTCTTTAAATATATCAATATTATTATAACCAAATATTGTCATGTCAAATCATTACAAAAACCGCAGCAAATATTCTACAACAGTAAAGACTATTTTCTTGTTATTATTTTTAAACTTTATGTGTAGGTCATTATAAAAACATTTGAATCGATATGTTTTTGAGAGCCTGTTTATGCGGTTTGTTATTTTTTTACCTCTGAAAATCAAAATTTACCAATGTGTTACTAGTTAACTGGCCTATCTTACAATACATACTTTTCTGTTGGCCTCTGCACATCGTTCACACTCTCACACTTTTGCCACAATTTCTTTTAATAAGAACCTTAATATGTTTGCTATAACAAAATGTAAAATGTTAGCTGTCTCATTCTTGCCTTTATTGATTTCACAACATTTTAAAGGTTAGAATAGATGGCCTTTATTAGTTTAAAAGTAACTTGTTCAATTTGAGAACTTTAGCAGGGTTTGATGCTTGTGTACTGATCTGTTGTTAAATCATGTGGTGTGAATAGGGGTGCAACAATACAGGAAATTCCCAATTTTGTTCGGTTTGATAATTAGTCTCACAGTTCAATATTTTTTCAATACAAAATAAAAGAAATTTCCATGCCCTTCTTAACTTGTAATTTATTGAAATTAATTATGAACATTTGTTTAACCTCAAAAGTACAGATTTTAAATTAAATGTTGTTGAAACAGCAGGTTTCTCAGTGGATATGAGCTCAACAATGCAGTCTATAGGTGGAGTAGTTGAACACAGAACCACCAACACAGAGTATCTTCAAAAGACCAGCTGATAAAATAAAATTTAA
Source organism: Anablepsoides rubrolineatus (assembly GCA_031762495.1). Classification (NCBI taxonomy): domain Eukaryota; kingdom Metazoa; phylum Chordata; class Actinopteri; order Cyprinodontiformes; family Rivulidae; genus Anablepsoides; species Anablepsoides rubrolineatus. The sequence goes on along the minus strand of JARVGW010000624.1, from coordinate 19,245,847 downwards.
AAATCTGTATTGTTTCATATATCATGTGTACTGAACCTAAAGCAATGTGAACAGTTCCATACAGATGCATGTTGCACCCCGACCCAAATACACTTGAAATCACATAGCTTAGTTTAGTTTAAATCATTTGGGGAAACTGATAGCCTTAAATCTTTTCAGCTTCTTAATGCAATTAATTAAAGCATGCCTACATCTTTAAGTTGAGTAAAAGCACTGAAGTTGTTTAGAATTAACTCAGCTGTTTGATCTTTAAGTTTTGATGACTCAAAATAAAAGGGTTATATTGATTTTTTTTTTTTCATCTGACTCAACTTAAACCTGCTTCTTTTATAAAAATAAAAAGGGTGTTAAAAATACAATCACATAATGTTATCAATGCTCCCAAGTAATGATACTTGTTTATTTGCAGACAGTCACAATACCAGACAGAACAAAGAGTTATTTGTATATTTTCTTGGAAAAAAAAAGAAAAAGAAATAAATTACACCCATTAAACTGCATCATGGTATGTGCAGTGAATGCTGATTGTTTGTTTGTTTTCATGTTTTTCACATTGGCACGTTGAGGCCAATTATTTGTTTTTAGCAGTAAAATGAAAGGAAGCATGAAAAGGAAATGATGTAGAAAAAAAAATCAACATCTCACTGCAAAGAATTTCCATAAGAAAAGTTTGTTCACTGACTGCCTAAAATGGATGTCACTGAGCAGTCTGCTGAATGCTCAAATCGTTTGTATTTATTCAGTGCACAGACAGGCAGATTTCTGACCAGCTGGCACTGACCAGCCTTGTCCTCAGCCAAAAACATAAAAGCTCTGTTTTGTCAAGCTGATTACCTTTTATCATGAAGGATTTTAGATTTTCAACAGCGCTCCTCAGGAAACATTCAGACAAGAATGTTAAATTACACCTAAGGCTGCCAAAGTTAATTACTGAATTGAACAAATTTTCATGCAGTTTGTTTTCATGTTGTTTTTTCCTTTTTAAACTTCAGTTATGCTTCCTGTATTTTTAATGCATTCATCTGTATGTTGTCCAACTTTGTCTGCAGAGAATTTGTTAGCAGAATGCTAGCTGAACAGTGTTTTCTGCCATTGTGTCTGCATGTTTGTTTTCCTGAACTATTGGACAAAGCATTAGATGCACATCTAGTGAGTATTATTTATTGTCAGTCCAGATCAAAATGGCTGCCACAGCTAACTCACATTAGTCAACACAAAATGCATGAATTTAATTTATTTTACAGATATTGAGCTAAATTTTCATGATGTTGCAAGAGATTGTGCAAAATGTTTTTTTAAGGTTTCACTTAAAAAGTTACAACTGCATAATTTCCTAATATAAGATTATTTTAGTCTGATATTAGCAGGAAAGGAGGCAGAATATATGGATCTATTAGAATAATGCTAGACTATTAATTTCTAATATGAAAATGTCTGTCCATTTTTCCAATAGATCCAGACTTAGAAGTGTTTTGTACTTGTTGGTTTATCTTTAAAATAGTCGTCCTGGATGTGATCTCAGTAATAACCTCTGGAAGACATCTATAGATTTGCAAAATATTTTTTAAATCAAATTATTCAAAACGCTTTATGGTGATGGGATTAATGTTTGTATATTGAAATATTTATGTGATCGTATTCAAGTCAGTTTTGCTGTATAGTGACCTTTAAAAATCTGTGATTTTTTTTCAAAATAATCTGTATTACTCACATGTTTTTTGGAAGGGGGTGCGAAGATATCTATAACAGGGATAGGCAGAACACGGGTAGAAGATAACAGCACCTGCAGCACAGAGGAGCAGAGAAAGGAGGGTGGGGAGAGATGTAGAACTATATTTTTCTTATTTCAAGAGGCAGAGTGGGTTACGAGATGGTTATTTAAATGTATTTGTTTTAATTTTTAATTTTATACATTTGAAGCAAAGTTTTTGAAATAATCTGTGAGATTGCCGTATATGTATACCTGCAAAATGTAGGAAAATCCATGTAATTTCTGGACAATCTGTACAACTTGACATGTATGTGATTGGAACAGAGTGGATAACTTGGCTCATTCAGTGACTGACAGATTGGATGGGTTCATTACATAATATCTGATGCTTGATGAACGAAGATTTCATTTTAATACACTTGTAATCATCCAGGAATAGTAGATTATTAGGTGGCGTCATTTTGACATGCAGAGATCTGTTTTATTTATTTATTTAGAAAGTTATTTCTATAACATCACATACATGTTTATATTATAAAATACAATCCATATTTCATTAACGCAACAACATGGCTCTTTTTATGTATGGCTTTCAATAGCTATAAATGAACGAATGCAAATAAAAAAGAAACCATTTATGAGGGATATACAACTGTCAGTGAGGGACAAAAAAAATCAGTCTTTGATTATCTTGTTCAGCGTTAAGAGTCAGCCTCAGCATTCTATTGTTGTTTATAAAAGTTTATTGAAAATGACAAATGAACAAAGTCTCTTTTCTCTTATTGTAGCATCTCCAATACATCATCTTGTAATTCTCAGCAAGTTTTCAATTTGTGCTTTGTTGTTAGTTTATCAATCTTTGTAAGCTGAGTTGATATATGAAGCATGTATTGAGTTGGTGAGAGGTTTTTAAAATGACACTTGTGTGAATGAAGGCCGATTCATTAAAGCTGGTTTTTTTCTCTTTCTTTTTTTTTCTTTTGTCCAGAAGTACTTTCTAGAGATTGACCTTCTTTGAACATTTATTTCTGGGACATGGAACATAACACGTTTTGAAGATAAGAAACCTGATACATTGTCAGTGATGTGAGATGTGTGTTTCACATGTAGTTACATAAAACACGGCGTTGTTTTGCCACTGAACATTTTTATGAGTTACTGTAAGCAGAGCCAACCTGTTCTCTCTTATTTTTCTAGCTTTTTAATGATTTTGAAAACATCACATTGCATTCACCCTTTCTATCAGCCTTTTTTTCCCTCCAGGGCAGTAAAAGTGAACACAGAACTATCATGTCATACTTGTCAAAGTATAGATGCTTGATGCCACCATTCATGCAGTGAAAAACACTTTACTCAACATGTGACATGTGTTTGCTCCAGACTTTCACAGGATGAAGTCATCTTTCTGTAGAACGGAACATTTATTTCACCCTTTAAAAATGACAGTGCATTATGTGGTGAAGTGTTGTAACGTTAGAGATCCTGAGATATTTGCTTTGTGTTGTGCCAATTAAAATGTCAATCACATGCAGTAAGAGCACGTTTAATATGAGTTTATTTGATCTGTTTATTTTAGTTAAACTGTAAAAAAATACTGTATATCTCTTTGTCTCTTTGTAAACTAAAATGTCCAAATTAAGAAGCGTTTTCATTTATTTTCATTAAAAAGCTAATAGACTTTTTCAATAGGGTTTTGTACTTAAAGTTATTTTGAAAATATGAAACAGCATTTTGCAGTCACTGTTCAATTTACTCTAAATAAATCATATAACATATAAATATTGCTCACCACCATGAAAGTAATAATCCTTTATGCATATTACCCACTACCTTGTATGCCAAAATTTTAAACAATGTTGTGTAATTTGCATTGTATACGTTTGAAATGATTATCACACTGCTACCACTAAATTCTAGCTTAATATCAGTCAGAATTTTAAAAAAAAAAAAGATAATTTTTTTGAGTTTGATAAATTCAATTAGCTGTGGCTACCATCTTCAATCAAGTTGACAAAGAAGTTAATTAGTTGTAGTACGTCCAACGATTATGTCCTGAGAATTAAATCAAAATTTATTTTTTGTGTTTTGTTAACAAACTAACAAACACACAGAAACAAGCACCTATATGATCACCCACCTATCATGACATTGAAAACCTTTTTTTTAAACTGGTATCTATTAACAAATACTTTGAAATGTTTTAAACCAAACACTATTCTCCTGATTCTCTACACTGCTGTTAAAATCCCACTGTTTTCTTGTGTTCTAAATGAAGATAGAAAGTCTCACTCTGTCACCGTGATTCCAGACTAAAACCAGAGGATAGCTGTAGTGTGCATTTCTGCCATTATCCTTCAGGTTGTCAGATAAATCCTTAGCAGGACTTAGGAGTCCTGAACTGCCTTAAGCAGAAATCCTAATCAGCATGCATGGGGCTTCTGCAAGGCATCCGGGCAGCCACATAATGTCAAGCAATTTTCTGTACCAGAAGGAAACCTGATTTGGGGGAGAGCGGAGGGGTAAATGGACTCTGTAAAATTACTTTAAAACATCTGAGTTTATATCAAATGTAGCTCAGCTGGACTGAAGAATAACCTCATGACAAGGCATGGCATGCACAGCATGGCATGCAGACCAAACCCCTTCTTACTAGTAATGCTGAGTGACAAAGAAACTGCAGGCACTGTGCTTTGTTTCTTTGTTGTGTTTCTATTGTGGTAACACAATAGAAGGAATGCTTTTAGTAGTTATATAGCACACTTATACAATTAAGCTAAATGTTCTAGTGCTTTAAGACATTATGGCTGCGGCTCGTTAAGTTTGAAAGAGCACGTTTTACAATGAACACAAAAGAAGATTATGCCTTATACTAAATTTCAAGTCTGAATAGTTTTAGTCTTTGTATTGAACACATCTTACGACTTCCGTTTTCGTGAGCAAAAGTATTGAGCATCAAACAGTACGAGTCTTCTACAGTTTTTCAAATAAATAATTTGAATTACAACCATTTTATATGAATAGGCCAAAGTTTTGGAAATACTTTGGAAATACCCTTTAAAGGACTGATTTCTTATTGTTTCATGTGTGTAAAAATGATGAGAAATGCCCAAATGAAATGAATAGAAGTAGGCCATAATGTTCATTTTTAATGGCATACATATAAACTAAACCAAATATTTGTAACAATATTTTTCTATTGTAGAAAAAATAAAACACACTATGTGGCAGACACCAAGTTTGCATTTGAATTTAATTGAGGTTTTACATCCCATACGAACAAGGATTGAATGTTGCATTTACTTTAATAATAACCGTGCAACATGGAAAGATGAATAGATATTATTTGTGTCATGGTGGGTACACCAGCTGCGTAAAACAATGTTTTTAGTTTTTTTTTGTTGTTTTTGTTTTTAACAAATCAGACTGGCCTTCCTATGTGTCTCTAACTTGAGAAGTAGCAGCAAGCTTTTATTGGTTGAAGAGCTCCAAGAGTGGGAGAAAAAAAAGACAGTAGAGACAAGATGAGTATATTGAACAAGAAATTGCTTTTGGGTTGTCTTCAGTCGATACAATACGTGAGACTGTAATGCTACCCATCAGTGTTTAAAAGGTGCATTTCTGGAGTTTTTATTGGACCATCAGTCCAAATGCATATGTCTTTAAGAACTTCTGTTACTTTTAGGAGAACCACTGGCATTTATAGAGGCGTTAAAAGAAGATTAACCTTTTTTTGTGGGAATTTGGAAAATGGAATAGTTATAAAAGCTGATTCTGATAATAGGTGCAGAATATGTTTATTTGTAATAGCTTTTGAGATTATCCAGGGAGACTCAAATAGCTTGAAAATTTGTAACTCCAGTGCGAGTCATTTGATATTTTTGTTATGCTGGACACAAAATGGTTTGTTTTTTATTGTCATGAATTCATTTTAATTTAAAAAGATAAAAACCTCACAACAGTTCTTGGTAGCCGAATGATATAATAAGTGATCAGCACACCACATTAGCTTTTTCCAACCAAGACTTGTAATCTTCTGCCTAATGATGTGGAACTTTCCTTATATTGTAAAAAACCACATCTGTCATGCTTTTGCTTAAGATAAGCAGAAGCATTTGCTGAAATGCAATTCTAGTATTTAAATCATTTAATAGTTATATTAAAAAAGGTAGAATCAAACTATTAGAAAAATGGATGAACACCCATTTTGAAAATAAATTAAAATTTTAAACTATGTTGCTCAAAAGGCTTCAATCGCTCCTATCCGTTTTGCATTAGTATAAAATGAATACTAATGAACTGTGAAATGTTAGAATAGGCATTTTTAAGCCCAAAGCATTACTGTCATTATATGCCTCTGGCCTTGAGGGCTACTAGTATGCTCAGATTTAAAACTATACTCTGTTATTCATGTCTGGATGTGAGCTGAAAATGATAAAGGACTTTGTCATTAAAGGTTTACTCACTGCGTCGTCCTATAGAGCTGTGGGACAGAGCCGTGACCCCAGTGATGTCCAACTGAAGGACTGGCCGGGTTTCACTGTCAGAAGAGAAATCTCTCTGCGGTCCGTTAAATTGACAACCACAAGGACATACAGCTGTTATTTTGTGACAAGTTTGCATTTTGAGAATTGCTTTGACAAACCGATAAGCAGACTTCACTCTGTCACATTTAAAGTGGCAAAAATAAAAAAATAAAATGCAAGCAGACCGAGTACAACAGATCATCTGCTGGAGGAACTGGCCAATATCCCATCTCACCACCTGATTATGATTCTCTTTTTCTTCTTGTTCTTATCTTTATTCATTGGCATGCTATTATCCAAATTATTGTGTTGTTCCCCACAAACTCTCTATTCATCTACACTGTGTGGGCTACCTGTTTATCCTGCACAAAGTTTCATCGATTTTGGTAATTTTGAGTTGTTTTTAGGTTTGTATTAACTTAGATTACTCTTTTGTTTTTCATTTGCTTTGAATGAGATTTTACATTGTTGTTGCATAATTGTCTTTGAGCACAATTAGCTGAGTTAGTGCTGAATTTTAGCTTAGTAAGGAGTTTTGTTAACAAGTGATGGTAAGATGGAGAAAAAGGGATGGATCAGGTCTTGTTAATAAAGAGGACATTGGACCAGTTTGTTGTGTTGAAGGAGCTGAGCCCAAAGGCAAAGCCCTCAATTTACTAGCTTGTTTAAGTTCTTACTCTCACCTTAAGGCCCCCGCATACTCCCTCCGAAGCCGAACAGTCGATGCGCAGTCACGTGGTTTTTCGGCATTTGTTTTCGCACATACCTTTCATAGTCCCTGAGACACCCCGTGCCGAGCTCCTGGGGAAATCCCTCCCGCTGCAGCATACGTCACTGCAGGGGGGTTCCTCCCGCTGAAGTCCACAATGCGGAAAAAAAAGTCCAACTCATCACCCGATGTTTTTTATCCACAAATCTGTCGCGGTCAAAGCTCCAACGTTTTAATCAATCAGATTCCACGGTGCAAAATGCTTGTTTTATCTCCATTCATGTGTTTTTGGCCGTTTGACTATGTTTAGAAATTGCCTCCTTCTGCTACAACAGTCGGCTCAAAAGCGAGTCACTTTTTTTCTTTCTTTTTATTTTTTTTGAAGCGAGCGGTTAAAACAAAATGCAGCGTCTGAGCACAAACAAACACTCCCACGAACTTCGGACCAATCACACATTCAGTTCTCATGTAGACGGGGGTAAAAAGTTCGACCAGCGGGTTGTGTCGAGAAGCTGCCGAAATGTTGACAATGCGAACAGAGTGACGCAATTTTCGTCATGAAACTGCGACAATCCGAACCCATTTCGGCAGTTCGCAGGGAGTATGCAGGGGTCTTTAGACCATGAGGTGTGAATCACTAACAAAACAAGCTGCTGAAATGGGCTTCCTCTGTAGGGTGGCCGGTCTTAGAGACAAGGTGAGGAGCTCCATCAGAGGGAGCTCAGAACAGAGACACTGCTTCTCTGCTTTGAAAGGAGTCAGTTGAGGTAGTTTGGAATTAGAATTGCTCCTTGGCGTCTCCCTTTACAGGTTTTCCAGGCATGTCCCACTGAGAGGAGACCCAAGGGCGGACCCAGAACTTGCAGGAAGGATTATGTTTTTTTTTTCTGGCCCGGGAATAACTTCCCTCAGGAGAACCAGGAAAGTGTTGCAGGGAAAAGGGATGTCTTGATCTCCCTCCTAAGTTAAGAACTGATAACTGCGTGTTGTTTGAAAACAACAGAATAATAAAATGATCACAACAAAGTAACAAAAAGATTATTAAAGCTTTTCAAAGTAGCTACAGGTTGTTTTTATGGATTTATGTGAGTCAGTTTTGTGAAAAAATAAATGATAAAATCCCTTAATCACATTAGAAGAGCAAAATTAGTCACCCGTTTGTTTGTATTTCAACATTCTTTCTCAGTTTGTTTTGTTACAAGTGTTCATTTGACAGAAAGAAATATGTGAGACTATCCACCCGCTGCACTCTTATTAAAATAAAGTAGTTTGATTAAATTGAAATTCTTTTTGTTTAATGTTTTCTAAATTCAGATGACTGTCTCTATTCTAAAAAGCTGCACATTTTTAATGGTGGTTGGTGTCTGAGTTGTTTCTGTAAAGTGAAGCTTTTTATTGTTCTGAGCCCATACCACAGCTTCAAGGTCTTCAGCAACATTTCTCACAGCGGAACACAACTGTAGCACATTAGTTATGAAAGTTGCCACAGAATTGGTGATATCTCTTATCTCCCTGAGTTTGAAGACAAAAAAACACAAACTGAATTATGTAAGAAGGCTAGGATGATTTTGTTTTGTTGTTTTTGTCTTTTTTTTTTCATGAGATGTTGAAATTGTGGGAAATTGCTAACGGTTTTCTCATTATTTTTACTACCAATTTATTAATTTTATGTTGTTTTTACAGTTTATGAATTTCATGTAAAAAATGTCCAATTTTCATTCACATCTCTCTCAACATGTGAAAGCATATTATTTCTCGCACATGAACATACGTACATGTACAGGAGTAAATGTATGCACAGAATTACTTCTATTTTGGAGTCTCAGCACTACATTGTAATTTACTTCAGCACCATGTAAGTAGAGTAGTATGGCATTATTTTAAATCCAAGTAATTTACACACTTTTACTTCATATTATGAAATAATGCAACACCTTAAAAAGTCCTCTATTTTAATAAACCAGATACATTGTCTGCAATACTTATGTAGTAAAATAGCATTAAAAACAGGTGCATTTTACTAAAACATTAAACACCCCCAAAAAATGTGTTTTTCAAAGGTTTTAGAGAAAGTCCTCCTACTCTTTGTTACCCTTCACTGAGAGTGTTTATTGATATGCTTGCCATGTGCTTGCAAACATTTCCAATTCACAGAAATGTGAATCTTATCATGGTGTCTGACTTTGTCAACAGTATTGAATTTGCAGAGAGTCTGGGATTAATAACTTCCACATGAGGGAAAATAAGCAGAGTGGAAGACTTGCAGGAAAGATGAATGAGTGTCAAAAACAATAAATGTTCTATTAGATAGATAGAACCGTAGCAGGCATCAACTTTATGATGCTCCCAATTTCCTCATCAGATAACAGTTTGTTCAAGAATTACCAAGAGATGACCTATTTTACAGATAAGCATTCTGTCCTTTTTCCACACTTCAGGTTACCACTGACCTATTTTAAAGTCAGAAATAGTACTTTTTTCCACAACGTTTCCTCCCAACCTCCAGCTATGGGTGCTATAATGAGCTGTATGGTTACTATTTTTACTGAGCATTTGGTCCAACTTTGAAATACAGATTTGCACAAATGGCTTCCACCCATTTAAAAAAAAAAAAAAAAAAGCAGAACAGATTGTGTTATAATCTTTTAATTTCAGCACCCATAAGTAAAACATGCCCCTCCACACACACTCATTAACACAGATTTATGCCTTTTCAGTGCTGCAAACATGAACTTTTTGTAAAGATGTTTTCTCATCACACCATAAATGGGTATCTTGAATATGCAGTTTTGAATTTCCGAAAGGTTGTAAGAGTACCTTAACCTCAATACCTGGTTTAAAAAAAAATCTTCTTTTGAATTCATCGCAAAAACACATTGATTCTAATTGAGGTCATTTTTGACCCCACTTATGGAAGAGTGTATTGGTTGCCCATGCATCCTAGGGTTAATGTGACCAAATAAATTCATTCATTCATTCATTCATTCATTCATTCATAGACTGACATCAAATTTGAGTTATATATTTACAGTCTGACCTCACAGGCCTTAAAGTATCAATAACAGTCCCCATCTGGGGATGAGCATTGCAAACTAAAGCTATAAATGTTAGTGTTCTGTATTGTTATATGTAACACTTGTCCCCATGAAATTAAACAAGAAAGAAAGAAAGAAAAATGTTATGTTTACAAGTATTTTTGCTGCCATACCAGCTTCTTATTCACAATAAAGTATTTCAGTTGTTCTTTGAAACTCCTCCTCAACTTAAAGACATATCTTGCTTTAAATCCTTCCTTTTCCCAGTTAAATCATTCAGTTGGGGTCTTTATAAAGTGGAACTACAATGCTTTGGTCTAATTTCTACTTATTTTAACTTTACTTTTTTTTCCCAAGTCCTAAAGATTAAATGCCTAAATAAAAAATCCACACGATGTGTTAAATTGTATTGCAAAGTTTTAATCTAAACATTTAATAAGCTTAGTTTGGCCTGACTGATGTGTCCAGTTTGTTTATTTTTGTTAACTTGGTTAACAACATACAGACTCCTCCATTTTGCACAGCAGAGTGGAGTCCTTTGCACAGGCATAGATTGCATGTCGGAGTTGGCAGCTGGAGGTTGACTTTGAGATGTGTTAAAGCGCTATATTTTTTTTTTTCCCAAGACACTGTCGATGTGGAGAGAAACAGCAGGAGGGCCTGGCTTCATCGCTGGCTCTTGACGTTGTTTTGGTCTATGAGAGCTGTTAGTCCCAAACACACATAGCAGACTGATCTGTAAACATCGTAACATTTTTCATGTCGGGAGTGAAAACTTCTGGGATCCAGCTCCTCCATTCATATTCGATAACTGACAACATTTGTGTATCTTTCATTAACAATATTTGTCCCATTTAAGAATGCATATTTTAACATTACATATACTTATTAACATTCATATACCATATATATAAATACATACACAGACATATAAATACATACAAATGGTTTAAAGTGCTGAGTTTATTGCTTTCATTTATCATCCTCTGCCTTTTCAGGAGGATGTTGTGGCCTGTCAAAGGCAAGCATTTTAAAATTAAAAGCCTATCATTGCTTGAATGAATGCATATCATTATTTTCAATCAAAAACATAGTTTATGTTGCTGCAGTTATTTTAGGACCTGACTTTCATATGCTGCAACACTATATGTTTTGTCATGAGTTGGGCACATACTGTAGTTTTATTTTTTGAATCCCACCTAGAACTGGATTTGAAGATTAACACGATGAATCCTCAAAATCTGAGTCTTACCAGCAAATCCTGAGTTAATTTATTCAGTTCTAAAGCCTTGGATAACTATTTTCTGTCCTCATTATCTGTTACTTAGCAGTTCTACATGAAAAGCATTTGAGCACCTAGTATTATGTAATGACTGGAGAAAAACAAAGTTTAGTTTGCTGTGTTCTGCCATGTTGCACAGAGTAAGTAGCATATAATTTGCACAGAAAGGCAAACATTAAAATGTCTTAAGTAGACTTTATCTCAGTTCCACTGGCAATGGGTGAAAAATGATTTATGAATTTTGTTGTGAATACCTATTTTACAGCACATATTTAGTAAAATGGTTACAGTATGTTTCAAGGACATAACCAATATAAAGTGATAATGGGTTTTATCCAATACATATTGAACATTTGTATTCTTTAATTAGGCACCTTATTCATATATATAATTGGATTATTATCAGCTTAATTAAACAATCCTGTTTCTGAAAAAAAAACTGGAAAATTGTGTAAATTATAAATAAAAACAGAATGCAATGATTTGAAAATCTCAAAAAAGTATTACCAGTGGAAAATAGTAAATATGGAGCATAGTAAATAGTCCAATAAAAGTAAATTGTACTATCGGGAGCGTCTTCACAAAGGAAGGTTTTTATTTAAATTTTTTCCTCACTTTCTGACATTTTAGATTGATTAGAAGCACAAAACAGCCCCCAAGAGACTTTTTCTGTCAGAGGAATAACAAATTGTCAGGTCACCAGACATGACACACCTTTTTTTTTTACCTACTCTTCACTCTGGAAATATTAGGTTATCGCCAATTAGTCTATTTTTTACCTTTTACATGCAGCAACAGTGTTTAGACTGCTGCTGAGTTTTAACAAAAAGGAAAACAAACAACTGGAAGAAGAGCAAAAGCAATCGACTATCATACATTCCCTTTGATCCTGACCAAAACCTAAAATGGCAGATGAATATGTTTAAGTGTAAATACAACAAAAAAGGTACACCTCTGTGCAGCATCATTTGAAAATCAGATTATTCAGACTTTCACTCTATTTAGTTTACCACTGGGTGTTTGCTCATAAAATGCATAATATACTTAGATTTACTTTTGCTCAATGAAGTTAGAAACATAGAAGAAAAGTAAAACTTAAATGTAACAAAGTTTCTTGTTATTTTTTAAAAGATTTTGTCTCCATTTTTTTCCTCAAACTCAGTGCTTATAACCGTGAAAAACACCAGTGATGCACAGATTTCTAAAAAGATATTTTATGATTCTATAGAGACATTTTTTGGCTTCTCTGTATTGAAAAGGTTAGGTTGTTCTGACTTTCTCTTTACAATATCCAAAAGGTCCCAAAGCTTTTACTTTCTCTTCACAAGCTCCTGTCTGATTTTTGTGCTTTGGATTGTTATTATGCTGTGATATTTCTTTTCTCCCAGGCTTCAGGAATCTGAAAGTCATCTTGTTTGCCTGATATTTTAGTATATTTACAAGAACTCATGGTACTGTCTATAAATGTCACATCCCAACATCCCCTGCAAGGTTGCAGACCCATATGTTATCCAATATGCTGAGGTAAAAGTTCCACACTTTTTACTCCAGGACCCTTCAGGTCAAGTTCAAACCAAATCAAAGTCCCCATAATACCTGAATAAATGTATGTTATTCTCACTTTATTTGATGAAGTGATCTCAATATTCAACCATTATTCACATCTAATCCCAAAACGGGGTGATGTTGTACAAAATGTAGTAAAAAAAAAAAAAACAGACTGCAACTATTTGATGATGTCATGAACTCATGTTTTATCCACAATTGAACACTCTTACTTCAGCACGTTTTCACAACAATGGTTCAGGGTATGGGTGCTTTGTGGGGCAGGACTTAGCTGCAGTCTGAGGGTCAGGGTGGAGCTATGTGCAAATAGGCAGGGCTTTGTACCGGCTAGCGCTTAGGCAGCTCCAAATGGCTACCACAGGAGATTCAATTATTACTCAAACATCCATTAATGAGTCAAAGCAACACTCTGGGTATGTTTTTAATGAGGAAATGACCCTATTATATGATATAAAACTCAAAAAAGCAATGTTACATGATAATCCCAACTCCCTTTAATGCTGCTAGTTTGCAGTTTTAACATCTGATATGTTGACTATGTTTCATTGTGAATAAAAAATGGTTTGTGAGATTTTCAAATTCTGTTTTATTTACATTTTAGACAATGTTCTAAATTTGTCAGTATTGAGGCTGTAAGTATTTAGTTTAATCAACCCTATTCACAAGGTAACTCCAGCATACACTGATAATCTGCAAAAAACATTAAACAGAACAAATATTTAGTGTCCTCAGTATAAATCCTGGATAATTTAACTTATTTTCTCTTGTTTTATCCCCACATGCTATCAGTGGCTGGGACAAAAAGCAAAGCGAAAGGTGAGTTATTGCTTCTATTTTCCTGGTACATGATTTATGTCGCACACGGTTTCCAATAAACAATGTTTGTATCAACCTTTTATTTCCCCCAAGAGCCAAGCAAGCATTAACATATGTTGCTTAGAAATGAAGCTTCCTCTGCATTTTTTCAACATTGTTTTTCCCGGAGTTGTTTGTTGAACCTATTTGCTCTTTCCCAGATACAGCCTGCTTCACATATGTATAGATTCACACTGGGGAGCTGCCTGATTCACCCAGTCATTCTTCCCTGGATCAGTCTTATACTGTGCAGCTCCACTGGAGCAGCTGGGGCTTGTTTCTGATTCAAGGACACCTCAGTGGTACAAAAGTGCGGAGTGAGTTTTTCTCGCTTGCTTTTCTTACCCAGATGTTCCAAAACACAGTTGGTCAAAAGACCTCCTTGTTACAGCCTGCCTTCAAAACGTTGGTATTTTACTTTCTTTCTTCAATATTTACCACATTAATTACAACTCTTACACTTTTGTAATACTCTCAGCCACGTCTTGTAATAACATTATATTTTGCAGAGTTTTTTACAAAATGTGATGGTTGCTCTTTTTTTTTAGAAATGATAATGTAATAATGCATTATGTAATAAACAATCACAAACAAGTGTTTGTGTTCATTTTAATCAATATTCGTGTAATAATAATCATGTTTCAAATGCTACATATTTAAATATTTAAAACTTTGATCTATAAATGCCAAACTTTTCATCATTTATTTGTCTTTTTAGCTTTACTGTCCTGATCCCTGCTGAGTTTATTACAAAATGTGTTGAAGACTTTTGTTACATTTTGCACCAATTATTACATATAATGCAGTTTTAGTGCAGTTGTTTTACATTTTGAAGCCTAATTTTATTACAATATTACATATTGTTATAGGGCATCTTTAACTGGGTTGGGTCCAAAAGTTTATCAGTCGTAGATATTTATCCAGTGATTGAGTTTCATTAAAATCTGTCTAGTAATCCATGAAATATTTTATTAATATAATAGTTAAAAGGCAAAGTTTTAAAATCAAACATCATATATTAGATCTTGGAACACAGCCTCAGTGCTGACCATTTTTGAGTTTGGTATGGTTGTTTAGCTATTGCACCAGTCTTGAATTTGATTGATTTTAAGTTAATAAATATACAGTATATATATATATATATATATATATATATATATATGTTTAGTTTTTCTGTTGTCAGTAAAATATCTCATGAACTAATACAAAGTCATGAACATATGTGTCCTTAACCTTCAGAAGCAAGTGAGATTGATTAATATATTATTTGTTTCTCTCAAATTACTTATACATTTTTACAAATTTTTCAAAAATATTAATTATTGATGATTAAAACTGTTGCATATTTTCTAGCCTGTTACTTTAAGATAAACAGTCAAGTCCAATTTAAGTTTAAAATGTCATCCTCATGTTGCTGCTGTGAAATTGTTATTTTTACCTAAGATGATTCATTCATACATTATTTAATTCCCTGTAGAGTTTTTTTGTTTTGTGTTTGAGGAGTCTCCTTCCTTTTGTTTGTGTTCTCGATACGATTTCCTCCAAACTCACTGATTAATGTTGCTCATTTTCCTGAATGACTGCCGCAGGATACCCCCACCCCCTTTTTTTTCTTGAAAATGCAGTGTTTTCTAATTACAGAAGTAATTAGAGGGGTAGTTTTTAATTAACAGAAGACACACATTCAGCATTTGTACTTCTGAAATCTAGTTCAACACTGTGCAGCATTTCTTAACAGCACATTCAGCACTTTAATTATGGTTGATGACTTGTATTAATAACTATGAAGATAATGCCATATATAGCACGTACCAGCCCCAGATATTGATTAATGGATTTTGTCAACTTTACTTCAGCATGGCAGTATATTTTGTTTCATGACATGAATAGGAAGACACTAGAATGAAATATTGTCCCACCCGTTGTCATAAAAATAGAAAACACGTCTGTGAAGAATTTACGCTTTCAAAGGTTTCATCTGACAAAGCTGTACTTTGTCTGATGCAAGAGCACAGGAAAAGCAAAAAGTCACAATAGTTTCATCATTAGATCAAAAAAGTTAATTTAGCTAAAACTACTTCATGACCACTAATGCAGACACATTGTTGTTGTTTTTTTTTTGTTTTTTGCTGTTAGACAAGACTAATAGGGGGAAAATGTGGAAGGTCCGCTTGTAATGATATGTCATATGTCAGTGGTAAAAAGAACGAGAGATGGAAATAATGGAGTTTATTTTAAGTTGTTTGTGTTTTGTAACATTTTATAGCACATTCAGGCAGGTTTATTCCAACCTAACAAGACTTTATCTAAAATATTTCAGAAATAGAATAGACTGAGATTCCTCATACATTCACCACTTCTCACTTATCCTAAAGCAAATTCCTGGTGCATCCAGTATAAGCACCTTATTTGTAATATCATTTGAGCCTGAATACAGTACAGTATTCCTAAGTACATTATAAAGCTAATGTATTGCCAATTTTAACTCACCTATGTTATTGTTGTTTGCAAAAGGAAAAAAAAAAACTCTTAACAGTTTTCCCCAGCAGGGGATCCTTATTGTCAGTTCTGTGGATTTCCCACCCCCTGCCCACTTCTCCTGCCTCCCCCACTGTGTGAAATCACAGGGGAGGATGAGGCTGAGTACCACCTCTCTGTCGGAAAGTTCACTTTCGCTCCTGTGACATTCAGTAACAGGCGCCAAACGCTCTCTGTTGACGGAGGGGAAAGCTGACAGACAGCTCGTTCGTCTCGGTTATTTCCTTTCGGAAAGACTTCATCAGCTCAATCAAGACAGTGCATCATTTAAAATAACACTATCAGCAGAGACTATGATTACAATACTGAGCTGATACACAGCTCCCTGTTCGCTCGTGGGTTATCTCACACATCAGTGTTGTTTACAGCTGATGGAAGCATTGTCGAAAATCTCTATAATCCCAGCCAAGATAAAGAAAGCACACAGACTAATGTGCCTGGGAAAAAAAATCTTCTGTGAAACTGACACTCAATTTTTCTGTATACAAATAAAAATCAAAGACCTGGTATTTGTTGAAGGAATGCATATTACCCGTCACCATTTATGACATAGTTTTAATTGAAGATGCCCAACCTACAAGATGTAATGTTCAGATTATGAGTTGAGGTTGACTCTCAGCTACTACCACACTAGTAGCAACTCAATGTCAGTAAAACTGACTGACTTCTAACCGTTATTGTATTGACTAAGTTTGAGTAGCTATGTTAGCCATCTTGAACTGCTGTAACCCCAGAATTTAAATACTTGAAATGATTAATTTGAGAGTTTAATTACATTTGACTTAGTGTTTTATATGATCACTGCCCCATCTGTCCAGTTTATTTAGAGACAATCCAAAACAATATCTTTTAACCTTTGTCTTAGAGGGACGGTAATAAATGCATATGGGTACAGTTTGTACATGCTGCAACAAAGAAATAAACTGCACTTGGTATGCAAGTGAATCAGTTTTTAGTCATAGTTGTGTACTGTACATGTACCCGATCAATCATTGTTACATTTATTTTTAAAGTGTGTGAGTGAGAATGTGAACGAGAATTACTAATCTGCACTCAAGTAATTACAGCCTGTAATGTTTCACCATAATTGTATATAGATTTTCTTAGAGTGAACTAGTTTCACTCTAAAAGGCTTGTATAGCAAGATTTTTGACACATTCCCTGTTGATTTTAAATAGTGGCATTATCTGAAGCTGATAGTATTTGAACCGGTAGTGGTGCAATTCACCTTGGAAAGGTAATTTACAGATTATCCCGAGTTAATGGATCTGATCTAAATTTAGTGTTAATTAGCTGCTGCCCCAAAACAGTTGTTTAAATCTCCCTCATTCGCTCGGCTGATTGCTTTTAAAATTGCATCATTTACTGGGATCCACAGAACAGCAGGTTTGCCTTAAACATTGGACGCATTTTTGTTGATGTTGAACCAATAGGTGTAAATTACACTGCCAGTGTAAATTATTGTTCTAGGTGACAGATGTGACCTTTAAAGCAGAAATAAATTAAGTGAAATATGTATTTGCCCATGTTGTTCCTGTTCAGGAAAGGTCACTTAACAAACAATCAGATATGATGAGGTTAGTTCACAGGGCAGCTGATAAAAGCAGACTTGTCATATCTACAGCAATTCACTTATAAAGTATTTCTGAAGTATAATTTATATATCAATTATATTTCAAAAATACTTTGAAAGTCCTGTTCATGAAATATATATATATATATATATATATATATATATATATATATATATATATACACAGTGGGTTGCAAAAGTATTCATACCCCTTGAACTTTTCCATATTTGAGACTGTCCTTCCAGCAGGACAACGACCCTAAACATAAAGCCAGAGCTACAATGGAGTGGTTTAAAAAAAAAGAATATTCATGT
>JARVGW010000624.1:19180117-19225233 GCA_031762495.1 Anablepsoides rubrolineatus | reverse complement strand
GTGGTTGTAATGTGACAAAATATGGAAAAGTTCAAGGGGTATGAATACTTTTGCAACCCACTGTATATATATATATATATATATATATATATATATATATGCATGTGCTTTACTGTGTGCTGGCATATAGAAATGTTGATATTTTTTAGATTTTTCTGTATCCATTTATCATTAAGTAATCGTTGAATTCATGAAATCAAATCCCTCTACAGATATAAGCTTGCACTACACATGTAGCTAATCTGTTTATTGTTCTTGTGTTTTCCTCTAAATGAGAAGTGTTTATAGAGAAATAGTGTTTTTGAACATATTTTGCATAAACATTTGCATTATTATGATTTAATATTATTATTGTGTATTCATAATACTTTTCTCACCAGAGTTCTTGACAGCAATCTAAAAATTGTAAAGTCAATATGATACAAATATGAAAATTTAATTAAAAGCTGTACACATGCAAAATGTACTAAACAAAACAGGAAGTCAGGCTAAAACAGAACATTGTGCAACAGAAATAAAGAACATAAAACCGTAATAAAACCCACAGACAGAGGCAGGAGTAACTAAACCTATAAATCATGACATCATTTCTGAACCCATAAATCATGACAAAGATTAGAGGTGTTTCATCTAACCCCCCCTCATAATCCCCATGTTGTCCAATTAAATCCAACACTATTTTGTGGTTACAGCTCAGGTCACCAAAATAAAATAACCCTGTTATATTTGACTGCAAAAACTTTATTTTTAAACACACATAATATTGTGTAGGTTTTGAAATGTGCAAGTATTGTGATCAAAAATAACCACTTGTGCTTTGGATGACATTTCAATGTCTAGCCTAGTTACAATGACCACTGAAAAGGACTAAAACCATATGGCATTACACAATAATCAGTCAATGAAATGCTAAAAACATCAGCTTCTTGACACTAAGCAATCTGAACTTGTATGAGGACCCACACTGATGTTCTCTACTACATTTGGTGGAGTTCCAGATTAGGAATAGGATCAACAACTGTTTTGAATCAAATGACCAAAATCAAATGGTTTAAGGCAAGGTGGGACATTGGTTTAAGAAGAAAAAAATCCTAATAGATTTTTATGTTTTTTGTATGTTTATTAGCAAAAGTAGGAAAATGCCACCAGGCCAGTAAAAGGTTGTTGGTCTCAGGGCTTCCTTGCCAGTAAAAGAAAAGAGACATACACACAAAAAAGTAAGAGTTACAGAATTTACTGAAATTATTAATGACCTTAGTTACATGCTCTGGGAGCCTTCTCTGTTTTTATCTATGTCCAGAGAGTATCCTTTATTTTAGTCACCACTATTCCTTCTATTTATGTAAAAACATTTTATGAACATTCCCCAAGACGGCTATTGTCTGAAGATGAATTTGTGGCAGCTGCATGCTTGAACTGCTCAGGACTCTGCACGTCTTTCTGTTTACTACAGTTCACATCAGCTGCATGTGCCAAAGCTTTACATGCCCATGCATTTAATCAGTCTACAGCCCTTCTACTCTTTCAATTACTGGTGCAAATGCAAAATCCACATTACAAGAGCTTCATGCAAGAGTGGCCATAATAACATGGTGTTGGATTCAGGGCTTCCAGGGCACATATATGGAACAACACAAAGAGAGAGATGAGCATTATTAATTGGTCAGATGTAGGGATGAAAAAATGGCAGATTTTTGGTTCTGTGTTTGTTTGTATTTGCATACAGTAATTCTCCTCAGCTGTAATTCAAGCCCTTTTGACAAAGCATGTCCAAGGCACACTTGTTGTGCAGCACTATCCTGTGTGGGAAGCGCTGTGGTGCACTGAGAGCTCTGAGGATACTCACCTCTGATCCAACTACAGAGGAAGTCACAGAGGTGAAATGGTCTGTGTGGGCTTTAGCAAGAAATGGAACTGAAGCACAAGGTGTGACACTGTGATGACGTGTGGTGTGTGGAGCGTGCCAGAGGGATTTAAAAGCAGTGAAGCATTCTAGAACAACGCAGTACCAATAATAGCTGTTAGGACTCTCAGCATCAGGCAGCAGATGGTTTTTTTATAAACACACTTTTGATTTCAATTCCTTAAATGACCTGGTCAGCATATGTGGCTTTTATACCAATGTTGGTGGTTGTCTTATTTTTATTGGTATGACAAAGACAATATCTTTAAAACAAACAATATCTCTGATCCAATAATTGGAATTTGTTTCAAAAATCTCTTCTATGTCACAGTAATGATTCGAAACATGCTGGTATTTATTTCAAAGATACTATAATACCAGGGATACCAACCTATTTATCTGTTCTCATATTTTTTTTTTATTTAGTGGCTTGTTTTCAGTGTAGAAGTAACTGTTAGTTTTTTTCCTTTCATTGAAAAGCACAAGCACTTATATCTTCCTTTGTCTTCAGTAAAATTCTTCAAAGGATTTTCCCCAAACCTATTGAGATGGAAGCTGTTGTTTGTAATGGTTGAACCAGGGCATTTTTTTTTCTTTAGAAGAGTCTAGACTAGATTGTAAAATATGCAACACGACCACTTCTACTGGAGTTATTTACTCTGCAGAATGCAGTCAAACTTATTACATATTGTATGTAACCTCTTTGAAGATTTTTGAAAGTATAATGTCTAGTGCACTGGTGGGTGTGTCATAAGAAATAAAATGTCTCTGTTGTTGCCTATTTAGTTCAAGATGTTTTCTCTATTGCAAGTAAAATGAGAGCAAGAACTAAGCTTTGTGTGACGAGCACAAATCAAGCTGTGATTTATAAACTTTACAGAGATGGAAAAGTTCTACCTGTGGAAGATTTTTTTCTCATTCTATTCACCAAGAGATAAAAAAAAGTCTCCAGAATTTTTACACAATGTTTCTATCAGTATGTTGCTCAATATGCAGCTATTATATTTAGCCAGTTAAGTAATAAAGATATAACTTTCTTTGTCAAAATTGTATATATTGTTAAGAATATTTTAGATGGAGTAATGAGTCACAGGCATCGATAAAAGTGAAATTGAATACATTTCTAATGTTCTATTAGTTTATGATTCACAATAAACTTATATATACTTTAAAGTGCATTTATTTTTTTAATGAATTATTATTTTAAAATTAAATGCTACTATAAAATATATATCCCTGAGATTTTTCTCTTCACTTCTCTGGAGACTCAAACAGGTCTCGTTGTGAATTTTAAGCAGTATGAACAGCAACGCAACCACAATTACATTAGCTGCTTTTTGTGGATGGGTAAACAAGAGCATGCTGTATTTTGGTTGCCATCATTTGACAAGCATAAACTTGAATAAAACTATTTTTATCCAAAGAATTTAATAAAATAAGCTAAACTCTTAGATTGTGTTTATTTGGACCTTGAAGCAGATTGTGACAAAACCTAAAAAAAAAACAAAGTGTCAAAGTTCAACAAAATAAAAAAACAATCAATTTACTGAATCACCAGAGTCACAGCAGGCTGATGTAAAAAATTGACAAGCTACATTTATTTATTTTTTTTTCTAAATCTCACCAAGCAACAGGAAATTCACAACAGAACCATGTAAAACAGTAGCTGAACATGAAAAAATAAATATCAGTGTTACTAATTTAAACTTACTAAAAGAAAGTCTTCATAAATTAATTTACGTTACAAGCAGAAGCACTTTCAACACTTGTTTAAATACCTGATTATGTTTGAGTCAGGTAATGTTAATAGGCATGGCCTAAATTATAGTTGCAATCATTTGTTTCTGATTGTAAGCAACAGATATTTGCATGCATTTTTTTCCTCCCACAGGCACTGAATAATACATTATATACCATTGATTTGATTTAATAGAGGCTTAAAAGTAAAAAAAAAAATGCATGAAAATATTCTGAAAATATCTTTCTTAGGCTTTTTGCTCTCTGTCCAAATAAATGTATGATTTGTATTGAGAGGTGAAGGCACAACATTCTATTACTGTGCTATAAAGTTACCAAATTTCATCAGTGTGCAGAGAGGAGCCAAGCACACCCAACACATTTATTTACAATGAGACTCTTGTAAAAATCAAGCACCAGTGATGAACTTGTGGTTTTCATATCTGCCTGATATTTATTTCTTATAAAAATTAATCATTCTTATTATTTCCTAATAAATGAATGCATTTTGTGAAACTATATTTGTTTTCTTCTGCCCCGCTCACAGTTTACAGTTTATTCTGTAGCTGTGTGCTTGACTGCACTCCAGCCATTCATCAAGCCGCTGCTTTCTATTATTTGGTGCAGTCAGCTGAAACTGAGAGAGGTTTTTGGGGTGGTATGCCTCATTCTTCCTCCACTAACTCTCTGTTCTTCTAAACATAGACACGCTTCATATTATTCCACTTTTGCCCAGAGCTAGTGGTCATTAGATGAGTCAATGAATTTAAACATGCAACAGGGTTTTATGATGGGTAGGTTTTCAAACAAGCAATGTTGTTTGCTTTTCTTTTTTTTCTATATTTTTTTTAAATATAACATGAAAACCTAGTTGCATAAAACAACATAAATAAAACCTTCTATCTGGAATCTTCTTACTCCTCCCTTTAGAGTCACAAAGAGTTTTATTGTTGAAAGCTTCACATTTTCTACATACCCACCCAGGCCACAAGGCGTGCAGAATCAATAACCTAAGTATCATATTCTTTGTTTCTAATATTGTCAGAGCTCAGATTCCATCAGTCCACAGGCTGCGCTGCATTCTGATAACAGCATGAACAGAGCTGGGCTGAGATGAAATGAAATAGTTTATTGCTAATGTACACTCAACAGCCAGCCGTTTTGAACATCTGTATTCATATTTCTGCACGACACACCTGCTGCAAAGACTATATCCCTGGGAGGAGAAGCCTCTACATCCAGCCTTTGCATTAGCAGACATCTGTTTCTATGGTTTCTCTTGAAAATCTAATCATCAAATATTTGTGTTTACAATGAAGATGTTATCTTGTTACCCCATTTGCATCTCTACCTATATTGGCTGCGCAGGTAAATATTTGATTCATGAGGCAGTGTCACCTGATTCTGTATGAAAGTTAATGCCACCGTGGAGAGATGTGTCAGCAGCATTCTGAATGTGTGAAGCACAGCAAACAGCTTGACTAATCTCATGTGTGCTGACATTGTGACTGATGATCAGTGTGTTGGTGGCCCACCTAAGTGTGGACCATAATCTCTTGGCTCAGGGTGATATTGCCAGGTTCAGTTTTTACTGGAGTGGCCTCTTGTCTGCTCTCATAAGAAAAAAAAACAACAACAAAGAATTGTCTTAGATCAACATGATTGTAATAAAAAGTGACACAACCAATTACAGCTTTAAGAGTTAGATCCATGAGCAGACTGATCTTGGAAATGTTTTGATTTTCAAAAAGCAACAAAAACACATAAAATCTCTGATTGTGACTGATTATTTAATAATAAGAATTGGTTCATTTTTGGCTCATATTTCACCATCTCATGACTCAAAGATTAAAAGCTGAAGAAAGGCTGAATTGAAAAGTGAAAGAGAGAGAGACGAGAGACTCTTGTTACTTGATTTGATGATTTTTTTATTATTATACTGCTTTATGGTGTTTACAAAGGAAAGAAGAAACCTGTTATATTTTAAGAGCTGTAAGCACCCAGTAGCTCTTGAAATAAGTAAATAAAGTAAAATATGCACAACTGTCCAGTGCTGAAGTTCTACCTGCAGAGCTGAAAACCTTTTGTGTTTACTGGAGATCTCCCAAAGGTACATCACACACTGTAGGTGTACGTTTATTCATCATTTCATCTCTAAGTCATTGCAGATCATCAGTAAATTGAATAACCCTCCTACTTCTGTAACCTAAGGTTTGTTCTTTTTCACAGAGCTTGTTTTTACAATGAAACTCAGCTGTGACTCAACACAATCTTTACTTTTATCAAGATCACAGTTTTGTCTATACGCACCTCTATACGGTACAATTCTTTTGTTTTTTTTTACTTAACATTTGATTTAATTTGAAAACTGCAATTTAGAAAATGGACTCCTAAATTCAGTATGGTTATTATTTTTTGATGACTGTTTTTATATTTTTCAGCATTTGTGAAGCATATTAAGGTGCATCATAGTAAATTATATTAATTTATTTCACAGTGGAGCTGTAACAGGATCATTAGGAGATGTTTGTCTTAGACTTTACTTCAAAACTAACTACATGCATTGAATATGTTAATATTACCTACACATAACACCTGCATAATAAAAAAAGGTTCATAGTATAGTATAGTATAGTATAGTATAGTATAGTATAGTATAGTATAGTATAGTACTTCAACATTAATTTAATAAGGATTTAGAAAATCTGGTATATTAAAAAAAAATGCATGATTGAATGTTCCATTGTAGTATATATTTTTAAGACTATAGATGTTTATGCACACGTTTGTGAACTAAATGGAAACCGTTCTATAAAGGCACATACAAATATATATATATATTTTTTTATTTTTTTTTTGAAAAAGTACTATTTTGTATTGCAGCGTTGCTTTTACGGAATATTTTGTATTGAAAGAGGATAAACAGCCTTTTTGATTAGTTCTTGTAAATTTAGTGAGTTGGACCAGCACACTGGATTGTCAGCAAGTGTTTTACAGTAACATGCACCTAATGCTGTCCCCCCCCCAATAATACTGATATGTTAAAAAGAATAAAAAGAAAATGAGTCCCACCAGATTAGCTTCGTCTTGGCATTACTTCTGAAGGTTTCTACAAAAAGTTAGTTATCTGTGGGGACATCTATCCAAGAAAAGATTTGATATTATATAGAATATCTTTAAATTAGGGCAACATTTCTGTATATGCTGGTATGAATTCTCTCACGTGTGTAAAACAGCAAGACCAAAGTGTATGATTCACCTTTTTCACACTCATCAAGTCATTCAGTGACCCTATGGATAGGGGCATTGTCATCCTGGAAGGGACCACTCTCATCAGGGTAGGGACGTTTCATCACAGAACAGAGGTGATCAAACAGAAAAACTTTGTATTGATTTGTGTTGACCCTTTTTTCCTGAGATGACAAGTGAACCCAAAGATGGTAGCAAAATTACTCCACTGCTGAGAGTCATTGAAGTCCTTTGCTGAAGGAATGAAGGCTGCATTTTACTGGAGTTTTATCACGTCTTTGTGAATATGTAGGAAATGTAATGATGAGTCTTTCGAAGAGGCTGTTTGGAAAATAGGTGAATAGATTTTGTAGGCAGCTGTGCAAATCTTAAATTTTGCTATATTCTAAACCGTTATAAAATGAGGCTATTAATCTGTTCCATTTGAAATGATGTCATTAAAAAGCAGCAATAATTGAAGCTAATGAAAAACATGGTAAATAAATGTAATTTATTTATTAATTTAAAAGACAAAACAAAAAGTTCAATAAAAAAAAAACAAAGCCTATCAAACACTGAATGAAAATGGTGGAGAAAGAAAATAAAAACGTATGTTTGCCCGGTTCAATGTCGATACAAAAACATACACAAAGGTTTGAAGTTTCTAAAAAAAAAATACTATTTATCCTAACCTAAAGTGCTGAAAAAATCTGTAACTCTGAATAACAGTTGAAAGCAAAGGAAGAGGGGAAAATATATATTTATTTTTTTCAATTTTACTTAATATAACCAGAGTGCAAGATAAAAATACATGTCAGACAAGGCTACGTTTAGATGTGATTTCTTGTCTATGAGTAGTGAACTAGAAACATATAGCTCAGATAATGAAGAGTCGTCAAGAAAACTGATGTGCAAAATCTACACCTAATACTCCATTTCCCCTTGTGATATCACAGAAACAAGTTTTTGAAGTATCTCACTGACAGTTTGAATTATTGTAGCGATAACATGGTGAAATTACATTGTTATATGGTGAGATAGGCTAACAAAATGATGGATTTTAAAATGGTTTTGCATAAGTAATATTTTTTGAGACATGAATAAAGACGTTCATTTATTTATTAACCTTTATTTTACCAGGCATGTCCCACTGAGATCAGATCTCTTGTCTGAAGACAAACTAAGGTGCATGTTTTTGGACTGTGGGAGAAAACCCACACAAGCACAGGGAGAACATGCAAACTCGACACAGAAAGATCAAACCCAGAGCCTTCTTACTGTGAGGTATCAGTGTTAACCACTAAGCTGCCATGCTGCCATATAGAATAAATGTCTGATGAAATTACATTTTTTTTTATTCGTGTTTCTGGTGCTCCTTACCTTCACCTCTATGCTGACACAATAAGCTTCATTGGGGCAATCTAGGTCATGGAGACTTCCAAAGACCTTTGGCTGTCCCACCCTTCTCTGCACCTATGTTTTAGTGGGCTTAATGAGGCAGACAGCTGCTCCCTAAGCTGAGATATCCCTGTGGTGAACTGTCCCTAGGAGGAGCATAGGCAATGTCACCTTCAAGTTCAGGCGCATAAGTGAACAACTGGAAACCAAAACAAATCTGCAAAATCAAGAGAAACAGTACAAATTATTCCATTGTGGAGAGAGGATTCCTTGCAGACACATAAAGCTGCTAACATCAATTCAACAGCTCTAATACAATTGTTGCTCACTGTCATAACTGAAGTGGTAGGTCTGGGCTTTTTTTTTTTTTTTTTTTCTAATCACAGTTCTCTTCAAAAGAGTATTGGTTTTAGATATGTGTTTCTGAAGCTAGACAGTGTTCAATAAAACACAGCCAGGATAAAAATACTTCTGCAATGTAATTAGGGGAGTTTGCTGAGACGACAAGTACAAATGTGCAATAAGAAGGTAAAATCCAGCAAGGCTGGGTGATTAGGTCTCATTTGGATGTATTCTGCACACTGTGACAAGCGCCTGTTTCAGGGCACGGCAGTCGCTCGGATCGAAGGCCCACAGTGTCTGGGATTATGTGTCAATTTACCACCCAGCTGCAGCTCTACACTCTACAGCAGAACATGACTACCTCTAATTAGGCCATGCTACCAATTAGGGTCTTGCAATAAGGCAACAAGGAAGGCACTCTGGGAGACTAAAACCTACCATTGTTGCTACCATAAAAAGAAATCTCAGCCCTTGAGCTTCAACAGCTGTTGAAAGCTGAGGACCATGTCCTATTAAGCTATTTTTGGTTTACTGTGATGCACTGAAGACAACATTTTAACTTAGGAACATGAGAACAGAATGCAAACTTTGTCAGGTTTCAAGTCTGAATATATAAAAAATAATAATAAGCAAATGGAAGTCAAAGACACTGAGAACCATCTCATAGCAGCTTCGTGCCACAACCCTAACCTGAACTTGTGTTGTATAATCCCACAGGAAGCCAGGGTCAGTTCCCCATCACTCAGAATGTGACAGTGGTGGAGGGGGGCACAGCCAACATGACCTGTCGTGTGGATTTCAATGATAACACTTCCCTCCAGTGGTCAAACCCTGCACAACAAACTCTGTTCTTTGGAGACAAGAAAGGTAAGTAACGTTCAAAAAAAAAAAAGTTAACTATGATTTATGATGAAATGTTAAGATAAGATGTGTGAGGCAGATTGTATTTCATCAGTGTAATTAATTTTAAAAAAATTTTTGGAATGTTCCAAGCTGTTTCTTCCTTTCTGCCTAGGAGCTCGTAGTTTGACTGATTACACAACAAAGACATGATATAAAGAAAATACATTTTATTTCTTGTAATGTTGAAGCAGACTTTTAATGATTTTATGTCTCTGTTGGTGTCCCAGGGCACAACCTAAACAGAAATAGACTGTTGTTTTTTTATACTTTTGTAATCATGCACCACTGACAGTGCTGTTTACAGCTGTGTAACGCCTGTGGATGCTGAGATGATTGGGCTTAATTAGTGTCTATGCTGCCCTAAATTTGTATAGCTGTTTTGATGTCACTCTGGTATGGAAGTAGACTGTTGCAATCTTGTGAAACAAAGGCTCTGCTAGAATGAAAAATAATGTGCTCTCACCAGCCAAATCCAATTTAAAGGTGACAAAAGTCTAGATTTGATAAATTGGAATGGGGGTGAAAGGAAGTATAACAGTGGACTGGTCTTGTAAGGGTCGGGGTGCTCCTCTATCAGTGTTTCTCACAGCATATTACCCATTTCATTTATGCTGTAGCTGCTAATACAATATCATTGGTTCAGTGATTGAAGATGAACTTTCCCTCTGAATAACAATTGATGGCAGGGGAAGATGCTAGAGTGAACCAACAGAATGAGAGTCACAGTCGGGTTCGAAGAAATACTTTACCCCTCACAACTGATTGGATTTAGTAATGAGGTCTAAGGTGTTTTATTAGATGAAATTACTTCCAAATACAATTAAATAAAACTTAACTGAATCCTAAACAGATTCTCTTGTGTGAGTGATGTGAGAGTGCTTCAAAATTAAAGCAAAAATAACAGGAAAAAACACAACACATTGTTTTTTTTATTAGATTTTACTCCCCATATTTCATAGTTTAAAATAAATTAAGTGTTTTTGCATAGCCTGTTTACCAACATTTTCACCCCTCTGTCCTTTAAAGAGCTTGGAATACATAAAGCCACTTTGCTCATCTTATGTAAGCATTTATATTGCATGACATAATTTGTTTCCTGAGCAATAAGGATAGCAAAATGAATGTTATTCAGTCAGGTTGACAGAGCTAAGTGTGAGAACACTTGCTCCACATCTCCTGCAGCCAAATAAAAAGCTTTATTGGCACAACTAACACAATGCCTATGAGGCTATCAGGAGAAATGGGAGGCGTTGAATTACACAAGCTTCATATGGAGAACAGAGTGGGACACCTGGAAAGAAATTTCCGCTGTGCCAAATCACCAGTTAATTGCTTGGCACGAAGCTGCAAACTGTCCTTCACTTGTTTGTTACGGCCTCTTGTAGGATGAAAAATATTACATTAAACTTTATGCTGACTTTCAATTCAACTTGTAACTGTTCCACGTGTGGCAGGTTTGTTCACTCCAACTGACAAACAGCTGGTCAGAGAATGGTGTTTCTAAGAAATTAGATTAAAGCAGTAAAGATACATTACAGTGGTCCCAGTTTTATTATTTTAAGCTTGTTCTCTGTTGATAAATTGCATATTTATTCTGTACTTTGTGTCTACGCCTGCTGTCATTGTTCCCCATCGCTTCATGTTGTCTGGGGAGTCTATGACAGTCTGATTCATTCACTGCAAGGAAATATTCCACACCTTTGTTGAAAGTAACACAAAAGATTGTGCTTTTTACACCTTTCATGTGTGATGCTGTATGCTCAAAAAAGCAAGGATTCTTTGAGTGATTTTTTTAAATCAACTTTATCTCATTCCCGCTAGCTTAGTAATAAAGATAAGGGTTTTGTCTGGATGTGTTTGAACTTTGGGGAAAGAAAAAAAGGAAAAAAAAAATTTATATATATATATATATATATATATATATATATAGCTATATATATATATATATATATGGTGGCGGGAAAAGGGATATTAAAATGCCCTTTGAATTTCTTTGAAACTGGGTCTCTGTATCAACAGAGTTACACTGCTGCTGGGAAATGTAAGACAAAATCGGATCTTAGACCGGACTATAATTTGTTCATTTTGATTCAGGTCTGTAAAAACAGAGATAAAAAAAAAACGAAGCTATTACAAATCAGGATGTAAAGATTTCTGGTCATTTAGGGCAGTTACAGTGAAAATTAGAGGCCTAGTATTCCTTGAAAGAACACAGTTCTCCCATGTCCTGACTAGGAAAGTCTTGTGTTGATAAATTAGGGAGTTACAGTCATTTGAGTAACACCCTGAAAATAACTTGCTTATTCTCATGAAAAACGTCCATAACCAGCATCTCACATGACCTGTTAGTTAGTTGTCTGTTGTTTGGAGTTGTGACCACTAATACACCAATTTTTAGCTCAGTTTCTGTAAAATTAACTATAGATAGTTTTGTGTGGGCCAAGGTTGATGAGTTCTGGCTGCCATCTTGAATTAGACTGACTCCAAAAGGTAATCAGTTGTAAATGTACAGTCAATAATTACGGTCTGAAGGTTTCATTAAAAATAAATATGGTTCATGAGATATTTTGCAAGTGTTACAGGCAAACAAATGCACACACATATAGACGCAAGAAAAACAATTATCACTCTGCCTCCACCTTTGGCAGCATTATAAAGTGTATATTTGATGTCATAATTTTATAGAATAACAATGCAACCTTTGATAATCAGGCTACTGCAGTTGATTTGAACAATTTGAACAACATTTCCCAAGTATTTTTTCAAAAGATTATTAACCTCAAGGACTTAAAACATGTGATCCATATGGGTTGGACTTTTTCTTCATGTTTGTGTAAAGCAGCAGACAGATCACTTCTTATATCATGCCAGCTGGCTCCTTGGCATGCTGCTTCTCATCTATTATGTATATCTGAGTCTTGGTTGATTGTCGCCACCACAGAGGCTTCAGATTACATTACAGCAAAGATCAGATTCCCACAGACTTGAGAAAACACAGATAGATTGCTTTAATAGCTAGGCCAATGGGTCCCTCATACATTAAGCTAATTAGTGGTCACTACTCAGAACTGGCATTGTGGGTTTCCATGATGGGGGAAAAAAAGGTTTAAACCCCATGACTTTTGTAGAATTATCCTTTTTAAAAGTCACCATTGTTGTGAATTATTATTACTGAGCAGGACAAATGAGAACAGAGCTGTCCTTTGCTGTCTTTATGATGATTTATTTCACTTTTGGCTTTTGTGGGAAAAGGACAAAATGATTGTAGAGAAGCTGTAGAGAATGGTAATGGCACTCATGGAGGCATACAAAATTTATTTGTCCAATATGTAGAACATGAATCTGAATTATGCAATTATTAAAAAGGTTATTGAGGGTTACATGTCAAAGATAGATGAGTAATTGGTCAGTATATACACTATATGTATATTTAAAAATTTGGAGCTCTTGTCACCATTTCACCATATCAGTCCCGTGTTTTAGAAGTTCATGGTTCATCATTCATGACATTTAATAGAGGAATTCAGACTGAATCATAAAGGTCACAAAGCAAAATTGATCTTAATTGGCTTGTTGTAATCAAAATGCTGTTATGTGCTAAATGAATGCTCTAATGTGAGCATTAAAACATTCATTAGCCTGAGAGAATGAAGGATAATTACCAAGGATGCAATTACTGGAGCGAGCACCAATGAAAGCCCAAGCAAATCTCCATTTGAGTAAATCCAAAATATTTGATAGTTGTTTTAAGCAAAAAAAAATTATTATTATTATAATTATTATAATTATTATTATTATTACTATTTATTATTATTAGTAGTAGTAGTATTTATCTAAAAAAAATCTAACAAATAGACACAAGAACAAAGTTGTTGTGCACATTTGATATACGGATGTAATGGTTTCTCTCAGTTTCTTCAAATGTCTTGGAAAGACTTTTCACAGGTGAGAAGCCACAAGTTGGTCCTTTGAAGTGGTGTTTACTTTCCAGTGAATGTTTTTATCAGGAACAAAATGTAGAAAGGGTCTCATGGTCAGGGCTAATGTCTTTCTTCAGGGACTAATGGGCTTTTAAGTGTTCTTTACTTCCAGCTCCACTGAAATGTGAATCTACCATTATGGCACTATACACTCTGCTATTAATGCTAATGTGAAGAGCAACTCTTGCATGTACTACACTAAACTCCATGCCACACTTCACTCTCATGTATTATTAATCTTAGCTGTTTGGAATAATCAAGAAAATGATGTATTTTTTATGTTGAGAGTTTGAGGCCACATAAATAATGTTAGGTTCCTTTTTACAAAGGCAAAGTTAATGTTATGTGTTTATTTTTCTTAACCTCAGTAGAATCATTTGTAAACAAAATTGTGTAACCCCTGGCTCCCAGTCAAGTTTATGTTTGTGGGCTGAGAAATGGATAGACAAAAATATAATCTGGTGTTTTGAAGCAGGTATGTATATATCCTCAGAGAGATTTCCTTCTTTGCTACCCTGATTCATGCACTAAAAATTAGTCCAATTTGAGAAGCATCTGCTCTGTGGGATCTCTGAGAGTGCACGCAGTGACAATGGCCCTCTGAAACAAGGCTCTTTCCTTCTCTTAATTGCAGTCACATGTCTGGTGGGAAAGAGCCCCCTGCCTGCACCACTATATGCTTGGAATTTGTCCAGAATCGCCCACACAGTCACTGAGCGAGCGCAGCCAGCAGCAAACACCCTCTAATTGCAAAGAGTGGAGCCCATGGCTGGAGTGCAGGCAGGGAGGGGGTGCTTGCCAGGATTCTGTGTTCTCACTGAAGGACAGCGAGTGCTTTCACATTTCAGGACAAGCTCAAAAGTGACATAGGCCATACAAAAATGGCCACATGGGAACATCGCAGATGTAATATGTTTTGGCTGAACTCAATAGCTTGTTTCCAGGACTAATGGGTAGATGTAAAATGTCCTTTTCTATCTGGACCGTCAGAAGATAGTTCATTGTTTTGGATTGGAAACATTTGTTAACATCTGTCTGCTGCTTAGTGGACTGATAAAGTGAATGTCATCTGATAATTGTACTTCCAGAGCCTTTGCTTCCTGTTACTTGAGAACCAATATAATTTAGGTACTAACAAGCTTGTCGGTCCTTTTTATAAATGTCAGTCATGTTCCGCTCGTACTCATTGATTCTGATGGTACTTTACTGTACTAAACACTGCTGGTTTATTTTGATGACTCTTGATTTCTGAGTTGAAGCTGTTGCATCCTAGGCTGGGTTAGTTTGACAAAATATTGTGTCAAAAAGTTTGACCTATAGTTGGGTCAGAGATAACTCATGTCATTTTTCCACAGTCCCCCCATTTTAGTTGACCAAATCAGACCTGAATGGATCACTGCTTTAGGGATGTGAGTAAAGGTAAGACAGTAAAAACAACTTGCAGAAATAGTTGGCTTTTTAACTTTAGTTTGCACTAGACCAGGGATGTCCAATACTGGTCCTCAAGAATCACTATTCTGCATGTTTTACTTGTTGTTTTTTCTTCAACACACCTGATTCAGTGGTTAAGCTACCTTCTCAAGTTCAGCAGAAGCCTGTTAATCAGCCATTCATTCAAACCAGTTGGGTTTGAGCAGAGAAACCTCAGTTAGTTTTGTTTTTCAATTTATTAGATGATGCTAGCTAGCTGATGCTAGCACCAACCCAAGTTGTAATTAGCTAATAGCACAGGTTTTGTGTTGTTCTCTTTATTAGACTGAATAATTGAATTAGACTTATTAGTAAGTCTAATTCAATAAAATAATAACTTTAACCCAGTTTTGGGGTCAAAAACTTGGGTTGAACTTATAACCCAGCCCTGCTGAGTTACC
This sequence comes from Anablepsoides rubrolineatus, assembly GCA_031762495.1. NCBI lineage: Eukaryota > Metazoa > Chordata > Actinopteri > Cyprinodontiformes > Rivulidae > Anablepsoides > Anablepsoides rubrolineatus. The sequence goes on along the minus strand of JARVGW010000624.1, from coordinate 19,209,871 downwards.
CTGGGTTGCCTCAGTCCAGATTTGTGCATTACAAATTGGGTTGTTTTTCAACCCTGCAGCTTTTATTATGTTTCCAACCATTGTTGACAACATAAAACATTTAAACAACTTTCAGCAAAACTGGCATTAATAGTTAAATCCTTCCCTAATCTGACAAACTACCATTGTCTCTCGAGACTGCATAGTTTTGTCTTCCACATTATCCTGTATCCTCAGGGAGACCTATGGAGTCAGTTTTACTGATTTGAGACAGCCTTGGAAAGGCCTCCATCACAGGAGATGTACTGCTGCCATGTCATTAAGCTGCCACTCTACAAGGCTGCAGTGTACACAAGGTCAGGGTGCAGATTTATGTTTCCGCTTAAGCAGAATGAACAGTGCCAGAGCTATCTAGGGTTTTGGGGAAATGAACCTTTTCATCACATTGATTTCCCAAAGCACCTGGAAAAAAGCTTTGTCAGCCGTGGCATTTGGGTCTGATTGTGACGGATCTACCCACAATATGGGCCTCTAGCCTGGATTGGATTCTGGTAGTTTGGTTTCCTGGGCGTATGATGTTTGAGTAATAGTCAACACTTACCTTTGAGTTTTCCAAACCTGTGCACGTCTTATTTCATCAATATGTCTGGTTCCATTTGCTCTGTAATGCCGGTGGCTGTCTAACAAAATTGCATCAATCAAGACCATCTTTTGTTTAACTAAAAGCTGTTGCTTGAATTCAGTATTTCAGCGACTGACATTTAGATATATTTCAAATTTGAACGGTAATGTGATGCTCATATATTACACAAAATGAGCTGAATACTTAAGGCTTAAATGTCATTTGAAATTATCAGTGGTCTGTATTGCATTAGGTCACTCTTTGGTATTTAAAATGGGACTTCACATCTATTGAATAGCCGACAAAGTTAAAAGGCCTTTTATAGAGTTGATCATTTCAGAGAATATCAATTGAGCTTAATTCTCAGCGGATCCAGTTGCCAAATAGATCTTAAAAAAAACTTTCAAAAACTTTGAGCACTCCTTCTGCAGCATAATGCAGGAAGCTTAAAAAAACTATGTTCAGAATGTTTGCTCCATCTATCCATTTTCTTTACTCTTTTTTTCAGCATGTTTCAAAAATAACTGATTTTCTTTTTGCTGTTATGGTTATCCAAATTTGTTAATAGTAGAAAAGGAGATTTAAATAGGTTTTCTGAAATGATATCTGATTTTTATTTTTTTATTTTTATTTTATATTTATTTTATGAAAACATACCAAGGGAATGGTTCTGCAGAAACTTGGGGGATTTCAATGTCATTTTTAATCGTTTTTGACAACACTAAATGTGTTGCAGCAGACATCATCTTAAGCTGATCACACCTACTGGAATAAGCTGCAAAATTTCACTGTGAACTCCTACAGATTTTAGGCAGCTTGTCATTTTACCAGAAAAAACGGAAACAGCAGGTTTCCATCAACAAATCCCTGTTACAGAACAGAGACAAAACATTTATCAGCATCTCAAAGGTGTTTGCTCTTCAAGAAACAAGGGGCTAGGAAGAAGAAAAGCTGCCCCCCCCCTCTTTTTTCTTTATGCGTTTCTGAGTTAGAGGGATATAGGCCATGAGAAGTGTGTCATCTTGTTCACAGCTTTGATCCTCCCTGTCTGTAATTCCATATCTTCAGTTCCTGTGCAATGTTTGCTTAGACCTCATCACCTCTGCATTGCATCCATCCACGAAAGGCTTTGCTGTTTTCTGCTGAAGCCTCTGGGCATTTTCAAGCTGTGTAGTGAGGATGCTTAACTACAAAGAACAGCTTTGTTTCAGGATGATGTTCGCAACAGCAGGACTATCAAATGTTTGTATTAAACCTCGTAGCACATAATAAGCTAGTGCCTGATGGCACAGCTTGTTATTAAATTTTAATTGTAGCTTGAAGATTGTTTTATTTACTCTTTATTCTTCTAAAATTGAAAGCCTTTATTTGCAAACTTCTTTCATGAGTCAGTCTTTATTCATTTTTAGCATCTGTGTGAATATACGATAATGATAATCAAATAATATGGCATAACGTAATGAAGAGCAGTATGGCTGATAATCAGCTGTGTCTGTGTAAAATCTCATAACCATTTTAGCCAATTTAATTTAATTGCGAATCCTGTGTCAGCTGTTTATGTTTATCCTTTAAATCAAAAAGCCTATCTTGATCCTGCACAACACTTTTCGTTGACTAAAATAATTAAATCCTGATCAGCAACTTCTCCTGCAGCATTTTGCCAGTTTTTCTCTAGACTGAGTCCAGTTCAATAGAGTTCAAATTACCTCACATGAAAGAAGGTCTCAGGAGAGAGCTGGCCAAGCCTAAAGGGATTTAGGATTAAGAATGCGTAATTTATTCAACAAAGAGCACTTTGCCTCCTGCCCTCTGTGGTTGGTCTCTTAAACTTGAACAGTAAGAGCAGGTGACTTTGAATTTAAAACTGTAAAAGAGATGACGGCTATGAAATGACCCTATTCAGTTAAAACCTGAGGTTTTTAGGTTTATGGAGGAGTAATCACATTTATATGCACACTGGAGAAGAATTCCAGCAGAGAAATCCAGCTCAAAAAGGTTTTAATTCATGATATGTTGTAAGTATTAGTAATATTGAAGGACCTTTTTAGGTTAACACCTGTGCTGTTCCTTTATGTTTTACATTAAAGGTTTTTCAGTATTGGTGTATTTTCTGGTTTAAATTATATCAAGAATGTTTAAACAATGTTTAAAAGTACAATTGAAAATGTTATTTTCAATTTAGTTTTATTTTACTTCAATTCAGTACCATTTATAATAATTCTATATGATTGTCGTCTTGTAATGATAATTTAAACATATGTCAATTATTCAAAATGTCATTATTTCTTAGGCTTTTTCCACAATGTAGTTCTGATGGAATTGATTTTTATTTCTTGTTCTTTAACTGTTGGCCATGAGAAAAACAGTAAGAGGATATGAAGTCTAGTATATCCTAATGCGTATAATCTGTCATTTCAAAGTTTTCATGCCAAAATGTTGTTTTTTGAGAAATGACAGTGGCCATTTTTTTCAAACTTTGTGAAAGACATTTTGCACATTTTATAATTTAAGTTCTTGTGAAATGTGTTGGTGCTCATACGTTGAGAATGATTCTACCCTAATTTTAGCTCAATGTATATAAAACTGACTGCAGTATAGCAGTTTTTGTGTTTGCTAATGTTATTTGTGAAATAGGGATGATCCATCTGTTGTAAATTACTTTCTGAGAATTTCTCTAAAATCTGTCCAGACAAGTAGTTTGACTTCAACAGGTAATCAAGAATAATAAAATGCCATGTAGTGGAATTAAACTACAACATGACAAACCAAGTCACTTACAGACATATAAACAAGTATAAATGTACCATTTTGCCTTAATAAATGACGGATATGCTTTCTGCTAATATTACTTAAAACTTTCTGGTGTGCTTTATGTGAAAAGTGTGTTAGTAAAGTGAAGGTTAACATGAGAGTAGTGAGATCAGCTATGTCTGGAGACAGTGGCTATGGAAAAACAAAAACAGGAGGCAGAACTGGAAGATGTTGAGGTTCTCCTAGGTAATGACAAGGATTGAAAAGAGTTAGGAATTAGAAAAAGAAATAGTTTGGTTATGTGCAGAGGTGGGACAGTCATAGTAAGTTTGTCAAGATGCAGCAGCCAGAAAAAGACAAGGAGGATGGCCAAAGATGAGAGAGATGGATGCAGTTAGAAAATATATTAAGGTAGTTGGAAGTAGGACAGAAGATGCAGGAGTTAAAAGGGGTCCAGACCCACCCAGCCTGGGATTTTTGCCTATGATTGGTTGCTACAGCCATCTTAAATTAAATTGACTATAGAAGTCAATAAACTGCATGTTCACTTTTTGAAAGTTTCATTAAAAAAATTCTGCTGGTTCATGAGATATTTTGGTAATACAACAGACAAACAAACAGAGACACAAGCAAAAACATGATTACCCTGTCGCCTTTGGCAGCGAGCAATAAAAATGTCTCATGCACCTTTTGCTAAACGTGTTAAAGTGTAAATCGATATTTGGGAAACATCTGATTATCAGAATAAATGTATTAAAATGTAGGATTAGTTTTTTTCAGCTCTTGTGCTTCAGCTTCGTTCAGTGATGCCTTTTGTACTTTTACTGAAAAAGCCCTTCAGTCTAGCATTTAATCATAAAGACGGTGTTTCAAACCGATGGCTCTGGAATGTGTTTGCAGCATTTGACAACTATTTTATTTGAAATAACTTAGAGCACCTTGGGTTTCCAGCTTCAGTCTGGTAAAGGTCAAATGGATCACAAATGGCATCTCTATGCTAGATTCCTGGATTTATTGTGAATTTGCTTAACATTATTTTTTTTGTCTGTGCTCTCTGTAATTTTATCACCTTGTAGCACTGAGGGATCACAGAATTGAACTGGTGCGAGCCTCGTCACAAGAGCTCACCATTAGAATCAATGACGTCAGCCTGTCAGACGAGGGCCAGTACACATGCTCACTCTTCACCATGCCTGTCAAGACCACCAAGGCCTTCCTCACTGTTCTGGGTGAGCATGCCCATTTAGAAGAAGGTTTCCCAGGCCAGTTACTTGTGGTTATTTATTTTTTTGCATTCTGACACTTGAGCACATACACTTTTATTAATTTAATAAATAAATACACCGTACATAAAACCATATTGTAATTATATTTGTGTGCATCACAGGAGTGCCAAGTCGACCAGAGATCACAGGATTTACCAAGCCAGCCGTGGAAAAGGACGAAATCACCCTGACATGCACCACATCAGGCAGCAAACCTGCTGCCAACATCCGGTGGTTCCGAAATGACAAGGAGGTCCAAGGTAAGCTTATGGCATGGATTTAACAGAGCATTGTATCCTCTGTTACAGCTTGTGGCCCCTGGGAGACACCCTTACTGTCAAGTCATTCAACTGCTGCATTCCTTTGTGCACATATTTATGCTCCGTTCCACTGGCCTGGGCATCACTGCTGTCCTTGTAAGCTGCCAGATGTTGCTGAAATGATCACAAAAACCGAATGAGACAGACAAAAAAAAGATTTTCATTCCAAAGTTAAATGCAGATTGCTAAATGCACTACAACATGTGCAGAGTTAGCAAATATATTTAAAATAGTTTGGTTGGTAGACCTTATCCGGGGTCACAGTTTTGAACAAGAATACAGTGCACTTCACAAATTGTCCATTTAACCGAGTCTTACAATCTTATATCCAGCCAAAAAGTATTTTTGAACTTGTTCTGAGACTGATTTAGCAGAATATGTTTATTAATCTTGTTAGTTTGGAAATATTTCTTTATTTCACAAAGTTTTACCAAGTGCAATTGTTTGTGGCAGATTATTACACTTAAAGGGGACATATGCAAAATCCACTTAGCTGCTTAATACATTTTGTTAGAGTCTCTAGGAGGCAGAAAAGTTGAATTTATATTCTGTTTGGATAATATTTTTCAGCCCATTCAGTTTTCTTTATTTTCAATGACTTTTTCTGAAGTATTACGTCAAATTATCTGCAAAATAATTTCCGTAGAAGGTCTGGACTTACCAACTACAATTTCCTCGCATTAAATCTCCTCTGGTTCTGGGTCAGACTCTGGTTCCTTGTAAAGGTGGATGAACAAGTCTTTTGTTGTTGACATCTTTTAATTAAATTGTAAGTAAAACGTTTCTGCAAGCTAGAAAACACTAAACCCCTCTCTCAAACTGGACAGGACCCGTCTGGAATCCAGAGGGGGCGTGGCTTGAAGCGTCTTTTTCTTCTTCATATATTTTATTGGCGGTTGGCAAACAACTTGTGGCATGCATTACCACCACCTACTAGGTGTGGGTCAAAATGCTGCATTAAATATTTTCTCTGACTCTTTTTGTACTTGTATTTGCTAAATTCTTTTCCATATTTAATTGTTAAAAAGAAAAAATATATATACATACATACATACACACATACATACATACACAAAATCATATTCTGTCAATTAACTTTGTTTTCTTGAAGAATCTAATTAAAATGTTAATACTTTTGCTTCCTGAATTTTTCTGTAATAAATTTGACATATTGAATGTTTTTAATCCTTTTGAATTCTTACATCATGTTTCTTCTCCTTTTCTCATATCTTTTACATATTAATATTACATGTTCTATTGTTTCTGTCATTCCGCAATACTGACAGTTTCCATTTTCATGTTTTTTTATTATAAAGAGTGTGTTATTAAGTCCGGTGTGTCCCAATCTCAATCTAGTTAATAATCCCTCTTCCTTACTGTTTCTCCTAGTTACTCTCATTTCTCCCACTTTTCTTTAGATCTTATAAAACCATCTTACTTTGTTTTCTTCGTTCCATTCTTTCTGCCACTTTTCCTTCAGTTTTTGTTTGACCAGACTGTTTGCCTCAGAGTTACTTGTATTTATTCTGAAGTTGATTTGTCCTGTTGTTGCCCTTTTTGCTGTCCTATCTGCTGCTTCATTTCTCTCCACCCCAATGTGTGCTGGTACCTATATGAATGTCATTTCTAAACCCATCATCTGTATTCTGAATAATGTTTGCTGTATTTCTAATGATATGTCCGGTCTGCTTTCTGAATGGCTGTTCTGTATACTTGTAAGTGCTGAGCTTGAATCTGAACAGATTAATGTTCTTAATGGTCTTACCTCTTCTACCCACTGTACTGCTAATAATATTGCTGACATTTCCCCGGTGTATACTGACAGTTCATTTGTGATTCGTTTAGCTTGTTTTGTATTAAATTCTGGTCTGAGTCTTTTGATGCATCAGTATAAATCTGAACATATGATATGTCTTGAAATGTCTTAAAGAAACAGTAACACAAAACCAGCTGCTTTGAGAGACTTATCAGAAAAGTGGTGAAAGAGGTCCTGGTAAAGTTAAAATAAGGAGGAAATCAGACCAAAGCATTGTAGTTCCACTTTATAAAAGACCCCAACTGAATTATTTAAATGTGAAAAGGAAGGATTTAAAAGCATTTGTCTACTTTAAGTTGATTAGGAGGTTCAAAAAACAACTGAAATACATTATTGGAAATAAAAAGCTGGCATTGCAGCTAAATAACTTGTAAATATAAAATTGTAAATATTACTGTAAAAAGCATCCAACAAAATATTACAAATGGTAAAAGTAAAAGCCTAGCATTCCTTGAAGAAATGCAGATTACTCAGCCACAAATTTTTACACTAAGGCCATCTTTTCATGACACACACAGACATGGGTAAACTGTCACCTTTGACAGCAGGTGATAAACATACTTGTAGAAACAGTACATCAGGCACATGAGATAGTGAAACCTGTGCTTAACATTACAAACCAGATCAGGTTTTCAGTGGTTAAACAGTGCCTCATAAGTTTCTTCTTTTTAAACTGTGTAAAGTTCCATGCGTATTATTTTTAAAACTCCTTTCCTGGAATTGTTTCTGCTTAAAAAAAAAAAAAACTAAATTCACGAAAAAAAAAACAATAGCTGTAGAGTGTTCTTCCCTTGCTTCATGACAGAGATGTGCTGCACCAAGCTCTTTAATATAATGGTGCCTGCTGTGGAGGCTCAGTGTGACAGTTGCTCTTTATAGAAGATTTGCACCAGAGAGTTTTTTTCTTGGTGGTTCTGTCTGTGTCTGCCCAACATGGCATGATGATTGATGGGAGAAGGGCTGAGATATGAAGTTTTCTTGTTGAAATGACATGCACGTAGCTTCCTGAAAGGCCAGTGGAGAGCTGGCACACGGCATCACAACCAGACTTGCTGTCCATCTCAAGAGGCACTGAGATCTCTTTTGTACTTTATTTTTATATAAAAAAGCACAATTTAAGATAAACCTTAAAGCTCAAAAATCGATATTCTTGGTATATAAGATGTGTTTCCTTACATTTACTGCATATCTGATGGCAGAAATGGCATCTATGTGAGCTGAGTGAACACTATATCTCTGAAAAGGATCAGGCACCAAGTCTGCATCAATCTGGTGTCTGGTATACAGGTGTGTTTTATTAGTTTTGCTTGTAGGTTCTGTGCTGTTCAGGCAAACAGATCTGTATGCAAAGTTGATAAAGAACATTTCAGAAACTGGAGGTCTTGACTTCAAAACCTAATTTCCATGTCAAAGTGTCAGAGATGGGGAATGTCAATCAGTGCTCCGGGATCTAAGTTTTGTTTTATTTTTTGGGTGCAGCTTTAAAGCTTTCTTTAGTGAGCATGTGCTAGGAGCAGCATGTTTTGCCATTGGTTCCTCTGTGGAAGATTGTTGCCGCCAGTGTCTGCTGTCAGTCAAATTTATCCCCACTGGGGGACCAGTGTATAAAGCTCCAAAGAGGACAGCAGGTGTAATAGCAAAAAGATGTCGTATTTATTTCATGCTCTGATGATTTTTTTTTTGACAATTTATATTAGAACACAGCATTGCAAACTTCAAAGTGCAACTGTCATCTGAAGTAAAGTAATTTGTTTACCTAGTATAGAGATATACAAATTTCTTGTGTTGCTGAATGGCAGCTAGGCTTCAATTTATAATCTGCTGATTAAAAATCCACCCACCACCATCCCCCTCTTTGCATACACAAAGTTTTCTTTTCTCTATGACACAAAGACAAATAACAATTTTCTGTTCAGAGTAAGGTCAGATATTATTGCCTTGAAATCCAGACAATTAAGAACTACAATGTAAAATCTGCCTCCTTCACTTTTCATCTGACAATAGCCTTTTTTTGTTAGAACTGCAGTTTGCTTTTACACATTTTAACAAAAATGTTTTCATAAATCTTTATATTTTCCTTAGTTACTAGACACATTTGTTATTTATATGTCTCTTCAGACATTCCTGACATGTTTCGACGTATACTTCCATCTTCATCAGCTGTGACACCTCTGATCAAGACGGAAGAATACGTCGAAACAAGTCAGGTATCTCTGAAGAGACATATAAATAACTAATGTGTCTAGTAACTAAGAAAAAAATTAAGATTTATCATATATAGACACAATGAACTTTATTGGTTTTCATAAATTTTACTTTTACTTCAATTTTGCCAATTGAATTATGTTTCATTTCTTGTAACAATTGGTTTAGCTGAAGGAAATCATCCAATGAATATTTGCACATCTTAAATATGTAAAAGAGATTATGTAAAAAAAAACAAATGTTCATTTAATTAAAATATGATCAAATGTTGGTAACATTAAAGAGACCAGTTGACAAAAGTTGATCTGGTCACCAGACAAGTTGGCTACCTTAGAAAGTGTTTTTGAAAATTTCCAACAGACTTCCTGGGTGGTTATAAAAAAAATAAAATGAAAATACAAATCATCATATTGTACAATTTTAGTCCACCTGTTTCAGCCAAGAATAAAATATAAAACAATCTCACATATCAAGCAGCCTCTGCTCTTATACCCTAAAATGGTTATTAGGAATAAATTGACTGAAGAAAGTAAAATAAAATTGATTACTAGAACAATTGCTAAAAAAAACTGTAAAAAGAAAACAGGTAAATGGATTTGAGTTTTACACATTGTTATACCCAATAATTAAAAGAAGCAGAGTAAAAATAAAAAAAATAGCTAAATAAATATCACAATAATTATTTGAAGTTGCAAATATTAATTAACAGGTTGAAAATATGTGCTGAGAAAAAGGTTCTCCTTTTTAAAAACACAGTTTGAAAATGAAACTGGTTTTATAAAAGGAAAAATTTTGTAACAAAACAAATTGACATAGTAAACACATTAACCGTAATTATTACAATCTGAGGGGAAACGAGCAATCAATTTGATGATATGCTAATATTGGTTAGAAAGGCCTTGACAATGTTTTTAAAGCAATCCAAAGCTTTTCATTGTGGCATCTCATTATTAAAACTGATTGTGGGGAGGTGATCGCAGGAGTACGCATATTTGCCTGAATTCAACTCTGCTGGCCTCAGAAGACATCGGTACAAAGCAGATGCACCTGGGCGTATTCCCATTCTTATGAAACCTGGCACAGTATTCTCTCTGGCGACGCCATCAACCGCCTCGAAAGAGACTGACAGCTTCTCTGTTGCAGCTTCAATGCTGCAGGCGGCTCAACAAATAAAAGGAGAAGCAGCAGAGATTTGTGTTTAGTGCCACAGAGGTGCTTCCTGTGCCCCCTCTGTACTTTCAGGCACTATTCAGGGCACGTTATTCTTACCTCTAACTGTTGTTGCTTTTGATTTTAAAGCTTGTTCACTTTTCGCAGGCACAACAATTGGTTTAAATACATTTTTAAAAGGAGATAATTTGCAAATTCCAAAAAAATTCCAATTTGACCAATTAACTTATTTTATCCAAGTAAAAAGTACATTTGCTCAAAATACACATTTTTCATGTACAACTTATTTCCTTACATTAGTACCTTTTAGAGAAAGAAGGGTCATTTAAAAAGTAACAAAAACGTTGTCAATAATAAATTGTACAGTATAAGTACTGTCATGACGAGTGCTTCCAACAGCCCAATAAAATAGTAATATTTTCCAAATAACAAAATCAGAGAAAATGTGAAATGAAGCAAGTGGAGCAGATCAACCCAAATTATTATATTATTACATTATTGCAAAGAGCTTTTTTTTTTAAGTTTTTTTGTTTTTGTTTTGCTTTTTTGCGTGAGGAGAGGGGAAATATACAGCATCAACAGAGGTCTTTCTGAGGCAAGTGTTAGGTAATATCTTTCAATTTTTGTTTACAAAAAAACATACCAGAACCCTTAAAGTTACTGGAATATATAAGAACTCCAATGTAACCTTCCAATAAAAAAAAAATCTCAAGCTATAGGTGAATAGGGAATGGAACTGAAACAAAAGAGTGAAAGGAAGGAAAATTTTGACAACCTCTAAATTTCACCCAACTCTTCAGATGGAGTGTGTCTGATTGTTTGAGTGGGATATTTGAGCGATGGTCCTGGAGGAGCAAACGCACTCAACCAACCACGTCAACGCTCACATAGCCCTCCGTTCTTTATTCTACTTTACCTTGACATTCAAAAGGGCAACAATTCTCTCAGTCAAACAAAAGGACAGAGGAAAAATAACACCATAATTTGTAATTTCAGAAAAAAATCATTTATTTTTTTTTATTTTCTAACTGTCTTTATATAAACCATTGTTCAAAAAGAGGTTTGCTTGGAACATTTTTTTATGAGGTTTTCATGAGTATTCACAAGCTGGTTTACTTTCTGACACTCTGCAGGGACTGTGGAGGTCAATGCCACAGGGAAATCCTTCACAGTGAAGAGTAGCCTCCAGTTCCAGGTGAATAAACAGGATGATGGTGTCGCTTACACCTGCAGTGTGGAGCACGTGTCTCTGTCCAATCCCTACATGACAACTGAGGTCCTGGAGGTCCACTGTGAGTACAGTCAGTCCACAAAGATGATTTAGGCTTAAGATTGGCACTGAATAGAAATACAAAGATGAAGATTACATTTATGTCTGCATGTTTAGCTTTGCATTTGTGCTGGATTAGTAGTGGATTAGTTTGCAGGTAAGGGATTTGTACAAAAAACAGAAAGAGGATATAGGCTAGAGCTAAAAGCTACCCAAAGGACAAAGAAGCTTACAGTTTTGCACCATGTCAGTGTTAGAATTAAAGCCTCTAATACAGTAAATCTATAGCGTTAAATTTTGGAAACTTCTTTGCAGATGCTCCCCAGCTGGAGATCACACATTCACTGATTCTTCCACAGGAAGGACAGTACTTCAAACTGGAGTGTGTTTCCATAGGCAATCCAATGTAAGTTGCAACGTATTTTCAATATTTTGAATACTTGCAAACATTCAAAAGATAAAACCAGGACTAAAGATTGGATTCCTTTTCATTTGTCTTTTGTGTGGTTTGCTCATTGTAAACCCTTGAAGATGAGCTAAAACAAAGCATTGACTACATATTTTTTGCAGACCAGAACCAGTACTGTGGTCCAAAGATGGAGGAGAACTGCCAGACATTGAGCGCATGATTGTGGAGGGCAGAGAACTAACCATCACCACACTAAATAAAACAGACAATGGCACATACCGCTGTGAGGCCAGCAACCACATGGGCACCAACTTTGCTGAATATATCTTGTTTGTATATGGTGGGTATTTCACAGAGAGCTTGTTATGTTGAGTGTGATCAGTTTTCTTGTGGCTTCATGTGCACTGGTTTACATCCTACCTAACTCACAATGGATGTTCATTACAAAGATCCAAAAAATTACATGAGTGTATTTAGCTTGTACAGAGTTACAAATCTAATTACCGACTTTTTATTTAACAGCTTCCAATAAGGAAACATTTACTGGAAGTCTCTGATAAGTGTAATTAAATTTAAGCTCAGTCCGAGCTTTTGGCATCATGGTTTGCTTACGTGCAGTTACATATATTTAAAAACTTAGTTTCTTTCATATTAATGTTACAAAATCAATTGTCTTTTTTTTAATATAAATATAATGTTAATATTGAGAAACATCCATTTATGCAGTTTATTTTTTTGACTTTTGTTGAGGAATCTCACTGTTCTAAATAGAAACTGTAAAACCAAAGCCACATGATCTCTTTGGGTGATGCCACTGTTTTTGGAGGCAGTACTGAGATAATTAGGAAAGTGTAGAAAAAAAACCTTCCTGTCAAAAGGAGAAGTATGCCTTTTAATGAGTAGTTGGTGTTGTCAGAGGGTTTATTTTAACACAGACATGGTGCTTAAATTTTACCACACAGATAGTGAATGCTCATCTAAGTCTTCTGGTTATAAAATGGACAAATGATGGAGATGTATGGTGCTAGTCCCTTAGATTATCAACTTGCCATATTCAAATATAAATATATGAATACTGTTACTTTTTAGGTCTTTTCTTTTTTTTTGGTTGAAATTGTTGAAAACTAAAAAGCTATCTAAAAAATGATCATCACTAGTCAGCAGATTTGTACTCCAGCACATTTTCAGAGCTTATTACCCCTTTCAAATATTGATTTGGCATACTACAGTTTAATTGTTTACTTACAACTTACATACCTGCCTATAAGTGCATAGTTTCTGGATTCTTTTTGTGGGAAAAATGTAAAAACAATTGTTAGATTTTGTACACTTTAGTTTAAGATTTGTAATGTCTGATAAATTGTTCATTACCAAAACAATGAATGAGCTGAGAGAATAAAGACAGGAGATGTGTCATTCATGTTTATCAAATGCAGTTATATGAAAAGGAGTGAAAACAATAAAACAAGAGAAAATATTTGAATTAGCCTAAGTAGTTTGTTTTTTGCTGATTGTTTTTTTACAGTCCTACAAAAGAGCCCAGTTTATTTGAAGCAATTCTTGTCCTTGTAGTGTTGGGATTTTTTGGACTCCCAAACAGTTAGTCTACTTGATGCATGGCCATGTCTTTGTGAACTTTAAACTACAGAGGTTCTGGTTTGAGAAAAAGGAAAGTGGAGAACAAGGACAATGACATACTATATGCTCTCAGCATATCTGTGTCTCCTGTTTCAATATGCTCTTTGAATAGTATTAGACAAAAAATTCAATACAATCTATATTATATTGTTGTATTTAGCTACCCTGGGGTGATTTAAAGTTCTATTCATTTAATTTCACAGCCAACTTTAAGATATTTGCTTTATTAAAAAGAAACTTGTTGACTGGGACTGTGAAATTTATATGTGCGTATGAGCTGTTTTTTTTTCTTTATTTGTGTGAAAATAACTGAGGGGGACAAAATGAACCTGAAACCTTTAGAAGCACTCTCCAAATAAATACAAAGGTTCTGGTTGCTAGGGAAAATGAAAAATTGAGCTAAGCAGGTAAAAGATGTGTGAGACAGGCTCATTTCCACTGATGATGACACTCATTCTTCAGAGCTACATTGTGTCTGGCTGAATACTCACCCAGTCTTTTTGGATCATCTCAGACTCTAAACCTAATTTGCTAATGACAAGAAAGCTGAGAAGCCATAAATGTCACCCATCTGCCACAATTTATCACTGTCTGAAATTACCCTGCCTAATAAACTGGCTTGGATACACCTAAAAACAGCACAAGGACTGTTGAACAGGTACTAGTTCTGTTAAATACACATGAAAGACTATTTATAAATCTGTAGTCTCACATTTCCCTGTCATTGATCCTGCATTTTCACAACCCATTATCTGTATGGGGAACTGTTCACTGAATAATCTACAATTTCTTACAAAAATAGCAAAGACAAAGGCAAAATCTGAAAGCATAAGTCATCCATTCTAAAAATATAAATAAAAAATGACCCTTGAAACACTGGTGACCTGTCCAGGCTGTTGCCATCTCTAGTCTGATGATTGCTGGAGACATGGGCACTGGCTCCAAACCCTGCATGGAAAGATAACAGATGGATGTCTAAGACACTTTTGCAGCTATTGTAGTTGTATGTATTTTTTTTTTTCTAGTTTAAAATCACAACGATAAAAAGCAAGAATAAGCCCTCACCAGTCGTGCCCGGCTGAACTGTTTAATTGTTCTTTAGGTTATGCCGTCTGCTCCCAACAGTGTTTGCTCATTTGTTCCTATTTTAAATTAAGTAAATAATTTTCACCTTAGTGCCTCCATCCCCAGCTGTCATACCTCCTCGCCTCCAGTTCCCCTACCTTCTCTCTGCCACTCCTCAAATTCAGGCATTACCACATCACACTTAGGCAGTCACAGCTGCATTCACAGGTACACTTTCACCCTCACTGAGCCCCAACAATCCCCCCCCCCTTACACACACCTCCCCAACCCATTGAACAATATACTGAACACAAAGCTGATGATTGATGAACTAACAGCCAAGCTTTGAGCTAGAAAATAGCATTGTTTTACTTGATGTATTCAATGCAATCTCTTTTTCCTTTTTCTTTTTCTGCACACAGAACTGTTTTCTTACTATTACAGATTTGTTCAAACATTGCAGGAGTAAGATACTGCATCATTCATTTACTGCTTGTGAACCACTGCACAAATGTATTTGCAGAAGCAGAAAATAGAAAACAAAACAGAAAATAAATGTTTTGGTTTTTGTTCTTACATTCAAAGGTTTCTGTCAGATCTGATGAAAGTACATTATTGTTAGAATGTTTATCAAAATCACTTGCATTGGAGCAATGAATACCAGAGTACTGCAGCAGATAAGACCTTTTCTTCAAGCAAAGATGCAACAAACACAATAACATACTGTGTAACAGCAGGGTGTTACAGTATAAACAAACGGTTGCCTTAAGTGGAGAGAAAAACTGGAAGTCCTCAGGTCAAAATGAGACTCTATCTTATAAGGTTGTGAAGAATGAAAAGGTTAAAAATATTGTGCAGTTTTCAGATCAAGACTGATGAACCAACAAACCAGACAGATTTGTGATAGATACAGTAACTCAGCTTAACATGGTATCTCACTGGACTGCAGCTGCCTAACAACATTATGAGGGAGTCTCTTGTATGTTTTGCAACTGTTGCAGGATTCTTAATATTCTCACATTAGGAACTATGTTGCTTGAGTTTTGAACATATCAAAAAAGGTTTGCAACAACTTTTCTGTTGAAATTGTGTCTCCAATTTATTTCAAACAGATCTGAATTTAGCCACAGGTGTCTCCAACCCGGTTCAAGAGGGCTAGAGCTGTATTTTGACACCTGCATGGGAGCCCTGCTTTGACAGAAAACGTTTGAGGCAAATGTCAAGGTTTAAAATCAAAACACACTGATTCCAGATAATAATTATTGGAAAACTGGTCCAAATCTTCATTTCAAAAGTGCACTTCAGTAAATTAAATCATGAACGTGGCGGTTACTGCCAAGCTGGGATCAAAGCATGCCAAAGTGGTGGTAGATGGACAATAAAATAGTGCAGTTTGGCAAATTGTAGAATCAAAAAATAGGCCATGATGCTCATAAACTGACCACTTAAAATGTGGCTGTGTGGCTCAGTGGTCATTTGCTTGCAAACATTCAGACTGTAGCTGAAAAATCCTGTTTTTTCTCACAATTTGTTTCTGCAAATTTTAGTCTCTAGAACTAGTCTCCCAACAGTGGCAGCTCAATGAGATATCACCTTTAGTTAAAGTGTGCAACAAAAGGTCTACAGTAGAAGAGGATCTTTACATGTAAATTTAGGTGCAGGCCTTGAGCTCTGTAAGAAAGTACATCAGTTTATATTTTGCTGCTTTTCTAGATAATATATCCTGTCATTTCAGCTTAGGATGCATTTGGCTCTGACAGTAGACTTCACTTTCTGTCACTTCTGCGCCCCAAGCTAAGATCATGCTAATCTTTTGTGTTTTGCTTTGAATGTTGTGGTCACCTTTTTATCATGGTGTATTTCCACTCGTCTTCCCTTACTGCTGTCACTGTCTACAACCATGGCAACAGCCAAAGACTTTCCAGGGCCTTCGACAGGTAAATATTCAAGTAAATGATCATTGCAAGCCAAATTTAGTGTGTGTGATGCTGGATCTGGCTCGGGGTCAGGACACATCATGGCCTCACCCTGCATGAGCCAAATCATCAACATGCATGGATGCTCACTCTGTTGACACCAGCTGCTTTCTCCCCAGCCATGTCAGGGACTGCATAAGATATCACACAACGTGTTTTTATTTGAGTTTGTCATTGTCAAATGAAATGGATGGTTCCGTTTGAAATGAACTGGGCTGAATATAATATTTGTGGTGGTGGCAATGATGCGATCACGTGGGCGTTGAATTCAAATGAAGATCAAAACATGTGGTGTACAGATTTCACATGACATTGTTTTTATAAAGTATTTGATGTTTATCATACTTTGTGATCATAATTCCTATGTGGATATTGGAGGATGAGGTTACAGAAGTTAGAGTTTTATTTTGTGGGTCATATCTGTGCTGTAGAAACTTAAGTCTGAAATCATGTGAGATTGTGCCTTTAAAGAAGTGGATGAACACAGGTCTCCAGTTTATTTTTGTCTTAATATCTAAATACTGAATTATAAGTACGGCTAGCTGAGCTGCCATTGTCTTAATATGATGAAGTGACTGTATTTTTCAAAATGATGCATAGATGTAAAAGATGTAAAACCCTTCTATAGCATTTATCAAACCTTTTGTCCTTGAGTAATTATTACCACAAGTATTGATTTCTTTGAGTGGTATGCTGGTTGTTTTTTAACTAAAATATAAATATGGCACAAACAGCCACATTAGCTTTGCTGCTTAAAATTTATTAGCAGTAATGAACTATAAAATGTTTGACTGAACTTCTAAAAAAAAGATTATACCTTCTGTTACTTAAAAATCTTGATAATTGTAGGTGATTTTGAGAACTAATGCAAGAATGTTTTGTTATTTTCCAGTGCTTTTCAGATTGGGGGAGGGGGGTACTGTTTTAAAATTACCTTCAAAGATTATCATTAAATGATCACACTGTCAGTAGGGGCCAATAAGTAACAAGTACCACCTACCTAGAAAGTGGTTTGGATCTATAAAATGCCAGCAGCATGCCATCCAAGAGCAAGCTCATTCTGTGGAACTGGCCTATGCCAATAAACCCACAGTTGTGTGTTTAGTCATTCTTAATGTTGGTGCTGCATCGTTTTTTTGTTTTTTTTTGTAACCGTGTTGTATCTTTAATGTAATTTTTAGAATATTTTGTTTTATTTTCTTTCTTGTTTGTATCAAGATTAAACCAAGAATTTCCTACATGCAAATATTTTTACAGTGTGTTTGGGCATGTGTATTTATTTAATGTCCTTTGCTTGTCTTTTCAGTATTATTTGATAAGAAACATTAAACAATGCTCATCTCAATGGCAACGTGCACTGTTATGAAATATGCTTATATTCCCTGCTGACAGTCTATCAGCCTATTCACCTGCACAGATCATTATGTCCATCAACTTGCAGCAAAAATCAAGTTAATGCAATTCTTGTTTACCAGCCATTCTTTCAAAGCCTTATGTGTTCACTTGTGAGTCTCTGATAAAAACTATCTTGGTGTTTCTATTATGCATGGGATTTAAAAAAAAGCTGCATGTTTCACAACTTCATCTTTTGTTTTAAGTGTCACATTTTAAGATGCCGCAAATGAGGGTGGCATTACTTTAGCAGGTTTGCAGAAACATCCCATGCTGTTATTTCCCAGGTCACTTTGCAAAACTGAGCACGAGCCATAGCCATTCATCAGCTTGAGATAATGAGAGCACAAGAGGTACCGAGTAAAGACACAGCCACCCACAGTTTATTACAGCAAAGACACCAAAGCATGATCCAGCCTGAGAAAGCCCCAGCTCTTGTTCTGCCCTGAGAATGCCTTGTTTTAAATAACATTAGAAAAGTATAAAAAGACATGAGCCTGAGCTGGAAAACATTTGAGCGTGAGCAAGAAGAAGCATAGGCTCTGGCAAAATGACCAAATCATTTCTCCCAGATGAGACTTTGGTTTTTGGGATGTGATGGCGCTGGTAATGCCAGTTAGTTTGATTTTGCAGAGCTTAGTGGTTGTGATTATTTCTACTGTTTAGGCAGATTACAATACAGGCACTTGAAAGCAGCAGGTTCCTCTTAATATGACAGAAACTCATTTGGGAATGTTTGTTTGCAAGCATAAAGTCCCCATCTCTTTCTTTTTTCTTTCTTTTTCCAGAATAATTGCAGGAGCAAAAATATTTTACGTCCTCTTTTTTAATAAATGCTGACAGCTGCATGAAACATTGGCACAACATCTTGCAGATAACTTTATTCCTCCTTCCATCTCTCCTTCTCTTCTTTCAGATCCTAATGCTTTAGGACAACACGGACCTGACCATGCTTTAATTGGAGGCGTTGTTGCAGTCGTGGTCTTCATCACCTTGTGTTTGATAATAGTTCTCGGACGATATCTGGCTAGACATAAAGGTAAAAGAGATCACTTCCATTCCTTTTAATTTAAAAAGAAAACGCTCTGCACGTTTCAGCTGTTGGACTCCTGATTTGGTTCTGTGTCTCTACAGGAACTTATCTAACACATGAGGCCAAAGGATCAGAAGATGCCCCCGACGCTGACACGGCTATCATCAACGCTGAGGGCAACCATGTGCATGCAGAGGAAAAGAAAGAGTACTTCATTTAGACCTCTTGCCCTTCCTTCTTTGTTTCAACGTTCAACAAAAGACATGCAATTTTAAGCTGCCTCAGCATCAATACGTGATTCTTTTTATTTAACTGATTTTTCATTTGTCTGTTCTTAGAAAGCCTATGCTTGGATATGTTGGTTTCTCTAACTAAATCTCTTTTTTTTTGTTTAGTTTTATTGTTACCGATACAAATACACTGTTGGATTAGATTTCAGTTTTCTGGTGCCTAAATGCTGAACGTCTTGCTGCATTTGATTTGTTTTTCAGAACGGCATTAACATTTCACCTGATTCTATTTCTTACTTAAAGGTACTCATTGCAAAAAAACAAATCAAACATATAGAAGTTTTTCTGAATGATATAAAAATGAGGCACTTTGAAATATGATCTATTTTCTCTCATTTTGTTTCCATAGGTCAACAAACGCACATGGTAGACTGCATCTGGTCACAAATTTGCTTACAGATTTCATATATAGGACCCATTTTGGATTTTATTTACTTTAGAATTTTTGTTTACTTTTATTTTCTGGTCTTTGTGACTTTGCAATGAGTACTTTTTTATGTGTTGTGATATTTTTCAGCCAATTTTGTTTATTACAAATGAACAGCAGATCTGCTCCATCTCCAGATAAACTTAAATTGTATTTTTTTTTACTATTTTATTGCTTTACTGTCACAAAATTATTTTGGGGGGATAATGCAATGATAAAGAATGTTACCTGGTGTTTATCCCACCACAGCCATAAAGCAAACATTTAATAAATTATAAAAAACAAAATGAGTAAAACAAAATGTAAATGCACAATCTATACGATTGGCTCTAGGAGAACTCATCTTTCTCTTGTCATACGCTCTGATTTGCTTTTTGTTGCTCATGCTGTTGTTTTTTTAAAAACAAAGTTAGAAAATTAAAGCACAAAATGAGAGGACTAACTTGGACGGAAAACACATGAACTGTATCTTGTCTCAGGATTCATTATGAGTCTAAACGGAGAGATGGAGTCAGACATGTAATGAAGATTTTAGTTACTGTAATGGATGAGAAACTTTAATTTTGGTTGGCTACACAACACAGGATTCAAACTGAATTAATTGAACTTTGTGATGGTGGAGGGCGGGGGTTCATTATTTATGTTGAATTTTACTGAACAACTATGCTTAATGTGTGAATATTGCTGTAAAATACTTTGCTAACGTGAATATTGGTGAACAACATTGTTGAATCTTGGGATCCCTGGCACATTACATTTTGTATATTAGCAGATAGTATTTAAAGTATTTCACGTCCTGATTTTTTTTTCTTTACCTTTATCTAAGCAGAGTTTGATTTACCACAAGACATGTAAGTATTTCAGAAAGAAGAGCACTGGTGAAAGCTTTTGATATAAAATCACATCCATTCCTGTCACTTTGATGAGTGTTTTCACAATTTTGAAGATTTCTTCAAACAGGGATTCTGATAAACTGCGTAAAATGAAAAAAAAAAAATCAATATATGTATTTATTATTATCATGACTTATTGACATTTATCATACGATATTAAATTGATTAGTATTATTGATGTTAATACTAAAGTAGTTGTCTGACACTAACTTTTTCAATTCTGTAACTTATGGGGGAAAAAAGCAGTACAAGGATCACCATTATGGCCTTTGAGTTTGCTGCAAACAGTACTGACATGTTGAGGCATTGGTGAATCAAATTTCTTCTAACTGTATATATTCATTGTATCAAAGACATTGAACCACATTGCCAATGCTCATACATGTTACTTTGTTAGTTCAATATGATGCTATAAATAAGTCATTTTGTACAAAGATTTTAATTGCTGTAATTAATTTGCTTTTTATGGAGGATGTTTGAGATTTCTTTTCTCAGTATTGAATAGTCATTTTTCAACTATGCCACTGTAAAAACAAAAACAAAAGGGGGGAAAAAATGAGAGCCAAAGTGCGAATTAAAATATGAACAACTTAAAAACTGCCATCTTGTTGTGACTAGATATGCACTCTGAAATGAACTCAAGATCAAAGCTTTATGGTGGTGAATTACAGGGCTATTACCTGCAGTCATAATATCAGTCTTTACATCCACGGGTGAAAGGAGCATATTTTGATTGACAGCACTTGAACCAAAGCTGCACTGTAATTGTTATTCTGTGCGACGGTTAGGCATTACTCAGCTTGCAGAAACAATTTATGCAATCTAACTTTGGGAAAAACTAGGAAAAGGAATTTGAGCACCATCAGGAAGATTTGTATGCTCACAAGTTGTGATTTTACTAGTATAATGGGTGAAAATGTTTTTTGTTTTTTTAAACTGGTCACTGCTTTTGCTTTCACAAAAGTAAATTTATGTTATGCTGAATACATATTTGTTAATCTTTATTATTTTTCTGATAAATTGCTAAAGAGATCAATCCATCTGTAACAAAACTAATGTGATGTAGCATAAAATCACCAAACAGAAAAGATGGATGCAAAACAAAGCAGATACAAAAAATACTAAGGTGAAAAAAAATCCACCCATCTACAGATTTATTTGGCCATATCATCAAAAACTGTAGGATCCTGATGGGATTTAAATGTTATGGATTTTTAGTCTACATGAAAACCAATTTTACACACACCATAATTAGGAAATGCAATATTTTAACGTATGGTACAAAAAGAAATAAATTAAAAGCTCAATATTCCTTTGAGGAATTCATATTTCCCACTGTCTTCCAGTTTAGATTAAGACTAAATATTGAGAAATTATTGAGTTGGGGCTGTTTTGATCAACTCTCAAAATGGTGAGTGTCGTGCACTATTATGAGATGTCATCCTCAAACTATGTGTTGTGAATGACTCTGCTATCACATCAAATTTTAGAAATAGAAATGTCTATTAAAGCCATTTTGGGTCTGAGGTGGTGTATATTGTAGATGTGCATCCAATTATTACTTTTGGAAAGTTTGATTAAAATTAATCCAGTTATTTTGCTAATAAACAAACAGGGTTTACTCCTGAAGTCAAAGTTAAAGTTTTAAGCAAAGATCTAAGCAATAGGTGACACATCGCCTTTTGGTGGTGGATGATAATAAAAGCACATTCCACCACAGGAAATTACAGAACTATATGCACAAATATGGATACTACAAGGAGATTGGACATGAAATAAAAATCTAAATAAAAAAAGGCCCATTTGATGGTTTATTATAACTTCTTTGGTAGCATTACGTTTTTGAAATATGAATATTGATATGACAACTGTGTGGAGATTGCAAAGGTCACACTAAATATCTCACCATCCTTGAAGGGAGTTCTCATATCGGGGAAACAAGACGCAAGTCGTAATGTTCCTCCATTCGTCAGCTCCCATTGACCTTGAGCATAATGTTGCTTCCCAGTAGACTAATGTTGCCATTATCAACATACTGTCCGGCCAACCATCTGCCTGTTTCACACTGCGCCCAGCGCCCCCCCGATCCCCTCACAGTGTCTGCTCCCAGTGTTCACTTCATAATCATTACCACCAAAAACCCAGCCAGTTCAAATGAACATCAGCTCCCACATTACGTTCCTTCACATTATTAAAAGCTCAGTGCTTCGTTAAGCTATGTAAATTGTGATAGACTGTGTTGAATAATGCCTGGCAGAAAGTAATGGTAAAAAATCCATCATAATTTAGTAATTGGATATTGAAAGGGGGTAACGTTTCTGAGCAATTACAAACAGTGAGTTAGCAAATGGATTTTCTCCTTACCCTTGAAATGTAAGAACCATACCTTGGGCAATGTAGCAATAACATCTTGACCTCTAAAGAGGCCTCATAAGTCTTACCAAACTGAAAAAACTGATTCCTTCTGTACTTCGTAGGCACAGTCCACAAAAGTCCTCCAGCTCACAATAAGCTCTTATCATGACGAAACAGAAGTCTCTGACAAAACTCTTTAGGGAGAAATTGATATATTAAAAGGAAACATTAACATTTGTACACATTGTGTCTACACCGCTGTTCTGATTTTGAAGTGATTAACATTAATTCTTCAATTTATAGTCCATCAAAGTTTTCCCCAGCTATATATAATTAAATAGACTGTATGCTTTTCATTAGCACTCAGCTTTTTTTTAGTCTCCACATCAAGAATCTGAAAGAGAGCAAAGTTTTTTAAATAACAATAGCAATGACTAGAATATTCACTTCAACTGCTTTTCTTCTTTTTTCTTTTATATCTCTCATTTATGTTTAAGATTATTAACAAGAGAAGAAGCCATAAAAGCAGGCTTTTATTTAGAAATTTAATGGAATATATTGCAAAATTATATTATTTACATAAATAATTAAATGACAAAAGCACAACCATTTTTAGCCTAATATCTCTGAAACTGACAAATTTACAGTCATTTTTGTGGTAATGTTGATTATCTGTAACAGCCATCTTTATTTGGGTTTACTCCAAAAGTGAATCAGTTTTAGATCTATTTACTTTCTTAAAGTTTCATTAAAATCCACCTCGTTTTTCATAAGATTTTTTCTATAAAATCAAGGTTGATTCCAACAGTAAATGCTGACGTTTCTGAAAAAACTTCAGGATGTTCCAATTACATATTTGGTATTCATTAGTTATGCTTTGTCATTTCTGAAACTGTGTGCACATTTTTATAAATATTATGGAACTTGGTACAAATGGAAATAATCACAATATTTTCATTTACACAATATGGAAACGGGATTATGAATATTGCTTGTCAGGGCTGAAAAACATATTTCCCTGTACTCAGATGTGGGGGGTGCACTGTAAGCAATGAACAGCAGCTAACGTCTTTAAAAATAATGAACTCAATGAAAAAACAAAATATGTTTACAAGTTTAAGATTTTTTATATTGCATTTAATGTAAAATATTTGAGGTCAAACATAGAGATTGTTTCCCTGATTACAGCTGTGACATGTGCAACAGAGGAGTAAAGGGGGGGGGTGTACTTTGCTCAGTCATATTTGAAGGGATTAAACAGATTGCTCAGGCTTCTAATAGTGACAGAGCAGAATGGAAGTTAGAAGGAGTCAAATGATCTGGAACAAAGAACGTGAACTTGTGTTTCCCCCCAGATGCATCACCACGCTATTAGTGCAGAAATATGTGTACAGTCAGATACAATTCCCTTATTTGCTGGATGAGGGCCTCCACTTTGTGGGGTAGCAGCTTCCCTGTTCAAATCAGGCCACCTGCGAGCCCGTGCACAAATTGATGACTGAAACAGGTCTACCAAAGAACTCATTCCTCTGAACAGACTTGTGCTCTCTGCGATGCATCTTTAAATAGTCTGCCTGGGGATGGTCTGTCTGCCATTTGATTTATTCTACACTGAATGCTTGGATCTAATTAAAACAAACTTTCCAGATTTGTTAGAGTAAATTTTAAGTGATGCAGACCCGTGAGAGTACATAAAGAGAAGTGTTGTGTTTTGGGAGAGCGGTGTTGGTATTTGGGGGTGGGGGTGGGTACTGTACCTGTGGCAAAAGGTACGCAATAAACAGCATGCCATCTGTTTAAAATTAAGCACTTGAGATTCTTCCAAGGAAGTCACCAGAGACTTAATTAATGTTGCAATTTTAGTGAATGGGAAAACAGTGTTCCTCCAATAAAATGACATCAAAACCTTAGCATTCATTTCTTATAAGAAACATGTATTTTTCCTTAAAATAAAAGCTGATGCTTCTTTGCTAAGAGAGATTTCTACTCTTATAAATATGCATTCATGTAATTTTATACTGTTCAGTTTTTAATTGCAGTTGAGATATTATTGTGCAAAATACATGCAGCAAAACTCTAATTTAGAGATTAATTTAGAATTTACTGATGAAAGTCAGTTATTTTATATATAGAAAATAGTGATTCGGTTTTAAGCACCAATAAATGAAAAACAATAGCATGTACAAATCTGAACAACAGAGATGTGTTTAAAGAACAAGTTCATGGTAATTTTTCACTGATTTATTCAACAGCAGGAATGTGTCTTATACATAACAGACACTTTCCTCCGCAGTATCAATATTTAAAGAGAATGTTGAAAAGTTCTGCTGCTGTGCCTGTAGGATAGCAGCTGTCTAAATGTGGGTGGACATCAGGTGTTGCAATGAGCCATGTTATCAGAGATGGGCCATACGACAGAATAAAATTCAGTTATTCTGAATTTACATTTAGTTTTCCATCTGTAGGAAAAGGCATTATAAATGTGCTTTAAAGATTATCACAGGGATTTTTGTTAATCAGGCTTGAATAGTTAAAATATATTACTCGTGCAGTTTATTTAGATGAGCAGCTGTACAGCTGTTTTTTTTTTTTTTCCCATAGCAAATTTTTGAGTGCTGATCTCAACAGTTAATTTCATAATTTCCATTTTTAATTGTTGTTGGATATTTAATAACATTGTTGTAAGATACAACAAAGTAATCTTTAGAATTAAATTTTCAAAAAGATAACCACTTTAAGCCCTTTTTGAGTGAGTAATACTTGAGACCTCAAGTTCAGAGGTGGTATACTACATCCACAGCATGCAGAAGAGCTCTTAATTCATAGCTCTGTGGAGTCTAAAATGTGCTTGAAGGCAATCAAAAAGCAGGGAATAACCGCTGGGACATGAGGTTTAAATACTTCCATAGAAGCCTGGCTGTTGTCTTTATGCCAGTCAGTGGGGTGGTACACCGGTGGGATTATTCCAGACAGACAACCCAGCAAGAGAACTGATTAAAGAGAAGTGAGACAAGAGAAAATGTTTAATTCAACCATATTTGGTATTCATGGGGCAAGAAACCATACAAGAGTTCACCTTGAAGGGTCATCAGGAGAGAAGGTCCAGAATCCCAAAGAGCGGCTTGGCCAAGTTTTCACCTGAAACCACAACTGATTGTGTTGTTAATTGCTTTGATTATCAACTTTACTTTAGCCGAATTGAAAATGGTAATTCAATGCATGGCAAATTGACAAAAAAGGACTTTTGTTGTGCAGCTTCTGTGACATTCTGACAAATTCACAAGAATCAATGCTGAACTTCTAGCAGTGAATATAAATGAATGCACTCCAAACTTGTTACGTCGTCTTTGTTGTTATAGTCAAACTAATATACTCCTCATTTGTATCTTTTATAGCATATAAATGTTTCTTACACAAAGTAAAATATTTAGCAAATAGTTGTTTATTAGGAAGATCTGTCTCATCATGATTATAGTTATTTTCTTATGTCAACACAAAATATCACAGCACAAATTACTTGTAGAGTACATGCAGGTATACACAAGTCAATCAAGGATCATTTACAGACTTGGATAAATGTATTGGGACCCCTCAACAATAATAATTTTAAAAAATAGAATACAATGATTCCAGTAAATATGTTAATGGATTGGAAAAAAACAGATATAAATGAAATCTAAAAGTTTTTTTCTTTTGTATAGCTTCCACCACAGAGAAGATAAAAGTGCACAGCAGCCTGACAACCAATAATCCTCTAAGTTACAGTCTAGCTCCCCGTTTAAATTTTATTTGAAAATCTTAAGATGTCATTGAACAATAAACCAATGTGAGGTGGGAGGAAAACGAATCCTACTATTGCTCCAACCTTCACCTCCTGCACCATTGTCTGTCTGCAGTTTTGTGATAATGATGTTGGAGTCAGAGAGGCCCATAAAAAAGGAAAGCACCCTATAAATTCCTACATATGCAGAACCCTGATCTGCTGAACCATCTCATTGGAATGAAGCTAAAATTCACATTGTCCAGGTAAGTAGGATCATTATCCTGCTTCTATGCTAATATATGCAGTGCAATATTGCAATTATTTCACCTCTTTCAAGATGGTTTATTGAAGAGACATAACCATATTTTTTTATTACTTTCGTTCTGCACTTCAAAGTGACTTTGGCTGCAGCAACATAGTAACATTTGTATGGCATTTGTTGTAAATGGTTGTGTAAATCAATGTTTATTCACTGAACATAAATGTTTTTGTTTTCATAAATATTTAACACTTTGTTTAACAGAGGACATCCTTTCAGATAAATGAGCTCAGCTCTATAATTTTCCACAAGAAACACAGTTTTTATATTCACTTCAGTTATAATTTCAAAGGTTTTTGTACTGCAGCTAAGGAGTGGTCTACGTTTGAGCTGTTGTAGTGTTATTGACTGTGTTGTGACCGGAAGTTGTGTTAATGACTTGCTCTACAGCTCCAGTGGAAGAGTGGATCAATACTGCTGCTCTGCTGACTGAGATCTTCATTGTAGACAAAGGAGTTAAAACTAGTAAGCAACATGCTTACTTGGGTTACGCCAGATAGGTATATGTATATAAGCAATTAACCTCTGTTCAATGAAGCAAGGGGTTATTTTTGTCACTATCATACGCTGAACGTGGTGAAGCTTAATTTACACAATCAGGGAACAAAGGAAGTGGACAGGTCTATGAACAAACAAGCACTGAAAAGATGTTTAGTTAATTAAAAGTCTAACATTTCTTGAAAATCGGTAAATAATTTTGCTTTTTAAAGTGACTTGCCAGTGCAATCTACCACAATATATTGATTAATACCCACAATTAATGTCTGATACTCTACAGTGACAGTGACAAACCTAATAAGTTTTTATTACAACAAATACAACAAACAATATAGATGTTTATAACAAATTGAGAGTGTATATTAATGTTATATTTCTTAAAATAACCTACCAAGTTTTCTAGTCTGTTTTTTTCACAGACAAAAGATTTAATAAGTTATGACAATAAATAAGCAAATGAAACACTCATTAAAAAGTTGTATTTATAAGAATGACTTTTTGATTATAAATTAACTTATTGATACAGAAGTTCTACTTGACCAAAGAATTTGCCATGTGACTCTAGTGGATTACATCTAAGATTGCTATGTTTACCTACTTTGATTATCTATTGCTGCCATCTGCAGGACAGTAATTTGCACCTAAATTCAATCCTGTGAATCCACTTTGTTTTTTAATTACATATCTTTTTTTATTTTATAACTTTTTTTCTGATAGCTAAAAAGTCAAAGACCCAATGAAAAGGAAACACTAAAATATAAATTTTAATTGTGGTCTTCAGTTAAAATCTAAAAAAGAAACAAAATGTTTTTTATAAAGATATTGATTTTATTTACATTGTGCATTTTACAACTTATTTATGAAATAATGCATGAGAACAGAATGCATTACTATGATCTGAACAAGTATAAAACATGTAAAGTGCTTACTTAATAACTATAATAATCAAACCATAAATTTGATATAACTCCACAAACTGCTCAGTATAAACATCCTTAATGTAAAACTCAAGCTTTCATTTAAGTCACATGAAGCTATGTAATTTCAAATTTTATCTGTATAATGTCATGCACATTGATTTTTTTTTTTAATGTATTGGTGAAATGAAATTTTTGCTTTGAAGAAATAAATTAAAATATACTAAAATATAGACAGAAGGCGATGTTGGCCATCTTGTGCAGCAATTACAACTGCCTCTGATAAGAACCTGGTAATAAAAACATAGCTACCAATGAAAGAAGGAAGTACCTGGAGTAAAATGTTTTAAATGGAAAGTCTGACAGGTATTCTAGAGAAATCTCAAGTAATATCTTGTTACTGCTTTATAATTTAAAAAAAAAAATTACCAAAGCAAAGTGGGAAAACAGGCTTTGTGATGTATTTATTTATGTTGATTTTACCACAGTGGTACCAGTTTTAGTCAACAAGAGATGGTGAATGTATGCAACTTTAATGAGTAAAAATGCTATTATGATGAATTTGAGTGCTCACGGATTACATGGAAATTTTACAATGCATATAGCTTTTCTTTTTTTAGGATGTAAGCTTCTTTTAGGGGAAAAATGTCTTCAATGCGTTATTCTCTTGGTTTGACTCCTACCTTCCTTCAATGCCAAAATAAATCTGAAAGACATCACAGCAGCCTTTCTCATTTAAAAACTGGTATAGCTGTCCAAGGTCCATGTGATTCCCTCTATTCCCATGGGGGTCAAACATAGCCTCTTCAAAGCCTGTGAATTTGCGCAGGGAGTCTATGCTCTCAACAGTCTTGCCGTCCTCACCTTGACGATCAATGGTAATGTCCTCTCTATGTCGAATCATGATTTTCTTCCATGTCAGAACCTTCACTCTGAAATGAGAAAAAAAAGGTTTGAAAAGGTGATAAACCTGGTACCTCTATAAGCTTCTAGCTGTGACATCAGCTGCTAAAAATAGAAACACTTAAAATACCTGGACCAAAACTCCTCGCAGGCAGATAGAGGACCTTCCACACACACAATGCCAGGCTTCCCAGGCATGCTGAATCCCGAGAGACACAACTCCTTTGACCACTCCAAGATATTCTTCCTTTTTGATTTGTTGTAGATGTGGTGACTGTAGATCCACAGTCGGGTGAACACTTCCGGTGGACAGGCAGATTCTGTTTTTGGAGTTGGAGCTGGTACTAGGCTCTTGTTTAAAAAAAGGTGCAAGTTGTCTTTCACCCAGTCCAACGCAGCGAGCACACACACTTCCCCCTGGCAGTTTTCCATGAGGTGTTTAGTGAGATGTGCCTGAAGCTGTGTCTGCTCAGCCCTG